>BRZM01000034.1:4126709-4144377 GCA_033238685.1 Lates japonicus | reverse complement strand
GAAGAGCAGGGAAGGGTTATCACATAGTTTACAGTGAAGAAGAAAACTGTCTTATCAAGCACAATTTTGAGTGTATGTGTCCAGTGTGTGTGTGTGTGTGTGTGTGTGTGTGTGTGGGCCGGGCTCGACATCTAAGCGCTTCGAGCCCTCGTGAGAGAGAGTAAATGTGCATTATCGTCCATCCATCACTCACTCATTACTCATTCACTTACTTACTCTCACACACACACATACACACACAAGGAGCACATACATGAATGCTGATAGGCTACATCGTGCATGACACCAGACTGGATGTGGGTGGTTGTTTATATCTCCATACAGCGGTGAAACAGTGCTGGTGCATCTGCGAATGTGTGTGTATGTCTTGAGGGAGCGAATGTGATCTGCCAAGTTTCAAGATCAAAAACAATTCTCTTTCAAATAGTTGGTTCATAATCTGATTGTGGGCAAACTCCTCCCCTCTCCTGTCTTCTCCTCTCTTTCCCATCGTTTGTCATCCATTTTCATTCTTCCCCATTATCCCTCCTCCTGCTGTATACACTATCTGTTCCTTTCACACCCTCTCACCTCTTCTTGTCTGCTACTCCTTTAGGTCCTTCCACCCCCTTTTTAGCATCATGTTTGCCCTCACCTCCCTTCGCTCCTCATCCTGTCTCACTCTTGATGATAAACATCATTTCTGTCTGCTGTGATACATTACCTTTAGTAACGCTGCTTATAACCACAGCACCTCCACCATCCTGAGTCTTGTCTGTGTGTGTGTGTGTGTGTGTGTGTTTGTGTACAACCTCCTCCATTACAACGTGGCCTCGGTCCAAAGTGAATGGAATCAGAAGCACAAAGAAAACACTTTCCCCTCAGTGATGGTAGTACAGCAGTAGTGGCCCAGATATTTTCACTGCAATTACTGCAGTCACATGGGGTGTGTGAGAAGGCGAAGGTTGATGCTTTTCAGTGCTGGCGTGCTGCATCAACAGAGAGACATCAGCTGAACCACCCAGTAAGTGTTCTTAAGGTTATAAGGTTCCCGTGCTCCGTGGAATCAGCTTGACTTTTGAAAGACCTGACTACACCTATATATATACATGTGTGTGTGTGTGTGTGTGTACAAAAATCATTTCCGGAAGAATGTGGCATTTGAGGAGTGTGTAAATGTGCATGTGTCATCCTCCTGTCTTTCTCTCAAGTCGCTGTTCTCTATCTAATAAAGGCTAGAAGTACTCTAAAACTAAAAAGCCCATTGGCTGCAAAAGACAGGTTACACCAATGACAAGGCATCAGTCTATCACAGGCAAATATATCACAATGTCAATATATGGATGACTGAAATATATCAGTAACGAGATGCAACTATTCAAAGCTTTCGATATATTTTACAGACCTTCATGGTCTCCAGAGGATGAATCAGCCACCATTAGATTGACTTTTATGATCCTTTATGATCATTTATGATTATATGAAAGTTGTCATATTTATGTGCCCCTCAGGATGAATTGTAGTAACTTGGTAGTCCTTCGCTTTTCATCTAATTGCCACCATCAGATGAAAATTTCAATTTGTTTATGACCAAGATACCACAGAATCAATTACATTCCATGTAGCGTCAGCTGAGTTTCTGTTTGTGCTAATTATAATTTTATGCAAACATGCTCGATTAAGATGGTAAACATGGTAAATATTATACTTGCAAAATATCACCATGTTAATGTTGTCATTTTAATATTTTAGCATTTAGCTCAAAGCACAGCTATGCTATACCTCACAGAACTGCTAGTTAGTTGTCTCAGGTGGCAACTTCAGATTCAAATCTATCACCTTGTTGTCACAGAAGACTTAGCAGCTGATCTGCCACCATCTTCATTAACACAGTTGGCAGAGTGCCCTTTTAAAAAAAAAAAAAAAAAAAAACATCTAAGATAGAAACATCAGAAGAAAATGATCAACTGGAAGATGATCATATTGATCCTGTTAAGTAAGGCCCAACACAGAGCTGGTGAGAGCACTGTGAGGAAAGATTTTGAAGATGGTTTCTTTTCCTGTTTGTATGTTCTAGTCTTTGGATAAATGTTGGAAGAAGCTGCTGTGGAGTTCAAGTGAGTTGGACCCTTTGCACTTCAGGTTGAAATTACTGTACCTAATCAAATGAGGTGATCGATCTGATAATTCCAGTTAGAGCAGGGCTTTCTTACCTCTGGCCCGACCAACCTCTAACATTTATATGGATGTATTTACAGTAAGAGATCAAGCGGCCAGGGGAGAAGGCCAACCAGCAATGCAAAGCACATACTCACTGTAGGTTGATGGAAAACACTTTACCGAAGTCTCCTTTGACATTATCTTAGAGATTTAATGATATGCTATAGGCCTCATTTAAACTCTTAGCAGCTGCCTGGGATCTATAGTGCCATGTCACTCAACAATCAATATCTCTTGCTCTCACACACACGTACACACACCCTGGGAGGAATCTCTCTTATCGGGAAACATCAGATCAAGCAGATACACTTGAATGGCTATTGGGGCCAGATTGACTCACAGTGAGGGGACTCAGGATCAATGTTTTTGCTTGCAAGCCAAACTCATCCTGCTCTGGTGTGTGTGTGCGCGCATGTGTTTTAGTGTGTGTCCAGGGAGCACTTGCCTGCCCAACCAGCTGTCTGCTTATTCCACGGCATATTAATATTAAGATGGTGGTGGCGAAGATCAGAGGACAGACACAGCAGAGCAGGGCCGAGTGCATCCGTGGACTCGCCTGACAAGAGAGGCCCCTGGTCGAGCTCCCCCGCTGGGCTCAAGAGACAAAGACAAGTGCCTGTGTTTCCAAACACGGGCCCCTCTTACCACCCAGAGGTCAGGAACTTAGAATAATCTAGCTCAAGCAGGAGGGACTGTGCTTTCTCATGCACACACACACACACTAACACACACACATTTAGGGATTAAGGCTTTGATATGACCCTGCTTAACCCCACAGAGGAACAAATAGTGGGGTGTCACAGGGGGAAGAGAGGGCTGTAGGAAGAAAGTTTCGAAGGATGGGGGGTCTATGTGGGTATATAGTCAAAAAAAAAAAGCGGTGGTGTTGGGGATGGAAAGGGCAATGATGAGACATGTGCTCGACAGAGAGAGAGAGAGAGAGAGAGAGACAGCGCACATCGGCTAAAAGACAGAAACAAGAAGCAAGAGGGTGAGATATGAACTAAATGGACTGTATGATCAAAGTGGATAAATAAAGAGAGAGATGAAGAGAGAGGGAGACCTTGCTGCGGTGAGTCATGAATGAGCTTGTTGGTCTAAAAGGGACACATACTCTTTGATCCTCCTCTAGAAATGCTTCTCAAGTACAGCCTCGTCTGAAATGCCACCATCAATGGAAGACAAATGACTAACGACCAGACACACTAATCAATCGGTGGATTCATGACCTGCCCTCAGAAAGACACGCAGCACTTTTTTGAGCACAATATCAAACTGGCAGCCTATATTTAAGCAATGTAGCTTCTAAAATGGGAAGTCTAAATTATTCAAAGCCAGCTGACATTTTATCTCTTTAGCCTCACAACCTACTGTATTGCCATGAAGAGCAGAATAATGTCAGCTATAGCCTTGGGGTTGCAGTAGTTGTATTTTTGCCACTCTAGACTACAGGGCTAAATTTGGATGACTCTCTCAGAGCCTGTCAAGCTCAGGCTTCCCATTCACTCACTACAGGGGGAAGTACGCCATCTAGTGTATGAGTAGCATGTGGGTGTCACAAAGGCAACTGAAAATGCAGAGGAGGAGATCAGAAAAGCAGATTGTTGTGTACATCAGATATTCATTGAGAAGAAGTGATGGTTCACTAAAATTAAAAAGAAGAGAGTCATTGTGGAATCTCAAAGGACCATGTTAATCTTAAAGGCATTTAAGACCCATTCAGGCCCCATTCACCAATTTCAGTGGTGCAGCGCAATAAAATCTTTGTTGTCTCTGTTTTCTTCCTCATTTTTGTGAGAGACTGTATCAACATTTGCACAAAAACATGATTTCCCAAAAGGTAACATGATAAAGAGGAAAAAGATGTAGGTGCACATAAATCTTGATAAGTTAATTTTAGATGTTTTCAAGCAGTAAATGCTCACAAAAATGTAGGCCATGTCGTTGTTGGGCCCTTTCTTAACACCTCCCACCCAGTGCGCTTTGTGTATGTGCCGTGTTACTTTCAAGTTCCCATTCGGTACTGTACACGAGATGCAAAACTAACCACTGCTCCTACACTGGAAAACCTCACCCTAGATACTGTGCATGTGAGACTGAAAGTGATTTAATTCACCTAAATTTTTCTTCTTCTTCCTCTCCTTTTCGATATTGGGATCCTCTGCAGGACAAGACCACGAGATTAGAAAATGCTGCAGAAGCTGCATAAACTCATATTGAGCTTTAGTGGTGCAGTTAGTCAAATTACCAAAATAACTTGGCACATAGTAAACATGGGGTTTTTCAGGCAATTAGTGGTATTTAGTCCTGTCTTTTTCCCAGTTGGTGTAGTAATATTCTGGATATACAATTGTTTCATTATATTTCATTATATATCATAAAAGCACTCATAAGATCATGAAATATGACAAGTTTGCAACAGCAAGTTGTACACAACCTTATAGTATTAATTATTTATTACTTAACATATAAGCCTTACATACACTACCAGTTAAATTGACTACAGCAAACTTGATTTTAAACTTAGGGCTTTTTCTTTTGACAGAATAGAGTGTAAGCCCAACTAACAACACAAAGCAGTGTAACAAAAGAAAAAAATGCCCCCCCCCCCCCACCTCCCAACTAATCGGCCCATTTTACCAAATCTAAGGAGAGGAGTGGACAATTTGCTGTCTATAATAGCATTGGCCCAAAGAGACAGGTTACTGAGGCGGTGAAAACCCGCTCCATCTGAAATGATCGTGCTGGATCAGCTGTGGCATTGCGCGTCTCCCAACCGTGAAGAACTGCGGGCGGAGCGCCGCTATAATTAAAGCGCTTATTGATTAGACTTTTACGCGCTCCTGCGTCCTCTGGACCGTGAGCCGGAGGCGCGGGGCGGGTCACTCTCTCTCACAGACATTCAAATTACCTCAGAGCCGCGAGAGCAATGTCTATGCTAATGCCTGTGGTATTAAAGCCCACCGTTTTTGAGTCGATTATTGACGCTTTCCTTAAATGGACGGTTGATCCAGAATTGAAGCTTTGTGTGCAGGGGTCAATAGCAGGGAGCAGGAGGTCAGTTTCATTTCAACTCCACCGGTCTCAGGAAATGAATTGGGAATGACTCGGTTAATTGAAATATTAATTGGAAAGCAAATGACATTTCTCAACTCCAACTGGGATTTCTGTCCATCTCCTGGTATTGAGCAGAAATATACAAGATCCATCCATAGGGGCCTGGGGGAATAGGTCAGATATCCTCATTTGTTGAGGATCAACCTCTCGCTGCTTTCATGTAGGCATTTTTCCTAAGTTTGCACAAACACTGTGTGTATGTGCGTATGTGTGTGAAGAGAACACAGAGACAGAGATAAAAATGAAAAGAGCATGATACAGTAAAAGTCCTGAGGTAATATAAAAGAGAACTGGCCATTCTTTGCCTGCTGGAACAGAGAATAACAATGGTTGATGGTTGATGGACCTCTTGTGGGTGCTGGTGCCGGGGGCAAAGCAGAACATCATGCAATCAGTCCGAGAAAGGTCGGCGTATTGATCGACGTGTATGGCTCCGTTGTTACATATCAAAAACATCTCTGCTCTTCCCAACACATCTCCAGCTTCTGAAAACGACCTGAAGTGCACTGCTCTTTACAGCAGGCCGTCCCCAGACAGCCATTGGGCCCGTCACACCGAGGCACCAGCATCTCTCAGACTCAAAAGCCAGACACATAGCTCTTTGTTACAGCATACCTAGCCTTTATAGAAGTTTTCTGGCTGTTTTTCTTGCTCGAGATGAACTTATCAGAATGTGTACACAGACAGAAAGGAGAGGGAGCGAGTTAATCACACTGTCTGATCGTTTTAATTCTGAAAAAAAAAGAAAGAAAGAAAGAAGACAGAATCATATATCTTTATCTTCCAAAATGAATCAATAAAATTCCTGTGTTGGATAAAGGATAAAATTAAACCTTAATCTCTCTGAAGCTGATTCTTTATTAAACAGAGACAGCAGACGCAGCCAAATATATCCACCTGATGAGACATTCCTTTAATTACTGGTCTCATTTGTGACCTGTCACTCACTTCATGTCTGTGCCTGTGTGTGTGTGTGTGTGTGTGTGTGTGTTTGCTTTGAGCTTTACGCCAACCACCGATGTGTTTCATATCAGGAAATGCTCTTGTCTGCCACAGTCTGCCCCAAAAGTCCGTCCCCATTTCTACTGTAACAAGGTACATAGAGGACATAACCACGATGTAAGGGGTGTGTGAATCATGCATGAGTGGGTTTGCGCGCATACAGTGTCATCAGAAACTTGCGGTTAGAGGCAGAGGAGTTTGGTTTCCTCATTCATTTTCTCACCTATTCCCCATGCATGGAGATGAGGTGGGGTCACATCTAATGCAGCCTCAAAGTTTGTGTGTGTGTGTGTGTGTGTGTGTGTGTGTGTGTGTGACCGTATGTAAGTATGTTCTCAAGCATGCCCTTGTGTCCACGTGTACGGGCTCGACAATGTGCTTCTCATTCCCATTTGCGGTCAATATCGGATGAGGATATGAGAGTCAGTATTGATTGTAATTTCCTGCGATGCTACGTTCCACTCTCTTGCTTTATCAGGAGACTAATTCCTATCAGCTACGCTGTCGGCCAACCAACAGCCCTGGCTGCTGCCCGGGACAACAACTAATGAATAAGAGAAGAACGAATAATCCAGTATTTCTCCCCTGACAAACAGGTTGCCACAGGGATGATAATGATGAGACTGGGATATTGGGTTTGGAGAAATGTGTATGTATGTCTGTGTGAGTGCAAGGTACATCGGTGCAGGCAGGTCATTATGTGCATGTGTGCCTGCATGCCTTTGTGGGTTTGTGTATGTTCTCCAGTTTGTGTATTTGTATGCACTTTGTGCTGGGTGAAGGTAAACACCAGCCAAGTTTTCACTGATTTTAATGACTGGACATTTGGGACGACGGGTATTTGTGTGCTTTGGGATTTGCTGTTGTTGACCGAGGGAGTCAAGGACACGAAGATAACATTTGCCTTCCATCCTGACAGCAGGTGTTCGGCCAATCAGGTGTTTATTTTTGCTGTCATTGTAGAGCTGGTATAATGATGTGCTGGCTGAGACCAACCAAAGGGCCCAGATACATACCGAAGGTTTCAGTTCTTCTCTGTCCGTCTGATTCACACCTGTTGAGTCTCAGTTTTTCTTCAGCGCTTTCATCAATGGATCCTCTTTGTGTTGCTGTTTATCTCTGCCTCTTTGAACGTCAAGTGCCCTCACACCTTCTATATATCCCTTTTGGTCTCTCTTTTTTGGTTTCTCACTTAATCCAACCTCATTTCAAGCTTTAGATTGAGTCCATTATACTGTCAGTTTCCCTGGCTTTATAGTTGGTTAAATGCTGTGTTAAAACCTGAGGATTAACGTGTGCCTCCTTCTGAATACACCATTCATGGGCCCTCTTTCCTCAATGTATGCCCTTAAACTGCTCTATAAATGTATTTTTTAACACCACTTCCTCCCTCTTCCATCATAATTTTTCTTACATTCTTCTTGGAAATTCTAGTGCGGTTTAAAACCAAAACGGCTTTGTCGTCATCATAGCCACTATCTCTTTCATTAAAGGTCATACACACCTACATAGGTGTTTGCACTTATTCTGGCTGATTCGTCTTCCATGTTCACGCAAACACAAATACCAAACCAATAACATGCTAGCTGGTAAGATGCAGATGCTAGCCAACTACAATAACCCATTAGCTAGCTTGGCTAAAAGGACGGTAAGTTTTGAGTTGTGACAACTTGGGTGTGAGACCATGTTTAATTTGCCTTCACAAGTAAATCCACTAATCACAGCAGTTACACTGAAACAAATAAATTTTGGCAGTAAATTTCATAGTTGTACATACTGACATGAAAGAAATAGAAAAAGCCAAACAGTCAAGGAGATGTCAGTCAAACTCTCTCAGTCTCTGCACACACATGTAATCATGAGAAAGAGCCAAAAATAGTTTCAGCCACCTGTGTGGGTGTATCATGGATGTACAGGGCCATTAAACAGAGTTTGGCTGAGAATGTCACTGTCATTGATGGGTGTGTGGTTGACAACAAAATGAAAATTATTTTGACTCAAACCTGTTACAAACCTTTTTGATAAGAATATGCATAATTTATGTTTCATTCTTCTGAACTAATGAACCGCAAGAAATTTCCCCAGAGCTATCTAATAAAATTTGATTCTCCTTCCAGCCACCAAACTTTACATACTATCAGCAACTCTTAACGTAGAGACTTGTGGCTTTCAGAGTGAGTGTAGAGGAAACTGACAAGTATTTCTGTGTGTATGTCTATGAAGGTTTGTACTTGCTCCGGTTGTGTTGTGTTGCACGGTGGGCAGGGCTGTGGTTGAATGCTTTGTGTCTCATCTCTGGCTGATGAGAGGTGAACACATTGTTTCCTCTCCACACTGCGGCCAAAGTGAATTTTCTCCATGGTGACGAGTTAGAAGTGAGGTGGGGGGAGAGGTAGCGGAAGGGCTCATGTTTTATAAGAGTGAAGATCAAAACTTGAATGATCAGAGAGACAGAAACTTTCACTAAAGCTACAAACGTACACATTACGCCTGCTGTGTGAGCGAGACTGATTCTGACAACTTCTCAACCAAGCAACAAGATAATTTGGACGATTCAGATTGTAAACATTTTGTTGCTGAGATACACTCAGCCACTGACTGACTAGTAAGATCAGCCTGAGGGAGTTACATGTCTTCTCTAGCTGTCATGGATGAAGCTGAGTCCATCTGAGTAGTGTGAAAAAAAGTACACAATGTAATTATTATATGGTCTGTAAGGTAACGGTACTGAATCCTTCTTTCTCTATGTGTCTTGTTTATCCCATGGACCTATGTCAAGTTGTCTGTGTGTCAGGTTGTCCAACACCAAAGTCCAAGTTAAACGAATTGTGAATTACACCATCCAGTCTGATGGCATCTGTCCCATGAAAGCTGTAGTGTAAGTGTTCCTGCAATTTCATACTATATATAAATAGGTCATATATCTACTTAGAACATATGTCCACATGTATTCCCAAATAAATACGGGTAATATTATTTTTTTAAAGGTGAGTTCACCTGAATTTGAAAAAAAGATATATATATATATATGTATGTATATGTATGTGTGTGTGTATATATATATATATATATATATATATATATATATATATATATATATGTGTGTGTGTGTGTGTGTGTGTGTGTGTATTTAATAATAATAATATATAATGTATTATTATTAATATATTTAATAATATTTTTTCTGGGAAATAGTCAACTTGAATACAGTTTAGTGGAAATTTCAAAACCTGAACAAACTATCTACATTTTACCTGACTAATTACCAGTCAAGGTAAATGAGAAAACACGTTTTTGTCTTAATTCAAATGAACAGTCTGTATAAGAAATTATTAGTAATGAATTAATAACAACATTAAAAGTGAATTGCAATGCCATTAACAACTCAATAAATTACAGGTTTCAGACGCAGTCTGGAAAGAGACTTTGCTCCGACCCTCACAGCAACTGGGCAAAAAGAGTCATGAAGAAGGTGGACGAGGAGACAAAAGTGCAGCTAAATGTGGAACAGAATGAAGAGGGATCAGCAAGTGGCATCACAACGACAACGTCCATTACACCAAAAATGCACCATGGGAGTACGGCAGGACAGGAAAGAGGCAGCGGAGGAGGAAATCCAGGGCAGTGAAGAAGTGGCAGAGAAGTCAAAGTTACCACTGCTCTTCCAACTGGACTTATCCTGCTTTGTCACATTAACTGTAAACAAACCTGAAACAAAAACAGACTTTTATATATTATTATTTAATGATTTTTATTTGCAGTATATATTTAAATATATGTTCACCATACATTGTTGTATATATGTGTCAAAGTGTATATTTGTACTTTTCTGTCAGTTGCCAATAAAGTCTCTCTGAGTAAATTATGTGTTGTTGTTGTCACATGTGAGGAATTTTAACCTGGTTCTCAGTAGCTCTCACTGTGTTTACACACAGTGCAAGTAACAAATGTAGAGGAAGGAAACCAACATAGACATACTGCTAAACAGAGATAAGAAGTCTAGACATGAACATCATAGATACGTTTGTTATGTACAAATAGGTATAAACATAAAAATAAAGAGCACCTGGGCAAACATAAAAATTACATTTATACTGTTGTGGTCTGGTCAGTAGCTTTACTGTGCAAGTCACTCTTACTGTCTTTCTCTGCTTTAAAAGTTCAACAAGGCCAAAGGGATCCCACTCTGATGCAGAGTTGGCTCTGGAGCTCAAAAGCAGAGTTAGGACCTTTTATATTCTACTGACGTGTTACAGGACTCCAATTAGACCCTGAGGTCACAGGTGGTCACAATTAAAGCCTGACCAATACTGGATTATTCAGGTACTTTTATGATATGATTGTACAGTCTGTTAAGAAAATATTCAGACCCCTTCATGTTCTCACATTTTGTTATGTTTCAGCCTCATGCTCAAATTTTTTAATTCATAGTTTCCTCTAGACGAGATGCTTAGAATTGAGGCTGAACCGTTTCATCAGACCATTTTGTTTCTTACTCTCTGAGAGGAGAGGTCTCCACACATTAACTGAAGAACTGGTTGGGAAGTTCCAGCAACTGATAGCTAAACAGTAACATGCTAGCTAGCTGGTACTAACCAGCTACGACAGCCCATTAGCTAGCTTGGCTAAAGTGACAATAGGTTTTGAGGACTGGTTTCTGGCAGGGCAGGGTCAAGATGTTCTCACTCCCAACTCGTAACAAAAAGACACTTGGTCAGGACCCCTTGGCATCACTTTTTAATGCACTAGGTACCCCTTCAGCATAAAATGTAACCTACTTTTCAATACCACTTCCACCATACATTTTTTCTACATTCTTCTTGGAAATTCTACTGTGGTTTAAAACTAAAATTGTCTTGTTGCCATCATAACCACTGTCTCTTTCATTAAAGGTCATGCACACCCGCGCAGATGTTTTTCTTTCTGATTAGTCCTCTGCTAATGATGTGTTGACACAGTGAAGAGAGAAACAGTCCCATATTCCTGTTTGGGAGTGTTTATACATTAGGAAAGAGGGATTAAGCTAGCACCTAGCTAGCATGCTGGTGCTACAATAGCCCATTAGCTAGCTTGGCTAAAGGCACAATAAGTTTTGAGTTTTTGCTTAGGAAGGTTCCAAACTGAGTGAGATGAGCCAGAAGTATCTCAGTGGCAGCCATGATGAGCTGGTCCAATTCTCTAAATGTTCTAAAGGAAAGGAGCTCTGGTGCTTCCTTTCTTATCTCCTTTAGCATAGGATACACTGGACCTTCCTTTACAAAAGGAAGGAGAGAATGCTGTCCCATAATTCCTTGGCTACCTTTTAAAGCAGCGTCATAATTACCTACGGCAGATGCACGAACATGTAGACACAACAGAGCACCTGCTCAATGTTTGTGACACGATCCAAAACTTCTGAAAAATCAACTACCTTCTAAAAAAAATAATTTTCTCTACTAAAAAAGGTCAAAGCGCCTATAACGAAACCATACATTTCTGTCTGAATTTAGTTACTCTAGACCCGTCACAGTTCCTTTTATCATTATTTTAATGGCTCAACTTTCTCAACATACATTTGTTTCAATTATATTATCAGTGTTGGACAGGAAACCTTATTGAATTGTAGCCTACAGCACTGAGTTTGTCACTGTACATGTCTTCCACATGTTAGAAATAAAGTTGGGTTTAAAATAAGCCTAGTATAAGTGCAGTCGAATTCTCTAAATACAGCGGTTCTCTTTTCCTAATTCCTTTTCAGTTATCCTTTGCATCTCTCTGTGACCTCATGACATTGTCCACTGAGGTCATGGAAAAGTGGTTAGGAAATGAGATTATCTTGACTATTGGCCTGCAGCCTTGGTCAGGACCCCTTGGTGTCACTTTTTAATTCACTGTCTACCCCTTTAGCATAAAATGTACTTTTCAATAGCACTTCCTCCCTCTTCCACCACACATTTTTTTCTCCTTTCTTCTTGGAAATTTAGTGTGGTTTAAAACTAAAACTGATTCAATTCAACTCAATTTTATTTATATAGCGCCAAATCTCAACAAAAGTCATCTCAAGGCACTTATCATGTAGAGCAGGTCTAGACTATACTCTTTAAAAAATGGTAGTTACAGAGAGAGTGGGGTTGTAGGAGCAGCAGGAGGCTACAGAGGCAGAAGTACTTGCAGAAAGTTACAGAAGAGAGAGATGGAAGACCATACTCTTTAAAATATGGTATTTACAGAGAGAGACCCAAAAGATCCCACCATGAGCAAGCACTAGGTGACGGTAGCAGGCCTCCTTTTAAAACCTTGGCCAGAACCGGTCTCAGGGGTGGCCATCTGCCTTGACCAGTTGGAGTTGGGATGGGATTAGAGAATATTGAAGTATTAATTGCAAACACTTAGCAATAAAGTAGTAGCAGTACAAGTAATTTTCTAATTATAGCAACAGGTGTTGAGTGGGATTTGTAGGAGCAGCAGGAGGCTCCAGAGCCGATGCTTGCAGAGAGAGCAGAAGAGAGAGAGAGAGACAGAAGAGCACGAGCTACATGAAAGGAAGATATTGAGTTAGTAACATGTGTATTTATGGGATATGAATCCATACTGATGGCGAGAGAGAGAGAGAGAGAGAGAGAGAGAGAGAAAAGCTCGATGTGTCATGGGGAATCTCACAGCAGTCTAGGTAATATTGCAGCATAACTAAGGGATGGTTCAAGCCTGAGCCAACCCTAACTATAAGCTTTATCTCAAAGGAAAGTTTTAAGCCTCCTCTTAAAGATCTTGTCACCATCATAACCACTATCTGTTTTATTAAAGGTCAAGCACACCCACATTGATATTTTCTGTTATCCTGGATGATTAGTCCTCCTCTGTGTTCACCCAGTGGAAAAAGAAACAATCCTATATTCCGGTTTGAGAGTATTCATACATTATTCCAAGATGGTTTTCCTTGGTGTTATTAAACCAGATATATAATCTAAATTAGCCTCTTTTGTTGTGTTACATTTTATAGCAGTTTGTTACCAGGTAAAACCAGATGCAAACAGTTTATAGCTCCTATAAGATTAGCTGAGTTGGTATTATTAGTGTTACTATTGGTTTTTATTTTGACATAACTGGTGGTGCATTTGCAGCTGCACTGTCTCTTTCATTAAATGTCATGCACACCCATGCAGATGTTTTAACTTATTCTTTCTGATTAGTGCTAATGATGTGTTGACGCAGTGAAGAGAGAAACAGCCCTATATTCCTGTTTGGGAGCGTTTATATACATTACTCCAAGATGGTTTGCCCCAGTGTTATTTCAGCAGATATATAATCTAAATAATAATCTAATTTTGTTGTGTTATGTATTTGTAGCAGTTTGTTACCAGGTAAAACCAGATGCAAACAGTTTATAGCTCCTATAAATCAGCTGAGTTGGTATTATTAGTGTTACTATTGGATTTTATTTTGACATAACTGGTGGTGCATTTGCAGCTATTCTGCTCTCATTCCCAACTTGTCATGTGCAGACACTTGGTCAAGACCCCTTGGTGTCACTTTGTAATGCATTGCAATTTTTCAACTACAGCGCTACATCTATTAATGCCAGCCCAGGCATCAGAAGGTGGATGACAGAAATACATGGTAAGGCTGAGGCAGAATTGTTTTGGTTAACGTTAGGAAAAGATCATGGTTTGTTTTAGTATAAATAAATACGATGAGTGTGAGGTCACTGTGAACTTTTTTCTGCATTAAACCAGACCATGATCAACCTTACCTGACAACTTGGGCGTGCGACCATATTGGTGGGGTTTAGTAAAGCTGGATGGTGCAACATAGCTAATATGGTAACTTCCTCCATTTTGGACTCACCATCCTTAACCCTATAACGCCTAATGTATCATATTTGATACATGAGTTTTTCAGCCCTCCACATGAGCAGTGTGATATTTTTTTCCCTGAAAAACCTGATGTATACAATCAGATACATGCAGTGCACAGATAATCCAACACGGGGTAGTAATTTACTAATTAGAGGGCCTTCCAGTGACAAATTGAAACTCATATATGGAAAATAATATTTTAAAAATTTTTTGTTTGTTTGTTCAGAGGGACCAATAAAGGCTCCAAGTTCAAAGAATTGGAATTTTCTGTCAATTATTTAATGGTTTAGGCTTTACAGGGTTAAAGGTCATCACTGTCAAGAGGGTTTAGAGTTGTCAAACAATCCAACTTTATAGGTTAAACTTCACTAGAGTTGAGCTTTACTTGGAGATTTACTTTGCTCCACAAGCAAATCCACTAATCACAGCAGTAACATTGAAACAAATTTCTTTTGGCTGTAAATTTCATAGTTATACATATTGACATGAAACAAATACAACAAGCCTAACAGTCCAGGAGATGCCAGTCAAACAGTCTCTACACACACACACCCACATGATCATGTGAAACAGACCAAAAGTAGTTTCAGCCACCTCTGTGGGTGTATCATGGATGCGAGGGGTCATTAAACAAAACTTGGCTGAGAATGTCACTGTCATTGATGTGTGTGGTGTTGACAACAAAATGAAAGTTATTTTGACTTAACCTGGTACAAACATTTTTAACATAAGTATGTAAATTAAGTATTATTCAGCATTTAATAAAAGTCAGTTCTCCTTTCAGCCACCAAACTTTACATACTATCACTGACCCCTACAGTAGAGGCAACGTGTGGCTTTACAAATGAGTGTAGAGTAAACTGACAAATATTTCTTGTCAGTTGTATGTATGTGTATGTGTACACATATCTATGAAGCTTTGTACTTTGAGTGATGCTCCGGTTGTATGTGTTGCATGGTGGGCAGGGCTGTGGTTGAACGCTTTGCTTCTCGTCTCTGGCTGGTGAGAACTCATCGTTTCCTCTCCCCACTGTGCGGCCAATGTGACGACCTCTGTGCTGACGGGTTAGAAATGAGGTGGGGGGAGAGGCGACAGAGGGACTTGTGTTATAAGTGAGGATCAAAACTTGAATGATTAGAGTGACAGAGATTTTCGTTAAAGCTACGAACGTACACATTACGCCTGCTGTGTGAGCGAGACTGATTCTGACAACTTCTCAACCAAGCAACAAGATTATTTTCTGAGTGATTCAGATTGTAAACATTTGTTGCTGAGAGATACTACACTCAGCCACTGACTGACTGAAGATGAGATCCAGCCTGGGGTTAGCCTGTCTTTCTCTGCTTCATCACATGAATGAGCTTGGTCCATGCAAGTGAGTATTGGAAAAAAAAGTACAAAATTGTGATTGAGTGTATGGTCTGAATGTTTATCAAGACAAAATTAAAGGTACTTAATCTGTCTTTCTCTATGTGTCTTGTTTAGCCCATGGACCAATGTCAAGCTGTTGTTTAAGGTGGTCCACCACCATAGTCCCACTTGACCGAATCATGAATTACACCATCCAGTCTGAACACATCTGTCCTGTGAAAGCCGTAATGTAAGTAGTCCTGCAATGTCATACTGTATAAAACAAAGTCATACAGAACAAATGTCCACATGTATTCCCAAATAAATGAGATTTTTAAAAGGTATCCAGCCATGCAGACAGTTTTGGTTACTACTACTGGTACTTAAAACAACATTAAAGGTGAATTGCAATGCCATTAACAACTCACAATCAATTACAGGTTTCAGACGCAGTCTGGGAAGAGACTTTGCTCTGACCCTAACAACAGGTGGGAAAAAAGAGCCATGCCGAAATTGAACGAGGAAAGAAGAGTGTTGCTAAAGGTGAAACAGAATGAACAGGGATCAGCAAATGGCATCACAGCAGCAATGTCTGCTACACCAAAAATGGACCATGGAAGAAGGGCAGGACAGGAAAGAGGTGGCAAAGGAAGAGGCGGAGAGGTGCTGAAGGTGGAACAGAATGAAGAGGGATTAACAAGTGGCATCACAGCAGCAATGGAACAGAATGAAGGATCAATGTGGCTGTGTCTGCTAGCTAACCAGTAACATGCTACCCAGCTGGCATGCTGGTGCTAACCAGCCACAATAGCCCATTAGCTAGCTTGGCTAAAGGCACAATAAGTTTTGAGGACTTGTTCCTGTCAGGGCAGGGTCAACATGTGCTCACTCCCAACTCATCACATATGGACACTTGGGCTGCGGTGCAACAGTCCTTTTTGCTTAGGAAGGTTCCAAACTGAGTGAGATGAGCCAGAAGTATCTCAGTGGCAGCCATGATGAGCTGGTCCAATTCTCTAAATGTTAAGGAAAGGAGCTCCGGTGCTTCCTGTCTTATCTCCTTTAGCATAGGATACACTGGACCTTCCTTTACAAAAGGAAAGGAGAGAATGCGTCACATAATTTCTTGCAGCTGTGACATTTAAAGCAGCGTCATAATTACACTGCAGCAGATGCATGAACATGTAGACACAACAGAGCACCTGCTCAATGTTTGTGACACGATCCAAAACTTCTGAAAATCCTTCCACCGCCTAAAAATTTTTTTCTTACTTAAAACGGGTCAAAAGCGCCTATAACAGGAAACCACATTTCTGTCTAATTTAAGTTACTCTAGACCACACAGTTCCTTTTAGCTATTTTAATGGCTCAACTTTCTCAACTTATACATTTGTTTCCAATTGTATTATCAGTGTTGGACAGAAACCTTATTGAATTGTAGCTCACAGTACTGAGTTTGTCATCACTGTACATGTCTTCCACATAGGAAATAAAGTTGGTTTTAAAATAAGCCTGTATATGCAGTCGAATTCTAAATACAGCGGTTCTCTTTTCCTAATTCCTTTTCAGTTATCCTTTGCATCTCTTTGTGACTTCATGACGTTGTCCATTGAGGTCATGGAAAAGTGGTTAGGAAAGGAGATTATTTTGACTGTTGGACTGCAGCCTTGGTCAGGACCCCTTGGTGTCACTTTTTAATTCACTGTCTACCCATAGCACTTCCTCCCTCTTCCACCATACATTTTTTTCTCCTTTCTTCTTGGAAATTTAGTGTGGTTTAAAGCTAAAACTGTCTTCGATTCAGTTCAATTTAATTTTATTTATATTGTGCCGAATCACAACAAAAGTCATCAAATGGTCAAATGGTAGTTACAGAGAGAGACCCAACAGATCCCACCATGAGCAAGCACTAGGCGACAGTGGCAAGGAAAATCCTCCTTTTAAGAGGCAGAAACATAGGTTCCATGTAAAAAATGTAAAATACTGTAATACAGTTTTAGTAATGATAGTAGTGATAATTAAAGTATTAATTGCAAACGTAGCAATAAAAGTAGTAGCAGTACAAGTAATTTCTAATTATAGCAGCAGGTGTTGAGTGGGGTTGTAGGAGCAGCAGGAGGCTCCAGAGGCAGAAGTACTTGCAGAAAGTGACAGAAGAGGAGAG
>BRZM01000034.1:4003998-4118609 GCA_033238685.1 Lates japonicus | reverse complement strand
TCTAAATTTTTCTCCTCGGATTCTCTCCTGAGGCAAAGACGGAAATTAACACGGCTAATGTTGGTATATTCATTGTACTCAACGTTAAGATCTGCAAGTGCAAATTTCAAATACATGTTATAGTGAGCAGGCCGGAAATGGCACCTCTGTTATTAATACATTTAAACCAATTATATGCTGTGAATTTGCAGCCAACACTTCTCCTACCTGTGAAACACTTATGTGTCATGACAGATTGTGCTGCATGCAGCACAAGGGTAGCCTGCCCTGGAGGAAGCAGAGAAAGAGAGAGAGAGGGAGAAAGACGGACAGAGAGAGAGAGAGAGAGAGAGAGGGAGAGAGATGTTCCTCTGAAGCCCAACCCCATCTTTTATTTATGACCCACAGGAAGTCCTTCAGCATGTCCTCTAGATGATACCCAGGAAGTAAGCACAACACACAACCATCAGAACACAAGTCAGCCTGACCAGTCACTGACAGTAAAATGGGGTGTGGTCCGGGTGGGGGTGGGGTTGTTGCTGGTTGTGGAGTCAATTTGATGTCCTCTGGGTGTAAGGGTGTCAATTCTCATGCTTGTGTTTTGATTTTTTTTTTCTTTTTTTTTTTCCTCCATCCCTCCCCTCCTCACTCTCTCTGTCCCTCAGCTCCCCCCAAGTTCACCAAGATTCCCACAGACCAGATCGGAGTGTCAGGGGGCGTGGCATCATTTGTGTGCCAGGCCACTGGCAATCCCAAGCCTACCGTCTACTGGAACAAGAAGGGCAAGAAGGTCAACTCCCAGCGTATCGAGGTGGTTGTCACAGTGCACAATGGTCAAATCCTACTGTAGCCGCATGTCAAATATGAAAATATATATCCAGGAATACAGATATATTAATATATTAATTATTATTGTATACAATAGTAATTACTATGTCTATGCCATATATTGCTACGTAGACAGATCTTGCAATATTGAATCTTGCTACATTAGGTATTGTTTTTAATTTGAATTGTTGAAGTTATGTTCCGTATTCTAGATACGCTACAACCTTGTTTCTTTAAGGACTGCTTTGCAAAATTGCAAAATGCATGACACATGAAAATTAGCTGAAAAGATTGATACCACTTTTATGTCTGTATGCTAAATATGAAGCTTGATCCATTAGCAGCAGGGGGAAACAACTAGCCTGGCTCTGCCCAAAGGTAAACAAAAAAAGTCCTGCCTCTAAAGATCAGTAATTAACACTAGTTAGATAAAAGAGGTATAACAGCTTAATAATTTTGCATTAAAAATTCTTTGTGGATTTTTAAACATTTTGGACAGAACTAGTTTCATAAATTGGAGAAATGAAAGGTGTCAATCTTCTCAGCTCTTAGCAAGAAAGCAAATAAGTGCATTCCCCACAAATGTCTTTAAAATATTGATTTGACAACAGCACACATTTCAAACGTTTGTAGCCTGGCATCATTATCATCACCAATTTGTATTTGCCAATGGGTCTGGAATCTCTCCATTCACTTACGATTTCCAAGGGGCGTTATTGCAGACCAAAATGCCTCTGGAGGCAACTGGGTGGACCTACAACCAGAGCAACAAAATATGTGACGTAGCGCAGAGCGACATAAAAATGTAAACAGACTACAGTACACTACTTCTAGTTCAATATAACAGACGTTTGACATGACATGATTCAGTAGCCAACGCTTAACCATTCGTACGTGAGTTGAACTTCATCCACGACAATTTACATAATGTTTTCTTGGAAAACCATGGACTCCAACATGTCTCGCCAATTGCTGTTCAGCAGCCAGGACTCCAGGCTACCAAATATAAGTTGGCAACGTCCACTGCATATTTCTGCCTCATCATGGACCCAGAGCAGAAAGGCTGTGATTCTCAGTTTGGTTGCCTCCTGGATTTGTTCCCCCATGAGCATGACCAGCAGATAAAGATCAGTAGCCACTGGGTTTTCTTTTTGGCGACCAGTGAGGCCAGTTCATAAATTAAAATTTCACTAAATCTTGTTGGTAGTATGGCAAACACATCTCTCTTATCAACCAATGCTGGAAGCGTGGTTGTTTGTTCTACTTTTAAAGAAAATATACCTTCCATTCTGTTTAATACTGTCCCACTGGTTGTGATTGGCCCGACCTGTTTCAGGATGGATGGAAATCTGTCTGAACGGTTGGGGGGCCAGACCCATCTACGAGAGCGAATAAACATGAGCTTGCTGTTTGGTCTGGTTTCCAGGCTGCAAGGTTTAGTTAAAATGCAATCTCTCAAGATAGCAGAATTTCACAGCATTTTTCAAATCTGACACACTGAAAAATATGATTGCATTATATTTTACTTTCCACTGAAAGCACATATTACCGTCTAAAAGCTAAATGCTATTCCAGAGAGCTGCTAATTCCCACAGCTCAGTGGAAGCATGACTGTATATTGATGCAGTAATGTGACCTAATGCTTAGAGATTCAAGCCGAGGACCCAGATCCAATCCCCAATGTTGGTAAGTCTCTACCCTGCTGAAGTGTCTTTGTGAACGACACTGACTCCCCGCCAGCTCCAGGATCGTGTGTACAGGTACATGTTCTGTATCTGTGCCTGACCTCTAACATTTTTGTAGAGGAGAGCAAGTGAAACAGACATTTTCTTAAAGAGGTTGATAAAGTATTTCACTATAATTATTGTCATATAGTTACAGTAAAAGCAAAGTATGCTAATGTACTGACATGTAGCATTATAGTTTACTGTTCTAATAGTGATCCAGGTGTTTCCTCTGCTGTGACTGATGTGATATTTCTTGTGGTTCTTGTGGCTGTCCAGACAATAGAGTTTGATGAGGGTGCAGGCGCTGTGCTGAGGATCCAACCGCTCAGAGCACCCCGAGATGAGAACATCTACGAGTGTGTGGCACGCAACAGTGAAGGAGAGGTGTCCGTCACTGCAAAGCTGGCCATTATCAGAGGTGAGGCGCACACACATACACACCCTATCTCCATCCTTTTCCACTTGAGTGGTGCTTTCTCTTCCCTTGCACACTCACCTGGCTTCAGATGTCGTCCCTGGTTCCCTGGGCTGTCAGTTGTAGATGTGACAATAGAGCCGTGCCACACCCTGCCTCCACAGCAGGCTACAGCGAACTGTTCTTTTTATAGTCCCTCTGAGTGCAACAGAGCGTGATCTGGCCACAGAGAGGGCGAGCTAGCGTGCTAGCTAACGGGTATTTCAGCATCCCAGCTTGCTGTAATCACTGCGCTTCCTGGCCAGAGTGAGGGTGTTAATCTAATGTACGCTGTCTCCTTGGAGGGAAACGTATCTAATGTGGCGCTCCAACATGCTATGAACTAAAGTTGCAGCTCATGGCTGCGAGCCTGGGATCTGAGTACTGGCCATTTGCCCAGCACAGCAGGAAAGGACGAAGGAATAGAGGGATTGGCTGTTTGGGCTGTTACTACATGAAGAAAAATCAGGGGATTAGGCCTGGGTTTGGCAGACAACCCATTTCTGCCAGGGGAAATTGAGGAGGAGAAGGAGAGAGGTAACAACAATAGAGTCTTCTCTTGGGATCATCGTGTTTTATGTGTTTAGTCCCAGCTGCAGGATCCTGCCCAGGAGGCCAAGTAGGGATCAGGATGGTAGGGACTCGTGCGGTTTTGGGTGAGATTGATCGCAGTGCAAAGATCAGTTCATTATGTGAGTGTATCATAAAGCTCCGTACTTGTTCATGCTCCTTCAGCCCTCCTGCAGTCTGGAATTGAAGCGGCTACAGCCTCAGAGACTGCTGGCGCTGGATTAATCTGGAATCAGGCTCCCTGAGACCGCCTTTTATTCAGACTACCATGTACGCCGCCATTTCTAATGCGAATAGATTCAGAAGGTCGTTCGACCAACCTGTCTAACCAGGACAAATGACCGTTTTTCTGTGGAAGTGTTTTGGTGGTAGCGGTACATCTGTGTTTAGGTAACTGCGGCATATGAGAAAGTACAAAGTCAAGAGAAAACCTGGATCCATATTTGTTTATTTCATCATAACCATTGTTGACTCTATGTGTGTGCCTTTTGCACTAAAACATGTGTGTGTGTGTGTGTGTGCACGCGGGCGCATAGATTGCATGTTGCCCAGGTCTGGTTGGCTCCACGGCCTGGTTTGGGCTGGGCCTGGTGCCCTTAAACCTCTTCAAATACAATCTCAAGCTCTCAACCTCTGATACACTGAGCCCCACACAAGACACAAGCTCTGGGGGAAACAATGCTGATGGGGTCCTGCCAATGCTCCACAGGCCTTTCTTGACACACACTGTAATGCATTTTTTCCATAAGGCTGTCATATCAGATTTAACAGGAGATAGAAAATAGCGCAGGACTCACCGGGCGCTGGTATTTTGTCGATAGTTCATTGGAAGTGTGATCAGACTGTACCCGCGGTATCGCTTCAACCGGCTGGCTCATCCACAAACGCTGGATACCTGCCAGCCCTCTACTCCTCCTCTCCAGTGAACTGCCGCCCACTGCTCCAGTATCGATATCTCTCTGCAGGTACACGCCTTGTAAGTGGATTATCTATCTATCTATCTATCTATCTAGTGAATCCTGGCTTTTTCTACCTACCTGCAATCCAGCATCTCTCCTTGTTTCTCCTGCACACCTCTCCCCTTGCCAGTTCAGTCCGAGTCCACCCTCACTATGTTACGGCATTGGTAAAGACCTGACTGGAATACAGAGCCCATACCCAGCAAGCACACACACCACAGGCACACACACACACGCACACCCCGAGCCCGCTGCAGTGGCGTGCTCTAATTAACAGCCAGTGAGTCCGTGTAGTGGTAGCCAGCGGGTTGATAAAAAGACCATCTGAACCCTCTCAGGAGAGAGGTGGGGTTGTGGGGGAGGAAGGGAGGGCAGAGGGGAGCAGATGTAGGCCTAGCATATTCCTCACCCCAGGGGAGCTCGCCCTCCTGACCTGCCTATCGATCCACCACCACCACCCCATCTCCTTTCTCTTTCTCCTTGTTTTCGTCAATGGTCGTACCACTGGCCTCCATTCAAGTGGATCATTAGCATTGATCGGGCAGGGTTGGTGTGAGGGGGGGAAGCAAGGGCTCAAGATGGTCGACAAGCTATCTGGTCGTTGGCCATCTCTGTTGGGCAGTGTCAGAAGGATGGTATGAGGCCTGATCCACCACCACCTGAGCTCTAACCACAGTGCTGAGACTAAACAAGGTCCCCAGACTCTTCTCCAAGCTTTGACTCCTCTCTCTCTCTCTCCCTTCGTGGCATTTCCCCCTCTCCTTCCTCCTCTCAGCCACACCGACAAAGAGCAGCTTGACATTCCTATCTGACGGGGGGCTCTCCAGAGCTGATGACTGTGGAAAGAGAGAAAGAGAGCGATAGATCCTATCTCCACTCAGCCTCTCATCCCCGTCGCAGAGCGTGTGGAAACAGATGGTACGCGTCTGTCATGTGGTTAGGTAGCAGGGGGGCTCAGAGGAGGAACACACAGACAGTTGATGCGGCCGTGGTCTACATCTCGGACCATGTTTGGCTCCGCATTTATCAGCGATGCGGGGCTCGAGCTATACAGCAAACTTTTAGCGGGTTCTGTTGTGCTTGACAATCAAGAGGCTCCTGTGGGTTTGATTTATTAGCCAAGCAAAATGCCATCTTGGTAATTGCATCGCTGCTGTAGGAAAGTGGAATATATAATTATAGTCCCAGGTATGGGGGAGGTGTCTGTGTGTATGTAGAGAGAGATAGAGTGGTTAAAAGGGTAAGGAGAGCAGGAAGCAGGAGGGCTGATGGATGCTTGATTACGTGTCTGGCCATCTGGACTGTTGTGACCGAGATGTTTAATCCCATTCACCAGAGAAAGTGCATGTGAAAGTGTTTGTGTGTGTGTGTGTAAATAGAAAGCAACAGCTTTTCATACACACACCTCCATTTTTTTTCCCTCCTGGATATGTGTGGACGTGTCTCCGTACATTATTCCACACATTGCACGAAATCTGTGAGGATGCTAATAAGAATACAGCTATAGAAACAAATATGTGCACGCACAGGAAACACTCACACACACACACAAACACACTCTCACACTCAACCCCCCACAACATAATCAGACATATCCAGACGCAAGCCAGAGACATCCCAGATCGGCCTCTCTAATCGTTGGTACATTTTAACAATTACAGCTAACAAGTCCTTATTACCCCCTGCTGCCCTCCTCTTGATCCCAGCTTCTAATTGCTGCTGCTGTTTCTGAGTAGCTCTCTGCATAGTTATTAGACAGGAATCATTACCAGCACGTAACACGGAGCCACACCACGGAAGAAAACTCACAGTTCACTGCCACAGTCACCAAACACCTGTGTTTCTGGGTTAGGAATGTACTGTGTATGGCTGCGTTTATATGTGCATGTGTGTGTGTGCATGTGTCAGCACTTAAGTCAACTCCAGCTGATTGGGCGGTATGTTTATACTTCTGTAGAAACGGCCTGTCACACACATATATACACTAACACTAACTCAGTGCTGCCTGCCTACTACGATATCACCTAATGACTAGCTAGCTGTAGGAAGGGGACGCAGCTTTGATGCAGAAGGATATAGTGGCTCCAATGTCCTCGCCGGTATCTCCACTTTCAAGGGCCTGCAGATGCTAGAGGAGGGGGAACAGTGACTCACATCACTATGTGTATGTGAGAAGCGGAGTCATATGTTCCTGCAAGGAAAGAAGATAGCATTACCATTTTGCATTGAAATCCAAAATAAGGGTAAGACACATTTTGACCATTCGTTATCTTTAATGGATTTATCAAAGAATAAAGCATAGGCAATCCCTTTCAATTATCTATCTTATCTTCATCTTTCCAGAGGACCTGTAGCCATTCGGCTTCCCTAGTATAGACGTCGATTCCCCAGCTGAAGGTGGTGGAGCGGACGAGGACGGCCACCATGCGTGCCGCCAGCGGCATCCCTGACCCGGAGATCTCCTGGTTCAAAGACTTCCTGCCAGTCGACCCCACCACCAGCCAGGGTCGCATCAAACAGCTCCGATCAGGTGAGACAGATTTTTTTGTCATTTGCTGACAAGTAAACAACCGGTGCATCAGAAGCTTAGCATTGCTATCAGGTAAAATCGCTGTTGCTCTAAATTTGGTGATTATCATGTTTTAATTATGATTGAGGGATTACATGCTCCTCTCTGAGTTTATCTACATCCTTTGGGGGTGTAAAACCTTTTTAAAGCCAATTTCATAAAAGGATAATTGTGCCGTCCTTAAGCCAAGAGTTTTAAAAAAAAATGCTGTTTTTTATCAACATTTGGGAGAAAAGATTATACAAAGATGACACTCTGAAGGCACAAATCTCCTTCCATTATTGTTGATAAATATTACAACACATGGCAGTATGCAATTGAAAAAAAAAGTCTCATATACAATTTGAAAAAGTTTGCACACCATCATAAAGTAAATCCTTTTTGAAATAAATAATGATAATCAATCTACCTCAAAGGAACCATAGTTCTCTTTTGTCAGATCTCAAAATCAATAGAAGCAGATAGGAGTTTCTTCCCATTAGGCATTTAACTGATGCTCCTCTTATCTTTTGACCCGCCCAGCCTGAAATTGTGTGAAATGAGCTCAGTGTCTTAAAATGTGAATGTAAGATCACTTTGCCAGAGATGGTAAGAGGTGACGAGGGAGGGAAGCGTTTTTGCTGCAAGGGGAAAAAAGTGTGTCTATGCATACAGACAGATCGAGGGATGAATACAGAGGAATCACATCTTGTGCTTAAGACAGTTTGTTCAGCTCTGTTTATGCTCTTCTGTATAGATGATACAGTGTCTCCTGAAGTAGGCAGACACGTATTTTCTCAGCCATTCTCACTCAGCCATCCTCGGGGGGAATGAAAGTGATGGTGAGGCGAAACCATTTTGTTGTTGCTTCATCCATATTCTCTGTGCTCCACCATCCTGCCAGCTCTGATATCTCCCCGCTGTCAGCCAATATCCTTCACTGATCACTAGTGCCCTCTGTCAACCTTGTGACTGCGTCTCCATCTGCAGAGTTTGCCATTATGCTGTTTAAACACATTTATGATTTCTGCTCTTTCAAATTTGAAGATCTTCAAGAACTGACAGTCCACTGAGCCTCGCCCCTCAGTTATAATTGTTGTGCCTGTCAGGCTTTCCATTCTTGCACGGCACATATGCAGTTTACAGTGGGAACAGTGGCAGATTTATCACATGAAATTCTTGGCCATTTCTGAAAGAACGGGCACAGAGGCAGACAAAAACAACTTCTCCTTTCTAGCCAAGCTGAAATGACCATGACAACTATAGCAGCATTTTAACAACTAGCTAGCTTGCTAATTGATGCAAACACTGTCTTTAGCAGACTCACAACCAGAAACAACTTAAATATGCAACTGATGGCTTCATACCATGAATTATGCAAAAGCTACATGTCCCTGGCAAAAAGTAAAACACAGAAGATTTGGAAATAAAGGTGCTGCGTTGTTTTGTATGCAAGGAAGAGCTATTAGCCGTAGAATTATAGTGTATTGTTTTAACAGAAGTCATGTTTGGAAGTTGGGTTAACCATAGAAAAATATGCTACAATACTGCAGCAAAAGAGTTTCAAATGATGTTTTATTGTTGGTAACTTCACATTTCCAAGAGATTTTAGGATGAGGCCTAACTGATACGTTTGGCAGCCACAATGCTGTTTCACGTAGGAAGTTTGGCCAGTGTTGCCCAAATCCATATGCTAATGTACTTTGTAGCTTAAGAAATAACACTGCATTAGTGTTACTGTAACCCTGTTAGCTAGTTAGCCAGACAACATTAGCAGTTTGAGGTGTTTTCATATGAGGTACAATTTCTTTGTAACGTGTCTTAGGGCGCCGGGCGCGTACACAGTGTTTATGCTAATCAAACAAACTGGACTTTAAAATCAAGTATCCTCAGATCCGGGTTCTTTTCTCTAATGTGAAAGCCCCTTAAAATTAGGGGCAGATAAACACACAGTTTAATCCATCCATTACATTTTTGTGTTTTAGTTGTGGTATGGGGATAAAAAACACAAAACCCTTCAAACTCTCTCTTTGATCTTGGATAACACTCCTACTCCAAGCACATACACAACACTTCAGTGTATTTCAGTGCTTGACAGGCCTGCTGTGTGCATGTAGCTGGTATAATTTCCAATAACCCACTGGTGTGTAAAAATGGAAACTTACCACTATGATATATAGAGAATACCTAATGTGTAATAGCCTCTGTGTAAAATACTCTGCAGTGGTTGTGGGTGGAACTTGGTGTTGGACCTACTTTGCTGCTGCATGGATGCAGGTGAAACAATAGATAAACTCTCAAAAAAGAAAAAAGCTACCTGTATCTTATAAAAAATTAGAAAGCTCCTCGGAAGCATCACAAATATGACAGAGGGAACAGTGTAGTGACTGTACACGCATAATTACAATTAACACTATGCAAATATTTTCCCATTCTCATAATTTATGAAAAAGAGTTGGTTGCCTTGGAGCTACAGAGTAACAAAGAGTTTCTGTCAGACCTCTGCATGGATGTTGAAACAATGTTTTATTTTTATTTTTTTTTACTGTTTTAGTAAGCATATTTTCATTGATACACAGTATGGTTAATACTTAATTTTTCTAGCCCTAAAATTGTAAATGACATAGTTTTACTTGGTCTGCTTCTGTGGGGTGTCACACACAGACTCACCGGGCACAGTATGTTTGTCCACATATCACATCAATGAAACAGTAGCAAGACAAATGGCTCAGTGAGATTCACCGCGGGGTTTAATAGGATTTCGAATCACCAAAAGTGTCACAAATCTGTACAGCAAAATGCACTGTATAATGAACCAAATACTGCAGTGAAATGACTTGGAGGAAATCAATTACAAGTGAGCTAGGCACAAAATAGCAGAGAGATGCGTTATGGATGATACACCCCTTTAAGATCTATTTAATGGGGGCACCTTCCAAGCAATGCCTCTGATTTAGTGGACGTCTGCCAGCTCTCGTTGGACCATAGCCAGGGATCTGTTTTGGGCCACAAACACTCTTTTCTCTCTGTCTCTTCTTTTCTTTCTCTGTTGGGTCTTGGAAACATTTTTATGGCCCATATGAGTCAGAATGAAAAATGATATTGAGAATGACTGAGCTCAAATCCCACAAAAGAGGACTCTTAGCCGTTTCACAGCCCATAAGTATCCATCATCTGAGGTGTCTTCCCACCGCAGGTAACTGTCCAAACGGTGGCCATCGACAGTCGTGGACTCCGTGTGTATACACCTACATAAAACCTGCACACACACACCAGCGGTTTCCTCAGGGTAGAAACATATGGTGCAGTATAGAGCTGAACTTTTCCTGACATCTTTATACTTCCACCAAAGCATCCATCTATTTTTCCACACCATCTGCTGCACCAGTTTAGATGTACGTGAGAACCATGACAAGCTATCTGTCTATCTCTGACATTTGGGACTGAGATCTAGAGAGTTTACCTAAGCACTTAACAGCCTTCGTAGACCTACACTCTAACAGATGGCATGCAATATGGACCCCAAGGTTGGTTACTGGGTAATGGATGGACCTGTCTTGCCTAAGAACTGTGTGTGATCAAAGGTTGTGGTTATGGTAACGCTCACAGCCCAGGTCACTGTTATTTAAGGCAAACTCAGCTGTAAAGACACCAACAATATTTTGACTAAAAACACAAATACAGACAAGTTCTGCCAAAATCTATGACAGGCCAATTTATTTTATTTATTTTTTATTTATTTTTTTGCTTGACTTTTTTGAGTCATCCCTCAAAATTAGTTAGGATACTTAAAAAAAAAAAAAAACTGAGTGCAGGTTCTCTGATCAGGACTGACTCAAAGTGTTGCCTCTGCCTCCATTTTTGGCCCTGAGTTTGTGTTTCCTCTGTCTGTTAGACAGCAGGATATCTCAAAAACAGATTTGAGTTAAAGCTGATGTGAAAATTAGGACACTGGCCAAAAAAACAATTGATAAGTTTTTGATGAAGATCCAGGATTTGCTTTTAAAAAGGATTTCTCAAAATGGTGAGAAAGACAGATCATGCTTTTAGACTTTTCTGTGGCATAAATAAATCTGCAAAGGGTGGTAATTATTTTTTATTGTTGATGAATCTGTCCAAAGTAATAATTTTATTGAATCAATTTCATTTTGGTTCAAAAAATGTGAGAAACTTGCACCTCACCTTTTCTTAGAGCCCAATGTGGCATCTTTAAATTACTTAATTCATTAAACCAATAGTCCAAATCTCAGATATATTCAAGTATTTATCTTTGAAGGGTAGAAAACCAGCAAATATTCACATTTAAGAGGTGAGAATCAGTGAGTTTTGGGCATTTTTGTTTTAAAAAATGACTTAAATGATAATTAATTTTCTGACAAGTGAATAATAGACTAATTGCCTCAGGTCAACATCAATATGCAATCATCACGTTTTATACTCAGTAAGTAACTTGCTTTTAAATTCCTGTCTTGTCATGCCTTTCAAGTTTTTCACATTTGGGGAAAATTTAGAAATAAGTGGTTGAATTATAACCAGGGTGCAAATGAGGCAGTTTGTTTGTCAGAGTTTGTTTGATCTCAACAGTCTATTTTGAAACTTGTTAATGTTAATGTGTCGAGATAAAAATAGAGACCATCTGTCTTGATTGTTGTTCGTGTCCGGTCCCGGTTACAAGTCCATGTCTCACCTCAGTCTCTCACCTGAGAGACTGGAGTCCAGGTGATCTGTTTGACCTAGAAGTTTTGGCAGAGCTATCGGGTTAGCAGTATCTGTTGTCATCTGATCGGCCGAGACTCAGCCCAGCAGACATAATACACCATCCGCGATTTCACAGCGGTTCAATTTACTGAAGTCACATCTCATTCTGGGTCTGTCAGCAGCTTCCAGGCTCACTAACAAACTGCTCTGCCTCTCCCTCTTCTTCTCTGTTATCTTTCACTTTCCCTTCTTGCTGCTTTTCGTCCTGTTTTCCAACACTGACTTTCATTATGTTTGTTCATTCCCAGCTATCTGTTTACCTCGCGTGTTTATGTGTGTGTGTCGTGACCTTTCTATGTGCCTATATACAGAACAGCTGTCTCTCTCCATGTATGGTAATGATATATTTTGCATAAAAGAAGATTTCAGTTGCCGATTTAAAATTTGTGCTGATGGTTAGCCATATGAGCTGCTTCCAGCTGTCAGATGAGTTCTTGTTTGCAGAGCTCCACCTGTCCAGCTCCATCTCTGCTCAGCTCCGTCTTTCTCCCGCTTCTCCTTCTGCCTCCACCTCCTCGTGGAGGAGAGGCTCGGCTTGTAGAGCAGATAATTTATTCCTGTTTATCTCCCAACTCTGCCCTGTACCGCAGGGAAACGAGAGATGGAGAAATGGAGAGAAAGAGGAGGGCACGCGCTGTTTTCCTTTCATGTAACTGCAGAAGACAGAAGCAAATGGATGACAGCTCCAGCTAGCAGAGCCTCCGCTCACTAAACACACTCAAACACACAAAACACACACTCGTGCCCCAGCTCGCTGTAACAAGTCAAACTTTCCCTCCTCCGAGCCTCCAGAAACATGGTGTTCAAACTTCTGCATTTACTGATCAGCTATTGTAGAATTTAGAGAATCACACACATACACAGACCCACAAACTGTCTGTCTCTGTGGAGCCTTTTAGAGCTTAACTGGCCGCGTTTTTAAGATTTAATAAGCAAAAGCTTTCTTCTCCATTAGGATAACACACCGTGTGTGTGTGTCCATGCAGTGGTGGAGAGTCATTTGTGAGTACATTAACTCAAGTATTCACTTTGAGGTACTTATGCTCTCCTTGAATGGAAGGTTGCAACTAGTGATTATTTTCATTTTTGATTAGTCAGTCAAATATTTTGTTGATTAGGGTGACGTTTTCATATGTCTCATTTTGCCTTAAAAATAGTCCAGAACCCAAAGATATTCAGTTTACAGTGACATGAAACAGAGATAAGCAACAAATCTTCACATTTCAGAAGCTGGGAACAAAGAATATTTGGCATTTTTTCTTGAAACAGTGACTAAATTTATCAATTAAAATCAAATCACTTATCAAAATAGTCAACTGATTACACATACAAATCATATAATTATCTTAATGATGCATAGTTATACATTTAACCGCCTAATAGCATCTGAAGTATTGCACGAAAGTTCATTCTTGACCTTGGAAACAGTCATTTGGACTTGTGAAGGCTTATTTTTTGCTTTCTTCTTCTTTTTTCTTTTTGCAAATGCTTCAGAATAAGTTAGCAAGAGGACCAGAGTAATAACCTTTTTTGTCAACCTAGTATATATGGTAGTTCACCCAAATTACAGAAACAACCATATTTTCTCTCTTATTTCTAGTGCTGTCCTTGATCCATGCAGATAGTTTTATGGTTTCATTTGCTGACATTTTGAGATAGGTGTTCATAAGATTTCTTCTGCCACCTTAATACAGCACACCCTCCTAACAGACACTAATACATCAGTCATCTTACAAATTATACTGTCAAAATGTTCATTTCATTTTTTTCATCATTTTGGAGGATATAATTTGTGATAATGTTGACTGCATTGCATCGTACAGAGAGGTGTTTCTGTCCAATCCTGTCCTATTGACATAAATGGGGTGGAAAAAATGATAGAAATACCAGTCACTGTAATGTAGTATAATTCAGCCCCACCACAATCTACATCCTCCAACCAAGTGTACACAAATTCAATTTTGTTGGTGGTGCTTACAGTGGTGATATAGTGAGAAAATATGTTTTTCATGTGTAATTTGGGTGAAATGACCCTTTAAATTTTGCACCTACATCAACCAGCTACAACATTAAAATGCTATTAGTACGTTAATGGATCATTAATAATAATGTAGTTATATAATATAATATATAATATAAAATTTTTTTTAGCATCCTGCATAGTTATGTAACATACATTTAACCAGAAATTTCCAATGTAGTTTTAAATACAGGTCTTACAGCAGTGTATTTCTGTTTGTGCTTGTGTAAACATTCTGAAAATCTTTTCCACCTCTGTGTGTATGTGTAAGATATGAGTGCAGAGCACACTATATCTTCTGTTTCTCTATATATCTCCATACATCTCCTACAAGCCAGATGCCTCTTATCAGTCTTACAGAAGATCTGATACAAAACATGGTGCTTTGTATCAGACTTAAACTAGCTGCGTGTGTGTTTGTGTGCGTGTCATCTTCAAAATGTGTCTCGTGCGTTTTGAGTTGTGTCTTTTTCCTCCCTGTGCAGTACAGCAGAGTGTAATCCATGGTTTTGTGCTTCCTCCTCAGGCTCCATGTCAAAGTCAGTTTCAGATGAGATGAATGTGACAGAGCAGGCTGAAAGACCAAAAGAAAAAAAAGAGAAAGAAAGAAAAAGAAAAAAAAACACTGCTGGTAATTCAAAAGGCTGTTAGGGGGGAAAAAAGTAAGAATAGCACCCTGTGAAACAAAAGAAACAAAAGAATACCTGACGAGCGCTGTGTGTAATTATAGCACGTTTAGGGAGACACTGTTTATCACAGTGGGATCAGGGTAGGAGGATAAAAATTGAGGAAGTAAAAGAAACAAGTTGAGGAGTTAAAGAGCATCGTCGGGTCGTTGCCTGTGGGGTAAAGCTGTGTGCCTGCTGCCAGTTAACTGCCAAGATAGAAACAGGCTTTCTTCATGGCAGCAGCAAGCCTGCCGTAGGAAAGGAATCACGAGCTTGTGAAGCCGTATACAACAAAAGGCCTCTTAAGTGTCATCTAAGTTTGTAAAAAGTCATTTTAAGACTTGTTTTTGACTTCCAAACTTTTTAGAAGGAATTTCTGAATGTTAACTTGTGCTGCTGTTTCTATTCCCTTTTTAAAAGAAGGTGGGCAGAGGGAGGGGAGTGGAGGAAACACAGTTCTTTTTAACAACAATACCACCACTGGTATATGAAATCACGGCCCATTCAGAGGGTGCCTCGCAGAAATAACAACAAAGCCGACTTTATTGGATGTTGAACGTAATAGAGGAGAGGATACCTCAGGGTCAGAATGTAACAGAAACAGGAAAAGGACCAACAGACAAATATCTCAGGATGAAAAGCAGAGGATGCTTAAACATTTTCTATAAACTCCACTGAACATCTTTCTCTGTTTGTTCTCCCTCTTTCTTCTGCAGGAGCGTTACAGATCGAGAACAGCGAGGAAACCGACCAAGGGAAGTACGAGTGCGTGGCCACCAACTCTCAAGGCGTGCGCTACTCCTCTCCCGCAAACCTATATGTGCGAGGTAGGACCTGAACACACAACACACATGCACGTGCGCACACACACATGCACAGAGACAACACACAAAAATCACTACTGCTAAGGTGCTTTTGGTATTATTAATGAAGTTATTTCTTTTCCGTAAGTGTGCTCTTAAAACGAGTATTACTAACCCATCCATTGTCTACAATATATGTTGACCCTGTTGTTTGGTATTTCTCACAACCACCTTTAACAAGTCCACCTTAAACCTTGGTGCGAGCCCCTACAGTAGAATCAAATTGAACATAAAGCTGGGAACACACCTTGGTTTAACTGCATGGAAACATCACTACAATGGTTTCTGTACTAGAGGCAGATTGAGAGGAAAATTTGAATGAAATTGGAAGTTAAACAATCAGAATCGGGATTGAATTCATTCTTAAATATGTTTACATTAATGGCATCTGTGCGCCCACATGATCCCTGTTTAACTGATTCTAGCCTCTGGGACTGTGGGTGCAGGTGCGTCGCCGGCTTATGGCTGAAAGACCACGACCAATGTTCAGATTTACTAGTTCTAGTTTCTATGTTAAGTGGGATATCGGAGAAGTGTGAATGTGATGTGTGAGGGTCTGTGCGGATGTTGGGTGTGAGGTTGTGTGTGTGTGTGTTGCAGTGGAGCGAGTGGCTTTGCGCTGGCCGTTTTTATTCTCTCTGTGTTTCCCCGTTCTCTCTCTTCCCCCCCCTCACGTCATTGTGTTCTGCATCAACCCCCTTCCATCCCTCAGAGCTTCGAGAAGGTTGGTGTGCTCTTTCTTTTCTTTTGTTACTCCTTTGTTTCAGAAAGCTTCACTTATTGAAACAGAGAGAAACAAAAAAGGAAAAAAAAAAAAAAAAAAACATTTAAAGGACACCGGAGTAGATTTGAAGTGAAATGGTTTTGTCTCCAAAATGAAGAGAGTTGATTTCTCTAAAGCTGCTACGATGATGAAGTGGTCTGCCTACGCAGCAGAGTGCATTGACTGCATTGTGAGGCCTTGTGTGCAGAACCCTTGGTATTGCCTTCACTCCCCGATCAATGTTTTCTGCATGGTATGATCTTGTTGTCATGGAGACCCAAGAATTGGAAGATTAAAAAGAGGCGATGTTTGCATGGAAGGAGTGAGAGAGAAAGAGAAAGGAGCACCGCTTGCATGTCTGTTGACTGACGGACTGACACAAGAGCATGGCACAGTGTGTGTTCACGCCTATTGATATGCTCGGATTGTGATATTATTGAACTTGCTGTCTTGTCGTGTCTTGCTATTGTCTCTCTCTTTTTTTTTTTTCCTTTTGTATCATCACATGTAACATTGTTCCCCAGCTCCCATGTCATCACTTCTGCTCCAATTCTGCACTTGTTGCACTGAGTGGAAATCTTGCACTCGCGGTCACGCTTGTACATGCCCCTCTGTTCTGAAGTTACATGTGCTGTGGAGGTCTGTAGGAGAGGCATCAGTTATTCGGCTGAATTCATGACATAAACTCAAGATGGCAAGAGAACCATCACATCACCCACAATGTAAAGTACATTTATTAAGTGCCTAATGCCTACACTCTAGTCCATTTATACTTATTCCTGTACCTCATTGCGATTCAGAGGAAAATAAAGTATTTTTACTCCGCTATATTTATCTGACAGCTGTAGTTACTTTTCAAATTAGGATTTTACCTACAAAGCATATGAAGATCTCTCTAACAGTATAGAAAATAATCCACCTCAACAATAAATAATTATCCACATTACATAACACATTACAGTATAACACTCACAGCAGCCATTTTTGCTGCCTTTAATACTTTTACTCTTGATACTTTAAAGCTACACAACAATACATATATATATATATATATATATATATATATATATACACAAGTCAGATCAATGATTTTCTACTTCCTAATCTAATCTACTGTTAATGTTTTAGCGTTTAGCATTATCCAAGTTACCGTCACTTTCAGATTAATCTCACTTTCAGTGCTTTAAATACATCAGTAAAATGCTAATAAGTACTTTCTCTTAAGTAATATTATCAGTGTAGGTATTTGATTTATTTTTTGCATTGTGATATTAAGTAAAGGATCTAAACAATTGTTTCAGCACTGCACATCCCCAATATTCAGACTAACACTATCAGTATATTTGCGAGTATAGCACTATGCTAACTCTACTGTAATATAGCTTGTGCTGTGTCTTACTTTTCATGGCTGTTGCTATCTCCACCAAACACACAGATACGCCTGTATTGACTGACATTCGAAATTAATCATAACCATTCACATTTTTAGATATCGAGATGATATTAATAAATCCATCTTAATGAAAGCCATGTCCTTGAGACAGACAGGATGGTGCTGCGTAAATGTCACCTCAGCGACGGGCCTGAGTGGGTATAGAGCACTGCTGAGATACAGCGGTAATCCTTGTGGCTGTGCCAAGGTTCCCCCAGTCTGTAGCCTCCAGACTCCCTGCAGAGAACGGGACTAATGATAGCTACGCTAATAAAGATTGAAGCTCGTGGCTCTCACAAACTGTATAGAAAATGGAGGGGAATCATGCGGCCCGGCTCGATTAACTTTAAGCTAGAGGCTCTGTGAGCATGTGAAGGATTATCCCTTGTTATGAGCTCACTTTATTTTAAGGACTTGGCTATGTCTCAGTGGTGGATTCTACAGTCATTTGTCTCCGGTCCTGACTGATATTTTTTAGAAATACTCACACTGCTGACTTCATGTTTCAGATCACGTAACCATCATCTTGAGGCTTCACTTTCATCCTGTTGTTGCTCATATTATCAAACTTATCCATACGCTTAATTAACTGTCTTTTTTAGTTTGTTTTGTTGTATTGATAAGTCTAACATAACTAATAACTGACTGAATTAAACTGATACTTTTGTCATGCTGCATTGCACCTGCTGTCTGTCTTATGCATGTAGCTGTCATGGATGCAGTCTGTCTGTCTGTCTGCCTCCAGCATGCTCAGATGAGGAGATGCCTGCATAATCATGTCTGTTTCTAACAGATCTACCTGTTTTTGTCTCTTTGTCTCTTTCTTGTCTTCAACTTCTGTATCCAATTCTGGGTATCTTCCGGCTTTTTTTTTTCTTCAAGTATTCCAAATGCTTTGCACTTTATCTGTTATTCGTGAAATGATAGTGACATCATGGCAACTTTTTTTTTTCTTTTTTTTTTTTTGAAATTCATGCAAAAATGTTAACTTCTATCCAACTGTCTCTAGATTCTTTGAGTAGGGGGATGTGGCCCATGAAGATTCCAAGTATTGATGTTACACATTAAGGAGTGGAGGTTATGCAGCAAATTTCTAAATATTTATTTATTTGATTTTATTTATTTGATTTCATTTTACTTTTTATTTCATATTATATATTAGAATTACTGCAGGATTTGCAAATCGTCTAAATAAGCCTTGAACTTTCAGTGTTTTGCTACTTTAGGGTTTTACAGTAACTTTTTATTTGAATCCATTTTTACTTTCAGAGCATTTGTTATATGTTACACATATGAGCTTCCTAGTGTTGAGTTTAGCTGAGTTTTTTCGACAATGTTTCTGCTCTCTGTCTGCCTTCCCTTTCATTCTCTCCTTTCATCCAGAGATGTTTGTCCGTTACTCTCTCTGTCTCTGTTTCCTCTGTCGTGACCCTGGGGTATCCTCTTCTTCTCTGTTCCTCTCTACATACGATCTCTACTAGTCTTTATTTTTCTTTTCTTTTCTTACTTTTGAAGCACCTACTTTCTGAATGGGCCTGACTCTGGTATATAGCCGTGTTTTTAAATAGATCCATGTGTTTTCTTCTTCCTCGCTCCTCTTTTCTTCCCCCTTTTTCCCTCCTTCCCCAAAACCCTCTTCTAATCCTCTCTTTATCTCCACTTCCCTGTCTTTTCCCCTCCTGTCCCTGCCCCCTTTTTTCTCTTCTTCTTCTGCATTCTGTCTGCACCCTGATGTGTAGGAGCGACAGACACATGTACATAAGTTTATTAACTTATAAACATGCACATACTACCTCACATATCTCTCTTTTTGCTCGCACTCGTTCTTTCCCGTTCTGCCTCTTTCATGCTGTCTTGGTGTTCTTTACTTAATGTGTCCTATGATCACTCTGTAATTGCCACAACACCTTATTAGAACCCTCGATCCACTCCTGTCCACATTTCCAATTCATTTGAATACACACTGTATCAGTTATGAATCCTATGTATTGTACAGTATCTTGTTGTACAATGTGGCTGTCCTTTGCTACATTGCCTGTCATTGTCTGGAAGAGAAGCAGAGCTGCCTCTCTCTCTCTCTTTCTCTCTGTCTCTGTCTTTCTCTCTTTGACACTTCCTCTGTCCCCTCTATCTGTCTCTCCAGTGTCTCCACTCTGGTCTCACTTCTCTCTGTCTCCCTCTCAGTCTTCAGTTCTTCGTTCTCTTCTTTGTGTTTTCTCCACCATTTTATCTCCTCTTGAGTCGCCCAGGCATGCAAATGACCTATGAGTTCAGTCTCTCGATGCATCTCTCCCTAACATATAGTCGACCAAGCTCAGACAGATGCAGAATTGGATATAACTTGCGACTTTACTTGTTCTTCTCATGGGGACACAAATAGCAGGCTGGGCCTATTGATCGGCCCCTATGATGCATACACTCTCTCTAAAAAAATAAATAAATCCCATCTACTGCAGAAGCGCCTCAAGGCACAGAAATCTCAATGAAATAAAGTGTCTCACCAAAGTCTCTGGTAAAGTCTAGCATGTTTAGAGGGGGAAATGTGATAATATAATTGTTATCCAAAATTTGAATCACAAAGTCTTATTTTTCTTAAATGGATGACAATCGATAAGAAAAAAAAATTTATTTTAAGAAGAGAAACTGACAATAGGTGTCATGTCCTGGTTGAAATGATACTCAAGAGTTTGTCACTATATTATTTTGAGTAGGCAGCTCACTCTGATTGGTTGAGCTCAACACAAGATTTGTGTCTTTCTGTTGGAATCATCAGTACCATAAAGTAATTGGGACTAAACTTGAAATATCCCTTTGTAATTTTCTGTAAAAACCCTGAAGTTCATTCTCCCCCTTCCTGTTACCTCTCCTCTCTCTCTCTTTCTTTCTATTTGTCTTTCTTGCCCTCACTTTCTCTCTCTCTCTCTCTCTCAATCTCTATCTTGCTTTCTGCCTCGCTCTCTCTCTCTCTCTTTCTCTCTGATTCTCTCCCCCTTTATTCCCTCCCCTCCTCCTTCTCTCTCCACCTTTCTTCTCCTCGCTCCCTTCCCCACTTTTCTCCTCCCCTCCAACCTTGCCCCTCGACCCACCCCCCAACTCCCACCCCTCCTTTTCTTACTCCCCCCCTTCCCCCCCAACTCTCCTCCTTTCCCAGTGCGCCGCGTGCCCCCTCGTTTCTCCATCCTCCCCTCCAACCACGAGATCATGCCGGGAGGGAGCGTCAACATCACCTGCGTGGCCGTGGGTTCGCCCATGCCCTACGTCAAGTGGATGCTGGGAAGCGAGGACCTGACCCCCGAGGACGAGATGCCAATCGGCCGGAACGTGCTGGAGCTCAATGGCGTGCGGGAGTCTGCAAACTACACCTGCGTGGCCATGAGCAGCCTGGGCATCATCGAGGCCACCGCTCAGGTCTTAGTCAAGAGTAAGGAACGCTCCAATAACATGATTAATCATTTTGCCTCTAAGAGGGAGAAAAGGATGTGGAAAAGTGCTGTAGTTGTTGCTTTATTAATGAATAGATCCAGTTTTATTGGCTCGTTTCCGTATTTCTAAATGGGTGCATGTCAGGAGAATTGCAGATTCAAATTGCCAGGATTGTTGAATTACATTTGACTTCTGTGAAGCAAATTTGTTCTGGACTGTAATGCCAATAATTTACCCTCAAATTTTTAATTAAATTAGATTAAAGTCAACTTGCATGCAGTGAGTACAAGTACAACAAAATGCAGGTTAGCATCTAAGCAGGTGGTGCAAACAGTAGTAAAACTGCACAAAGATTTATATTGAAATAAACAAATATACATGATGAAAAGTGGGATAGTGATTGCAAACAAAATGATACAGAAAACTAAATGCAGCTCCTGTATCATTAATCTAACCGTAGTATGTACAATATGCACAGAAAGTATAATCCGCCACATCTCTCCTCTCTCTAATTCCAAGCTTTGCCAAAGCCTCCCGGCACACCCATCGTCACGGAGACCACTGCCACTAGCGTGACCATCACCTGGGATTCCGGCAACCCCGACCCGGTCTCCTACTACATCATCCAGTACCGAGCCAAAGGGCCAGACAGCAAGTATGAGACGGTGGACAGCATCACCACCACCCGCTACAGCATCGGGGGACTGTATCCCAACACCGAGTACGAAATCAGAGTGTCGGCCTTCAACAGCATCGGCCAGGGGCCCCCCTCCACGCGTGTGGAGGCTCGGACGGGAGAGCAGGCCCCGGCCAGCCCTCCCCGAAACGTCCAGGCTCACATTATCTCTCAGAACACTGTGATGGTCCGCTGGGAGGAGCCGGAGGAACCCAACGGACAGGTGGGATGAGGACAGAAACGGTTCTTTATGCGTTAGTAAAAGTAGTAAATACACATTTCCTTACATTTTCTTTTATCTGTTGGTATTTCTCTTTGTATAGGGTGCAAATACCTACAGTAAACATCACTTCTGCTCAACAGAAAACTCTTTTTAACAAACAACTGATAAATAAGAGTCTATTCTGTGTGACAGCTTCCATCCCCTGAATCCAGTGTTTCAGATTTTGCATTCTGATTTAGTTTCAGCCCAAACTAGCAGTTATAAAAACTCTTTCATCTCTCAACTTAACTCTGTGGGGAAAAGGCAACATGAGTACATATACCCATTCACTATCCAAATACTGAATATCTTATTTGAAATTTTTACCCACAATTTAACTTATTGTTAAATTAAATTAAATTATTTAAAATTGTTTTTACACTGTTTCCTCTGTTTTCTATTTATATGTGTTCATGTGCTTTGTCTTTTCATCTTGTGTTTCATCAGTTGCACTTTGGGAACAGATAAAATGATTTAATTAATTAAAAGTAGCGTCATAACTAAATATTTAAAATAAACAAAACAGAGCATTCATATTCCCCACATTTGAAATTTTACACTTCACTACTCATCATTTAGAAGCATGATATACATATAATCCATGATAATATAAGCAGATAAATGTTTATTAATGTATTTGCTAGCACTCATAAGTGATGAATTTTAGTAAAAACACAGTTGTATTAATATAAAATATGTCTTCATAGGAGGAGTTATAATTGTTTACAAATACTGTAAAGAATTAATTAATTAATAATTAATACACACTTAAAACGTCTTTATGTGAGTTTACAACTACATCATAGTGTGTTACACACCATTTATTAAATGTGTTGCTTATTAATGATAAATAGGGAGACTTTAAGTAAAATGTGACTGAAACTCCATTTACCCTCGCTACACTACAGACTGACAACATTTTAAAATTTCTCAAAAGACCCACATGAGGTTAAAATGATAAAGCCTTAATAAAATTCTCCACTGGGAGCTTTATTCCAGCAGGTTCATGTCCTTTGCAGGGATTGTGTCTTGCCAGAGATTTCTGTGCTGTAACTCCCTTGCTACTTTCCCTCTCTCTAAAGAAAGACAAGGTAATTGGACTGTTCGCTCTAAGTTAAGAGCACTCCCTCTTGAGGCTTATTTTCCTTTTTCCAGCCTACCTAACTGTACAGTAGGTTCATAAAAGTGCAAGACTGAATTGGGAGCATATGGGGATTATAGATATTACAGAGTAATAACAGGAGAGGTGGTAGAGGTGGAGGGTAAGGGCAGTGGCGTGGCAGCAGGATTACATACTCTCTGAACGTCCCATAAACAAACCCCATAGGAGAGGGTGTAGTGATTATATTGTATGTTCTACACTCAGCTTGTATTAGAACTGGTTTTATCAACCTTAAAGAGACGTTTGTCTGTCTGGGTCAAGTACATTATAGCTCTAGAGACAATTTGTGACAGTGACCTCTAACAAACACTGAACCAACCAGAGCCACAGGACCATCTGGACTAAACTACAACAACAATTCATTGCTGATGACCTTGGCTGTCATAAAATCTATGGCTTACCGTGCATGCAGGACAGTGAGATTAGATGGAAGCTCACTTAGTAGAGCCCAGTCACAGATGACCTTATAATGCAGTCCCAGTCCAGAAAACTCTCCATCTCTCTCCATTTAACAGCCTTTCCCTCACTCTCTGCTTCCCGGTAGGTGAAAGGCTACCGTGTGTACTACACCATGGACCCCTCTCGGCCTATGAATGAGTGGCAGATTCATAACGTCCAGGACAGTGTGATCACCACCATCCAGAACCTCGTGACCTCAGAAACATACACCATCCAAGTCTTAGCCTTCACCTCCGTAGGGGACGGACCCTTCTCAGACCCCGTCCATGTTAAAGTCATGCCTGGAGGTCAGTGTGTGTGTGACTGTGAACGTGTTTGTGTGTAGAAACATAATCATGTCAATTTCTCTTGCGTGCCAGTGAATAGACAACAGCTAAGTAGTGGTCTTCATGTTGTCATGTGTAGGAGAGTAATGGTTGTTTTTGTGAGTCGTTATTCGTGTGTGTGCGCATATACAAACTGTTAAGTATCTTATTTGAGTGACTTTGCAAATAAGCTTGACCTGTCAGAAAATATGACATCTTCAGAATGAATAAAATCTACCTGCTGGGACAGAGCTGTGGAGACTTAAGCAAAGGAAACAGGGATTAACAGCCAGAAATGTCCTTCGTACCTCGATGCGGCTCTGGTTGCTGTGACAGCTGCTGTGATGTTGCAGGTTTTATGTAATGGGGAGTACAAAGAGATGATTATTCCAAAATTTTGTGATGGTATTAGTGTTTTAAATTTCTGTGTAGGTTGAGCTACCGCTACACCATGAGATGTCTCTAAAATGTCTGCCATTTTCCAGCACATAAAGGGATGAGATCATAGTATATATAAAATACTAGCAAATACAAGGCTTTTGGGGATTTATGGGTCAATATGTACATGATGAGGCTGAGAATTAGGCAGGAAAAGGTATTTGTGATTCCAGTATCACCTTAAAGGTGCTATACGTACGTTTTTGCTGTTGCTACGTAGCAGCATTAACAGCTTCATTCCTCTACTCATCAACAGCTGTCTCCAGTGGCAGAAAGCAACACAAATCTTTTTTTCCCTTCTATTTTTATCACCTTCTTTTTTGCCAGTGAATATGGTTTCTTGCTGGGAGCGTGTGGTGGTGATAGTGGTAGTGATAACTGTTGCTTGCCAAGAGCTGCAGCCATCGTTGCCTTTATTGTTCCATTCACTGACTGCCTGTCCTTAAATGGTCTAACCAGGGGCAGTATCTTCAGTGTGATTAACAAGAGGGTTGCATACACCCTCTGGGCAGCACTGCTTCTTCATCCTCTCATTTTGGACTGGGGGCAGCCTGGACGCTACAGTGACTCATCACTGCCTCTTGTAGTGCAAATTAGTATTACGAGACAGGACGGGGGTAGCTGGTTAGCATGCTTCAGCAGATATCTCTGCAACACAATACATAGATGTCATTGACATAATGTCAAAACTGTTATTTCCTCACATTCTGTCGATAGTTGTAGTTCATTTTTGAATGTTTAAATACTTTCATGTAGCACCTTTAAGGAACCTGAAAAATTAAGCTAGATTAAAAGTTATAGGTAAAACCTGGTGTGAAACCTTGATTTCTCTGATATTGAGTATTTCTGACGTTAATACAACATTATTCCAATTTTTCTAACAGTAAAAATGTGCTTTATGTATTTTCTAAACACAGAAAGTGCTTTACAGTAGAAACAACAAAGCAAAATTTATTATGTTAGCGAAAATTACTACACATAATACTACAAGACAAAAATGTAAAAGAATAATAAGACAAAGTCTGACTGTGTGTTGTTCTGTCCCTTTCAGTCCCAGGCCAGCCAGGGAAGTTTAAAGTTGGAAAGGTGACAGACACTAGCATAGAGCTGACCTGGGAACCCGCTTACACCAAGGAGGGAATTGTCAACTATGAGCTGCTCTACAAACCTGTCAAGTTTGGCAGTTTGGTAAGACCTCTCATACTCTTTCTTTAAATCTGTCTGCCGAGTGGATTTCTTAACAAGAAAGAAGGATAAGAGGACAGATAAAAGAAGAAGTTTAAAAGATTAACTTCAGCGTCCTGCACCACTGTCTCTGGTGGTGACAGTCTCGTCTCTTCCTCTCTCCAACTCTCTTTTAATGCCCCCCCACCACACCCCCTTTCATCCTGTCCTCTGCTCCACTCTCCCTCTCACAGGAGAAGCTGACCTTCGGGCCGAGGAATTCTTACACCGTGGAGGGCCTGAAAGCGAACACCGAGTACTCCTTCTCCCTGGCCGCCATCTCAAACAAAGGCATCGGCGCTTTCACTAATGAACTGGTCCAGAGGACGTCACAAGCCAGTACGTCTCAATTTGACTGGGTTCACATACTATACCCAGGAAAAAAACATGTCACGCATCTTCATACCTGACTACTGTGTTTCAGTCTTTGTACACAAATCTCATGCAAATATTTTTGTCCCCACACACACACACACACACAGAGCTCAAAGTGCATTAACTTGCCTGACCCAGGAAACCTGGGAACCATCTTTTGATCTTCCATCTATCTCGTTTATCAACCCATCTGTCCAACCCCTCCTCCCACCCATCCATCTAGGTTTGACTGTGCCTTTCTTCCTCCGCTCAGCCTCTTGCTTTCTTACACAGCCAAAACATCATGACAGATGGAGATGGAGCACCGATTAATGTTTCACTCTTTTCACTTTTTTTCCACCAGCTCTGCGTCTTTGAAAGGGCGAAACTGTCTGCCACTTATTGGCTAGCAGCTATGTTGGTGGCGCTGATGGCTGGCCCGCTTATGTTGAGCAGGTAAGTGCCGGCCAGTCTGTATTTTATCCACGCTGATTTGAATTCTCTTCCTTGTCTACTTTTTTCTCTCTTTTTCTTTCTGCGCAATCACTGATAGCCGATAAGAGTGAAATAAGTTCCACTATTTTACTTTGGCATATCGAGTCATTTCATATCTGCTCTCAAGAAGAAGAAGAAAAAAGAGAAGAAAATGCAGAGATAACAGAGAAAATGGTGCAAGGAAAAGAATTAATAAAGTAGTTGTGGTTGAGAAAAAAAGCCTGAAGCCCTGTGGTCCGTGGCGCTGTATTCCTTCAGCGGTAAGTTTTTGTCAAGTATTTACAATCACTCAACAGACACTAAAGATTCATTCTGTGTATTCACAATTAAATCATATTTAGAACTGAGAAAAGAAAGGTGCTAAACGCTCTTATCTGGTCTTTACTTCCGAAAAGAAAGAGAGACCAAGGTGGTTCATCGAAGGAGGTGGCAAGGGGAGGAGGAGGGTTTCAGGAAAAGGAAGGTGCCAGAGAAGCAGACTATTTCATGCAGCAGAATTCATTTCTCAGGGAGGTTATGTGCGCTATGTTATCGCCAAGCTTTGGTGCACATCTAGACAACCTCGAGCTAAACAGAATATTATGGATAGATACTTGAACCTGTCAGCTATGACTATTACACTCCCACACATACACACATGCAATACACTCCTGAACTCGCACGCAAGCCCAGACGCCTCGGCCCGCGCTCGCCATTGTGTGTGTGTGTGTGTGGGATATTGCATAAACATTATATAGGTAGAGTTATACCATGTCTGAAACTGTGGTGGAAGGTGTGTGATTTGAGTCTGTGTCTGTGTCTGTTTATTGTAATAACATCCCAGCCTACTTGATCAACTTTGTCCACCATCATTCAGCCTGACTTAACATCATCCGGCCTGAGTGCCTTTCTCGCCCAGGCTCTGTGTTTTGCTTTTTTCACCATCAAACCTTTTTAAGGTGGCCTGTGTGGAGATCTATGAAGTTTTTTGTTTTTTTTTCCTCTGTAAACCACAAGACCTTCTCCAGCTGGGGCAGTGGAGAAAGTCTCAGACTCACTCTATTATCCCGAGGACTCATGATTATGCCACCATGGGGACTGGTGTTGTGAAATGTGTATATTTGTCCGTGTTTCAGCAGTGAGCCAGCATCCCGCTTGAGAAAGACTTTTTCGTTTTTTCATTCATAACCAATCTTCCCATGTCACTAGCTACGCCGCGTGATAAAATATAATCATTGCACGGATGCACATTCTTGGGTATAATTGTTGTCCACTCAGGGTCGACACTCTTGTTCAGTCATTTTAGGGCTTTAAGCTCAATATTGCTTTTACATTATGGTTGTTCTTTTGCCTGAGTCATGTTTGTCCTGGTCTTATCTCTTTCTCTTCAGTTTACCTTAGTCTCTTATTGTTTCCTTTTTTTTTTATCCTTATCTCTTATCCTTTCACTTGTATTTTTCCCCCTCTCTTTGCTATTTTCAAACCCATTCTCTTGGGTCTCCTCCTAAACTCTTTGCCAATTGCCCTCCTTGCCCCTTGTCCAATCAGAGCCCTCAGCTGCACCCGAGGGCGTGTCCTGCGAGAGTGCCAGCTCCACCTCACTGCGAGGTTAATGCCCAATGGAGGGCCAGAATGGCGAGTTGGCAGGTTATGAGCTCAGATACCAGAGAGTTTCTGGGGCAGGAGACGGGAGTCAGGGCCAGGAGGTGAAGGGGCTTCCTATCCCGGCCCAGCAGGGTCAGACAGTGGTAGAGGGGCTGGAGAAATGGAGCTGGTACAACATCACCATGGCAGCCTTCACTACAGAAGGGACTGGACCCAGCAGCCCGGTTGGCTGTGCTTTGCAGAACTGGACAGAGAAGAACTGAGGTTTAATGACCCAATGGCACGATTTGCTAGCGATTACGGCTAGGACGGCTGGTCACTGACTAATTCTGACTTGTGCCTCCGCTCATCTGCTTCTGTGTGTGTGTGTGTGTGTCTAGTCCCCCAGATGTCCCAACTCGGCACTTCGAGTGACCTGGCGGTCAGTGTTGCCACGGCTACGGCAAGGCCAGATCCGTGGCTACCAGGTGCATTTCAACCCCGCGGAGAGCAGTGAATCTCGCAACCTTCCTCGCATCAAAGACCTCTATTGATCTAGCCTTAGTATGACATCAAACTGAATATTAAATGATTAAATGATGCTCATTTATTTTATCATTAAACATCCTCCCTCTCTCTCTTTGCGGTGCTTTGACTCACTCCCTCTCTCGTCTGTCTCGGCTGCCTGCGGGGTGTGTCATGTCTGTGGGATAAGATGGAGGAGGATGACTCGACTCAATATGTGAGTGCAGACTACCTATCCCCGATCTCATTATAAATGAAACCACTACTACTACATACAGCACAAAGCAGCCAATACATTACACAGAGACAGTTATGGAATCCTCATTTAATCTGACCACCAGAGCTTTGATTAGCTGCTGTTATGTAACTTCTTACTGATATAATGGTAAAGAAAGAGAACGAAGAAATCGGTGTATTGTCTAAAACTGGAAGGAATGAGTTAGCAGTATTTGGTGGTGTTATGTGTCTCCCCCACAGGAGCTGATTTTGGGAGGTCTGAAAGCAGAGACTGTGTACTCTGTCTCAGTGGCAGCATACACCACCAAAGGGGATGGAGCACACAGCAAAGCCAAACTGGTGCAGACCCCAGGGATTGGTAAGCATATGCCAAGTATACACTGGATTTAGTAACATACTCAAGCATTGATCTTACAGTAAGCTGCACTAGGAGCCAGCAGTAACTAAACTGCCAACAATTCACCTTCACAAGATTTACATGATATATGTTTTTATTTATATTACGATTGATTTTCTGCTGCCTACTCTGTCAAGCCAGTGCCCGCCCCCTCCCTTTGGTGCGTCCGGGATCAACCCATCAGTGGTGTGGCTGCCCTCTAGAGTGCTCTGAGCCACCAGGCTGGGCACCAGTGGAACCAGGGCCACCGCCACAGTTTGCCTGAAGAATACTGTACTTAGACACCACTGTGGATTTCACTAATCGGGAGAAAACTTCACTGCCGTAGAGACCTCTCCGGCTCCTCCCACGTTTTTGTCCTTCCGCCAAGAGCCGAGCAGGTTGCATGTAGTGCAGCAAGAAATAACAGTTCCCATGTTCCTAACCCTTGGGATACCCCAAAAATATCTGACTTCAAGCACACCTGTTACCCCTCCAGTTCTCCTGGCTGCCTCTTTTTGCCCCAGAGGGAGTCCCATTTTATGTTGGCTGATACTAGTCATGCAGTCCTCAAACCTCATGACCCTGGCCCTCAGCCTCACCATGTTCTCCCTGCCTCCCCCGTAGCTGATCACACTACCAGCGAGTAACCAGCTACACCCATCCTGGGCCTCAATACAGTACAGCCTACGAGTTGCAGCTCAGAGCCCAACAAGGCATTGGCCCCTCAGCCCACCTCTGGTGTGTGCCAACCCTGCCTTTGAAACAGGTAGGGCTGGCCTCAGGCCTCGAACACCCTCACCTACGTCTGGTTCAGCTTCACATCTCCGCTCCCTTACTGTGGATTTCACTCGAACACTGGTTGAATTAAATGAAGCCACCAAAGAGGTCAGTTTTCTTTTCACTCAGAGAAGAACCAAAATGAGGGACCACATCAGCCCCCACCACTATACCCAATTCACCACCAGTACAGGCTGAATAATAGCATTTGCTTCAAGACACTGCTTATCACAACCTCAGGTAAAGTCAATACAGGGCTTGGGTATACAGTATCTGAATATGTTCAACTGGAATTCGCTAAAATGGGCATCTGTGCTGTATCTGCAGGTGTTTTTTATCTGATAGACCTTCATCACACCTTTTCCAAAGCCTTCCTTTAGCTGAATTGAGTTCAATGGGGACAACCTCACACTTGAGAAATGGGTATGTCATATTCCTGCAGCCAATCTGTCTGTTATTTGTACTTATTACTCTTGCCATCCACTCTCATCACCCGCCCATCCCTCCTAACCGTCATATATTCTTCCCCCAGAATAGATCTGACTGACGTGGTCTCCATTTTTACAGGTTTGCAGTTGGAAAGCAGAGGAGCCTGTGATGGAATAAAATGCTTCTGCACAAAGAATTAAGTTTTTGTCTCTGCTTGTTTGCTTCTCAGATGTGCCAAGAATTTTCTGTCAATCTGTCATACTAAGACCAGTGTTCTGACCTGGGAGTTTCCAGAGATAAACTTTATCGTCAAGAAAGTCCATCAGCTGGTGCATTTACATGTGTATGACATATGCCTATTCAGTCAATAATTGCACACTTATACATAATACAACATATTTATTGGTTGTTTTTAATTTACATTTTGAGTATCACCAGATCTCTGTATACCCAAACTGAATTATACACACTTAAGAGCTTACCTTTGAGGACTTGTTGTTTGTCCTGGGGATGTTCATCATGCAGAATTACATGAACTAGTATTATGAAAAGTTATGGCAAAAATAATAATAAATATTTAGTATATATTATAAAATCTGTCACCACCTCTAGCCCACTAATTAACATGTTGTATCTAGTCGCTGCTGCAGATGTTCAGGGGTTATCTACCCCGATACTTCCTGGCCTGGAGTCTCTACTCATTGCTTAGCAACTGGTCCTGGCCAAGAAATAGTTTTACACATAAGCCCTGCTAAATCAACAAATTGTTGCTTTTACTCTTCGGTTTTTGGCATGAATCTAACAAAGGACATACAGTATATTGTGTTAATTAGTGAGCTTTGGAGGCGCTGGTAGGCGATTGCTTATTTAATCCAGGCTAGTTGTTTCCCCCTGCTTCCAGTCTTTATGCTAAGCTAAATTAGCCAACTGGTTGTGGTAGTTTCTCGTTTAACATACAGACTTAAGAGTGATATAAATCTTCTCATCTGAGTCTTAGCAAGAAAGCAAATAAGCATATCTCCCAAAATCTTGAACATTTTCTCATAAATAAGATGTGGGTTAGTGCAGCAGTCCAATAGTCTAATATAGCCTTGAGAACTTTATTACCAATTGAATTTCAAATAGACGTTTGTTTTAATGTAGACTGCCTCACAAAAACAAGTTTGGTGTTAAGGCGTTAATGTACACTAGGATATCATCAGCATACAGTACATTAATAAGCCTCTTGTCTTTGACCTATCTTTCTAACTTCACCCTGTCCCATCCGCCAGGTGGAGTATAATCGTCAGAAGATGGAGGTGGATGCTCGTTTGAGAAAGGCAGTCATCCCAAACCTTCAGGCCGACACCAGCTACGACTTCAAGATCACTGCTCCTGAGGGCAACATGGGAGGCCTTCGCCACCGCATCACCGCCAAGACCTCCCCACCAATCACCATCCGCCCTAGACGACTGCACCAAACTGAGACCACCGTCACTAATCCTGCCATCGCTGGAGACTCGTGACCTATCATAAGATTGAAAGATGCAGCTGTAGACATCAGGTCAGATAACTAAAGTTGCTAAAGGTGTATGGCATGGTAGCATTAGCTGACTAACAAGATGTCTGAGATGCAGTCTCCAGCAAACAAGTTGGCAAGCAAAGGAAAATAGTTTGAGACATGTTTGCTATTGTTCGAGTGCAGCTATGGTCATCCTCCTCTGTTCCTATTATAATGTTGTTGTGGTTCCACTGAGGGAGCTCATGGGCGTTACTCAGACCCCGGTCAAGAATGAATCAAGAGGAGAACCATAACAATGACAAACTACCACGTCTGTGCCTGGAAGAGGAAAGGACCCATAAACACACACACACACACAATCCTGTCACCAAGAACTCCTGGCAACACTTACCCTTTTTAATTCAATATCAGTGTTTAAACATTAGTCATCATAGATACTGGAATGTCTCATTTTCTTGTCTGTGTCCCTCCTCTCTCTCTCTTTCTTTATTTTTCTCCTCTCCATCTCTAGCTGTTGTTATCAGTGCAGAGACTTCTCGGCAGAAGCAGGTGGACTTGCGCCGGGCTTACATCACAGCCTGCTTTCACACCTGCCACCCTACCGCCTTCTTCACCCTAAATTCAGCGCTGACTACGAGCTTTGAGAACCGAGTCGGTTTCGGGCAGGAGTATGTCTTTCTTCATCCTGGCTGAGCTGCTAACCCACTACCGTATGAAAGCTGCATTACATCTCTTTTCTTCATGCACCCTTCTGCTCATGCTTTCTCCTGCAGGCTGTTTATACATTGTAATCAATATGGCCTCGCTGGGCAAAACAATAAAATTACCGCCAACAAAGTACAGGGCAAAGGCACAACCTTCTACGTACCCATCACCACTGCTACAGAGTAAATGTTTAATGCGTGAGATATTGCCTGTGCTGCTGGTATATATGGCCCATCTGAAATATGTAAATATAGTTTGAATTAGGATAGATTTTATTTTATAGATGTTTTTTTTTTATTAGAGCACTTTTACCTAGATGCTCTTCAAAAGTCTTTTCAGAACTATTAAAAAGACACTAGTTCACTCTAGCTATATAGTAATTAGAAAACACAGACACCAACAGCTTCTTTATATGTTGCCTGGAAATGCAAAGACAGATCAAATTTAATCTCATGCACACATGCACATAGTAAAAACAGTCATGTGTGGCTTGGGCACAGTTTCAGAAATGCCCGCTCAGGACTAATGAAATCCAGTGCAACAGCACTGCTAGCACAATACTACCTTTGTGCTTGGACTGTTTTTTTTTTTTTTTTTTAAAGAGATCAGTGTGATTCCTCCTCTCTTATTTTTAGGCTCACAGTAGAATTGGTCAGAGGAATCCACTTAAGAATAAAGAAAATACTGAGAAATATATTTTCTTTTCATACTACTAAAACAGTTTATCTCTAAAATAGACATGCAAACACTTCCAGTGTCTTTCACAGTTTCTGACTATGTTTATATTTGTTTTCAGAAAAATGTACGGCCAGCCTGGCCAGATCCATAGTAATTGCTCCAGATTCAGACTCCTCAGCCTCTACTTGTGGCGACGGTCTGATCTGGGGGTGGTGGGACCGGTCCCATGTCACCATCTGCATCACACACATATCCTCCTTACAAAAGTGAGTGTGGGATGAACCCATAAAAACAAAATGTCAAAGCGCCACTGGCGACAAACTCAGACTGTTGGTCAGACCAGCGGCGCTTTGATTGTTGTTCCTAAAGTTGATAAGGCTGGCTTTGCATTTCTATATTTTTCTTGAATGTCAGATGCACCTTCATGTTTCAGCAAGTGTGTTTGGGACTGAGAGCCACATATTTATTATTACTTGTAACAATGCCTCGTAACGTATAGTATCATTCTTTAAAGGCCCAGTAAACGTGCTCAAAACTGCAGGCCGTGGTTTTAGCAAACATTAATCAAACTGACAAATTGTGGGGGACTATTTTTATGGTGTTTAGCAGAATGGTATGTGGGACTGATGTGTTTTTAATAGATTTTATAATAAGAGTCAATGGCACACGACTTGCTACAGGTACATTGCATAGGAAAGACCAATTTATTCTGGCCTGATCATGAATTGTAAGAAAATCTCACTCAGTCATTCTCAAGACATTACATGTGTGCTCAGCTCATACCTGCTAGTAGCTCCAGCTGATATTTCTTGTACCAGAATTGTTTAATGTCCGCAATCCTCCCACACAACGCTAACTTTCAATCTGATATTCAATGATTTGTTCCAATTTTAGAAGTTTGTTCTCCTCAGATACAGCGACGTTACTTAACCCTGTTGTAGCCCTGTGGATATCTGGTTGCAAGTCAAGCTTTTGGAATACTAATGCAAAATATTGATTTCTCTCTAACAATGCCTGTTTCTTCCTTTCTCCTAATTATTCCTTTCTTCGCTTCTTGTTTCATTGGAAGGTAAACCTGACAGGTAAGATTAAACCAATGTCGTTTTTGTTCATTTTAACCCCAGCAATTACATGATACCAGGAGCTCTACAAAGCAGCAAAACACCATATCTGTTAATGCACTATTTACTCAAATCAAGTAGCCATGCTAATGACGCATCAGTACTGAGTCTGGCTTTCTCCTTTGAAGAGTTTTGCATAAAGAATGTTCTTTTATTTACTCAGGAAGACCCGAACCCAACCAAGAGCTCAGGTCAGGAGACACCAGACCCTGTGAGATGAGACGATCAACTTCCAGACTCCCGCACGTAAGCATGTACCCACACACACCCAAACACACTCATCTGCATAATAAAGTATACTTCCATTGCTCATCATTTGATAATGAAACATTCACAGCTAATTTCAACTGCCACATTTATGACAAGATTGTGTGGAAAATTCAGATCACAAACCACATGTACCTGGCAGCTTCCAGTCAAGTTTAAGATCAAACATGCTGGAGCTAAGAACACTGCCCACATGCCAGGCTGCATGTTTATCAGAACAGATAGAACAAATCAGTCGATTTGAAGGTCTCTTGAGCCAATTTGAATGGTCAGGGTCATATCAGAAGGCGGTTGCAGGTTGAACTGTATCAGGAAGGAACGACCCACCTGCACCAGCCAAGTAAAACCCCAATGTAAAGTAACTATAGGATTGCCTCAAACCCCAGGATCTGACAACACAGCTGCTGGCTAGGTATCAGGCCAATGCTTAGTTTTTCACTCTTCCATTTAATTGCAACAGCATCCAAAAAAACACACGGCCTTGGTGGGAATTTTAATCAATGCCTCACTATATTATTTTGTGGTTGCAGTTTATAGAAGGCTCCTTGATGAAAAAGGTGGCAAGACGTGTCACCTATTTAACACTGTGTCAAGATGTGCCGCAGAAAAAGATTCAGACTTTTACCATGAGACAGGCCAGCTCAACATACTATTTTAATCCATAGATGAAGGTCTTTTTTCTTACATGTTCCTGGGAAGCAAAGTAAAACCCAGACAGAATAAAGCACCTCAGCTCTTCACTTCTATCATAAAATTTTTCTTTTTACCTCTTGTGGCAGCTACATTCAGGCTCCCTCCTCACCCACTTCTCTCCCTGAGATTTGTGCCTTGAGATGCTCAAAGATGAAATTGAGCTCACAAACCCACGACATCTGAGGTTTTACCATATATACTATTTGATTACCTGGGTGCTGCAGTGTCATTGCTGGAGAAAAATCCATTGATATGAGCCTGTTCAGATGGCTGCAGCCATTAAATATTTATATCTAGATGCATTACATATCTAACATCGAATGATCAGTCATTTGATTTATTAGAATATTTGAATGACCAGCATATGTCAGCCCTCTGGCATTAACTATCAGGTTTGTTTTCCTGGAGTCGTTGCCCTCTGATCACAGAAAGACTTATCAAAGAAAAACAATTTACAAACAAACAAGACTGTCTCACTGCAGATCAACCACTGCCTGTCTGATGTGATACTGAATATCACACACTGCACTTTAGCACCACTGAATCTCAGTTTATAATTATCCATTATATTGAGGCCTGTTAGAGAATTATTCCATGTGAAACAGACCAACCACATGAGTGTTCTGTTAAAGTTTATTTAACAGTATGTAACTTTGACTATGTCATGATTATCCCATAACAATTACTACTAATCATTCTTCCAATATCCCACACATAAATATGCCTGATAATGTGTGTGTGTATTCTGGCTTCTTCCTGAACACCAGCATCAGATCAACCTGGAAGTCAACAAGCCCAAAACGCTAACGCCACGCAGACACCACACCTGGCTCATGTGTATATGTTACAGAGATGATGGCCAGCCAGGTACGCAGGGGGAAGGGAGAGAAAGAGAGAGAGAGGGGAGATGCGTGATGATGAAATCAAACAGTGCTCAAGACCGCTGTGCAGTGGATGAGACTGACAAACAGCTGCCGAGGCATTCATGCAGCCAGCACTCCTCCAGAACAAGAATGTAGACAATTAATCGAAGCCCAACACCACGAGGTCATTGCTGGTTGTCGTCCGCGCATCCGCAAGCCGCGCCAAACAGCCCAATGTCATGAGGCGGTTTGGCCTGCACCCAGAGCGAAAAGTGTCTCATTTGCAGGTATCCCTGGGGAGTATACCTAACGCCTAACCACATTGATGGCTACAGGAAGCAGAATGCTTACATTGCCCCAGGGGCCTCATGAGATGCCTGGGGACTCTGGAGGATGGTGGGAGCAGCGGGCTTCTGTCGCCAGCACACGCGCCTGGAGGAGAAGGTCGTGGTAAGAAACTGTACTACCGACCCATATACACAATATTATTCATTATCTACAGCACTGCAATGCATATGTTCAACCGGCGCATCAACCATATCGCGATAAAGTGACCATTTGTCGCATGATGATCAATGGAGTTACTACCGCGCTTCCGCACCTTCCCCTGCAAACGGTTTTTCTCCGCGTCCGCCACCACCAAATTTACTGCCACATCCACTGAAACTGCTTTATGGTTTATAAAGGGAACCAGGGAGCAACTGAGTAATCACCAGATCACGCACCGAACGAGTGTGAGCATGGACGCTGGAGGATAATAGATTGTTCAATAAGAACAAACCAGCCACCCGCGCCATTGAGATTGATCACATAGAGCACTTTCTTATAGCACAGGGCTAATCTAGGACCGCCGACTGGCACCTGTATCATTTAAGCGTACATAAACTGGGCCAACCCGTAGCTTCATGTTGCACCGTTTTCAAATTTTGTTGATATCTTGTGAAACGCTGTTAGGATGCATCTTGTATACAATGCATACAAGACAGCGGTGCTAGTATTATTCCTGTATTTTTTGTAGGTGATTTTAGTTAATATTCATATATTTTGAACGTACGCATAAAGGAAGTAGAGGAGATGTTTTTCTGAGAATAGTAATAATGTTCAATAATGCAGTGAAGATGGAGTTTACATGTGTGCACATACAGACAGTTATGAGTTCAGTGATAATAAAGACAGTGTTTTCTGCCTGTTTTAGCCATATCAGAGTGGCAGCAGTGAGCGGAGAGAGGTTCGTCAGTTCCAGTTTACAGCTTGGCCAGATCACGGCGTGCCAGAGTATCCCACCCCCTTCCTCAACTTCCTCCGCAGGGTGAAAGCCTGCAACCCTCCTGACGCCGGACCCATCATCGCTCACTGCAGGTACACACACTCAAGCATTCTCACATCTGTATTATAGAGAAATAATTTGACATTGGGAAATACACGTATTTGATTCTTTCCAAGATAGACGAGATGTTAAGTGAATGATGCTTTAAAAAAAGGCTTAAAGATTAATCAATAATCAGAGTTATTGACCAGTCACCAAGTGCCCGACAGCAAACTTTTTCCCAAGGGCCCCCCTAGAGGTTAACCCAATCTATAGATGTGATGTATGGCTTTGTGCGATTGTTAGCAGAGAGAAGTGTACCTGCTGTGAGCTGGAATTTTTGAGGGCATTATAGAGTAAATAAATTTACACACAGAGATTTCAGACACTCAAATAAATTAAATCTCTGTTATCAAGTTTCTCATCTAGATCTACAAAGCAGGTAAATGCATTTCCCAAAATAACAGACTATCTCTTTAAATAAAACAATATCTTCCTCATCATCCAACTTATCCCCCCCCCAATCAGTGCCGGGGTCGGTCGCACCGGCTGCTTCATTGTCATCGACGCCATGCTGGAGCGTATTCGACACGAGCGCACCGTGGACATCTATGGTCACGTGACCCTGATGCGCTCGCAGAGGAACTACATGGTGCAGACGGAGGACCAGTACAGCTTTATCCACGAGGCCCTGCTGGAGGCCGTGGCCTGCGGGAACACAGAGGTGGCCGCCAGGAGTCTGTACTCCTACATGCAGAAGCTGTCCAAGGTGGAGAGCGGAGAGCACGTCACCGGCATGGAGCTGGAGTTTAAGGTAAGGGAGAGCCCAGGGGGAGCTGTTTAAATGAAATGGCTGGAAACATTGTACGTTAGTTCACTGGGCAAGTATTCCTGCCCCAGATTATAGTGTAAACTTTAAAAACCTTTGTAGTCATAGGGCACCTTCACTCTCTCTCTTTCCAGCGACTGGCTAACACCAAAGCCCACACGTCCCGGTTTGTCACAGCCAACCTGCCTTGCAACAAATTCAAGAACCGACTGGTCAACATCATGCCCTACGAAACCACCCGCGTCTGCCTCCAGCCAATCAGAGGCCTGGAGGGCTCCGACTACATCAACGCCAGCTACATAGACGGATACAGGTGTGTTTTCCTCCCCGCGAAACACTAATATGACCCGACCCCCTCGTCCTCATATGATGGCTTGATGAGTGAATGGAGTGGAGAGGTTTTCACCACAGCGCTCTCACCTGTCACTTCCTGTCAGATCTGTCATTACTGTATACATGTTCCAGCTATTTGTCTCGCTGCGCGGCACTCACTCCAGTCCCAGTGAAGGGGGTGGGGGGGTGGACACTGAAGATCCTGATGATTCAGGCATTCAGAGTGGTCATACACACATGTTTTGACTGTTCCTCTTTCTTGCCTGAAGCCTGACCCCCTTTTCAGTCTGACGCTTGACAGAGAAAGGGAGAGGGAGAATGAAGGGAGGAGGTGGCCTCATAATTTCTGTGTGTGTGTGTGTGTGTGTGTGTGTGTGTGTTTTTGTGCGTGTGTGTTTGTAGGCAGCAGAGAGGCTACATCGCCACCCAGGGTCCACTGGCTGAGACTACGGAGGACTTCTGGAGGATGCTGTGGGAGCACAACTCCACCATAGTGGTCATGCTCACTAAACTGAGAGAAATGGGGCGGGTATGGACAAAATATCAATACATACAAATTACAGCAAAGTTCAGCCATGCACGGCACCTCATCAGTACTTTTTTACCCTGTTCTGCTCTCTCAGGAGAAGTGTCACCAGTACTGGCCCGCAGAGCGCTCAGCCAGGTACCAGTACTTTGTGGTGGATCCCATGGCAGAGTACAACATGCCTCAGTACATCCTGCGGGAGTTCAAAGTTACGGATGCCAGGGTGGGTTCATGTCTGTGTTTGTTTAAAGACTTGTTGTGTGTTGTATTTGGACAGCAGCAGTGGAACATTACACTCCTTGACTTTTCTGTTCTATTCCCAATCCATCAGTGCTGTTAGAAGGCAGTGGTGCAAAGCATGTCCTATCGACCTGTAGTGTGTGTTGGTTACTGTGTGTTTTGTATGTGAATGTGTGTAACCCAACAGGTTAACACTATCGACAAGCTGCCCTAGATTACTCATTCAACCACGCTGTCTCCAGATTATTTTGACAGCCTGTGTGTGTATCTGTGTGTGTGTGTGAGTGAGAGACCATCTGTGTGTGCGAGGCCGTGTCTGTGTGTGTGTGCACATCCGCCCGTGCACACATGTGCCAGTCATAGATAACTCCAGTTAAGCCTGTCCTGCGCTGACGCCACATCGACAGATGCTCTATTGATCTCCATTAAAGGGGAGTCAGAAAGGCTGAGCAGAAGAGAAAAGATGTAATTGCGTACTGAGTGGCTGACAATAGCAGACATACTGACGTTACAGCTTGAAGTTAACCATGGCCACTGATCCAGGGTCAGATAACAGTAATCATTAGAAGGAAAAAGGGATATTGCCTGGCAGAGTCTCAGTCCTCAAAATAAACATCTTGATTGTGTTGAAAAGACAACAGATACACCTTCAGATCAACTCAGCCTGAAGCCTATTTATGTGCTGTTGTTCTTTTCACCTCCTCACTCTGTCAGGACGGCCAATCGCGGACAGTGCGTCAGTTCCAGTTCACCGACTGGCCAGAGCAAGGTGTGCCCAAATCTGGAGAGGGCTTCATTGATTTCATTGGCCAAGTGCACAAAACCAAGGAGCAGTTTGGTCAGGATGGACCAATCAGCGTTCACTGCAGGTAAGCAGCGGAGTTCGTGGCAGCAGCTCATGGTGAAACAGTTTTAATTACTGCACTAGGCCTGTCAGGATGTAGTACGTTGATGTCACTGCTCTGAACTGTAAACCACAGTAAAATGTTTCCCTCTATGTCTGTAGTGCTGGCGTGGGGCGGACAGGTGTCTTCATCACTCTGAGTATTGTCCTGGAGAGGATGCGTTACGAAGGGGCGGTGGACATCTTCCAGACTGTCAAAATGCTGCGGACACAGAGACCAGCCATGGTGCAGACTGAGGTAAACACTGATTCCATAAGTATGGCAGAGACAGCACTGAAAGCACTGCCACTGCACACTATTAGTTTTGGTTATAGAAATGTTACTATCAATCACTTTTTTCCAGTTGCATGTAATGTAATGTAATAGTAGAAAATAAAAATACTAGAAATATTGTAGGTGTACTATATGTACTAATTTTATCACGCATTCCTGGATAATTTTACTTATTATTTTTGGAAGTATGACTCAAGTCTATAAATATCCCTTTATGTGTCTCTAAAACATCAGCTGTTCATGAGTTAATAAAAAGTGGTTCTGTTTTCATCTGTGTGACAATGCAATTTTCAGATAATCCAGTGTTTTTTTTAAATTGTGTATTAACCTTAGTTTGTATTTACGTATATGTATTTATTTTATTTAACTCACGAAGGAACACTTAATTCTTAAAGGTTATCTGAAAAATTCAGTATCATCCAAATTTGGAAATAAATGTTTCTTTTGACATAACCTTTTGATAAGACATAACTAATTTAAAAGCCAAAAAATATATGTTCATAATTATATATTTTTAGATATAATAGCATTCCCAACATGCAGTGAAGTTGCAACAGTTCCTGTTTGATACCATTGTGATGATATTAGCTAAAAAATTAAACTGGATAGCTGCTGTGAGCAGCCAGCTAAATGCTGTGTTTATAACAATTATTAACAAAATTTCTCTGTCTGCGTCTGACCCAGGACGAGTACCAGTTCTGCTACCAGGCTGCTCTGGAGTACCTGGGTAGCTTTGACCACTATGCAACGTAAGTGAAGAAACAACTATCCATCCATCTTTCTGCTTTGAGGTCCACAAACAAACCAACAAGTGAAACAAGAGAAAGACGGCCTGAAATAACGCGAACATTGAACCTTTTTTCCGGGAGAGAGATTCGAAGATGAAATCTACACCAACAAGGACAAAAAGCGACAACAAAAACAGCAACAAGAAATCTGTGTCTAACAGCAACCCACACTCATCAGGACCTCCCCCTCCCCGAGGAGCTGGTGGGTGTGGAGACTATCCATGTGTAATCCATATACTTACCTCAGTGTTCCAGTGTGAAGGACGTATAATACATGTGTGTTGTGGTCAGCTATCTCCAATATGAACCAGTGAAATACAAATGGCTTCTGAACAGGAATTATGATACTATATGTGTATAAAATACAAAAAGATTGAAAAAAAAAAAAAAAAACACAAAGAGCCTGGATATTTGCTGCACCCTAAATGGGCTTTTTATCCTCAACTTTGTATCTATTGGTTTGGTGTACTAAGGGGTTGCAAAGTGCAAAGGTGAACATTTCTATGTGTCTGTAAGTCAAAGGTGTCTATCGCTACCACAGGTAGTTCTGATTATTGTTTATAGCAGGTGACTTAGATTATGCCTCAGCAGAAGTCTACAGTCCGGACTCACCACCCTGAGGACTGTTGGAGAAGCATGTGGATGCTCATTTACCCGACGCACAGTGCCAAGAGAAACCACGCAGCGTGAACATGAACTGTGGCCACATGAAGAGAGGTGGCTCCGTCTTTCATCCAGCATAACACGACATCAGACTAGAGACCCACTCTTAAACACCGGCCAAGGATTCAGTTCACACTCCCACACCCCCAGTTGCGTCCTCACAGCATAACAGCTGGCCTCAGAACAGTGATTAGAGTCCATCATAGCCTCAACTGGGCTGAGATTTGTAGTCCAGCGCGTTCTTCATTCAACAAAGCTTGCTTGCTATTTGCTGTAGTCCTTGTTCATCCTCCAGCTCAGATCCTCTTGATGTCAGTCCCATTGTGTCAGTTCAACAGTGGCTTACTGAAAGAGATGCTAATGAAAGAATTGAGCTTCAATCCCTTTCTTCTTCTTGAATTGAAAACAGTTCTCAGCCCATTTCTGCCAGATCTCTGTCTGTGTTTTTACTGTACGTCTTTGCCTTATGCTGACTTATTTCTTGTGTTTTAACATGCTGCCTACCGCTCATGCGTTGTGTACTAAACTTTTATTGTCATACAGTATCATAACTTGAGGATGAAAGTTGTTTCCTGATCATCTTTCTCCTCTGAAGCTTACCTACTTGAATTGCACCACTTTGCGGTTAAATCGCTCTGATATTTTACTATTTAAGACAAATGACAAATGATGAGAGAACCCCCCCCAAAACAAAAAACAAAAAACATTGCAAGTGGTGATTTGCTCACTTTCAACAGTCCTCTCCCCTTTCCCACCTCCATATAAGCTCCATTAAATCTCTCTCTGTCCCTTAATCACACTGTACAGAACAACCCAACTTAACCAATTGATGTTCTCCCCTCCGTCTAACTCCAGTACAACTGCACAAGTCCTTGATATTGATATATATCTTTTCTTGATTTGACATATAATCATAATTGGTCCCACGTGGTGATTGAAGAGCACAGCGATGTTCCAGTGTATCAGACATCTTGGGCGATTTCACGATTTTGTACATACAGTCTAATCATTGGAGTCCTATACAGTACAGTTACATACGTCTGAGCACAAGATATAACGTGGGATTGGATGTGATGTAGTTCTTATCGTCGCAAAAAAAAGCCTTATTGTTATTGTTCACTTTGTCATATTTATTTCATATGATTTTTAAAAATATTTATGATTCTATTTTGTTACTTTTCACGTTTGTTTTTATTTATTTATTTGGAATATCTAGCAACTATAACCAATAAGATGTTGTTTACTTGTTTCTTTGGCGAGCCAATGTTATGATATTGTCACTGTTTGTTTTTTTATTTTTAATGGTCCGTTTTGGTGCTTTTTTATTTGCTTTATTATTATAAAGTATGCCCTCTGTGTAGGGTGCTATTTGATACTGATTACTGATGTCCGACTAGTTAGCTAGAGATGTACATTAGAGGCAGACATAGTTTAAGTTTACAGTGATGCCCTTTTAATGCCCCCTCCCCCCACTCAGAGAAATTAGATTTATAGAGCAGATTTGTTGGTGAAAACCTCTGACAAGCTGCTGGTATTTAGTTTGCTGGAAAGCACATGGTAGCAAGTGTATTTTTGACAGAGAATGGGTACGAGTCGCCCAGCTACGCACACACCCTCAAAGTTTAAATCTCAAATTATTCTGATATGAACTTAATGTGTGGTCCAGAAGTCTTGACGATGTGTGACATATATGAAATATGTTATTCCTTCGATTTCTGATGATTATAGTGTCAAGAGAAATATAAAAGGCACACACATGAAACATAATATGAGATGTGTTGAGGGCCAGTTCTGATGACGCCATCCCCCTCACTTATGTACCTGTTCTTTCCTTTCAAACCATGGATGTAGATATTGTATCTTGACTTTGTATTAAAAGCAGGATGATTGGATATACAGCACAATGAGCTGCTCTGTTCCTGTCAGTCTTTTTGTCCTTTCGTGTTATTTACTCCTCGTCCACTAGATGGGACCAAAGTAAAATGTGCTCCTACCACTACACCCAGCTTTTACTAAATGCTCGCACGCACAATTATACCTAGAAAATCTTTGACAATTTCATTCAACTTCTGCCCTCTTTCCTGCAGCCATTTGAAATATTATGTTTCTACGCTGGTGTGGAGCCACAGAATTATGTTGCTTTCAGTTCTTCTGTAACTTCAGCTGCTGCATAACAGTAATTCAAGATTAAATACTGTGGATTGACATCATAACACCATATCCATAAAATTAGGGTTTAATGATATTTAACAGTGATATCTGGCTAACGTAAGGCTGCATATTTGTTTGGTATTTAGGCATTTTCATATTATTAAGTTGGATATATATAAGACTTTTAATTATTTAGTTAATTATGACTTAGATGTTGACATCTAAGTGCTATTTATAACTTAGGTCATGACTATGATAACACCAACGTGACACAAACTCGGCAATTAAACATAATTTACAGTTGAACATACAGGACGTGACTTGGGGAAAAACACAATGTAATCTTGAGCTTTAAACTTTTACATGTAGTAGTTTGACAAAATAATTACAATAGTTGAGTATTAATAAAGAAATAGTTTGACATTTGTCAATGAGAGGACAGACACCACCCTCATATCTGTATGGTCAGCAACCACTTGCAGACAGTTAGCTTAGCTTAGAACAAAGACAGGAAACAAGGCGACACAGCTGCCTGGGTTTGTCCAAGGTTAACAATATCTGTCACAATTTGCCCCTTTGAAACCACAACATGTCATTTTTGCACACTGGCTTTTGTACAGATTGAAAATATAAAATATTACATGTTACTCAGTGAGCTTTAAAGGTGCTGTGGGCAGATTTTGTTGCCCCTGGAAAGAGCCAAGCTAGCTGGTTCCCCTGTTTCCAATCTGTGCAGGGCTAAGCTAACGGGCTGCTGGCAGAAGTTTCATATTTAGTGAATAGACATTAAGATTGGAACGAATCTCATCTAAGTCTTGGCAAGAAACCAAATTAGCTTTTTTCCATAATGTCAAACCACTCCTTAGAGTCCTATATACCAGTGTTTTTACAAGAGCTTAGCCTATGACCTGCACCGTGTTGTCTTTCTCAGCAGGTTTCAGTTTTTTGCCAGATTTTGAAATCTGTCTGAACACTCTGTCCTCACACGAACTGTACAGGAACCAGGAAAGGAAAGACTACTGTCCTTTATTCAGTGAATGATGAAAAACAAATCTAAACATCTTATATTTTCTATTCCTCTTCTGTCTCTTGGAATCAGTAACATTCTTCAGTACAGCAGGGCACACACCCATGCATAGATGCAATCGGCTGTGTAATAGTAAAACTTAGAATGGACTCATCTGATTTCAGCAGTGTCCTACACATTTTTTTTTTTACTTTTCACAGCCACATGTAAGATATAGAGAAGTCCTTTGCGCGTCTAAAGTTCATATACGCCAACAACATCCTCATTGTTTACGTCTGTGTGTTTATACGAAAAGCTGCTGCACCTGAAAAAGTATTATGGGTTCCTTATCAGTGTGGACTCAGGATGACTGGCAAAACCCTTGTACCTCCTCAAAGTATCTTAGAGAGCCAACCACTCACTTGGTGTTTTCAAGTGATAAAAGGGGGGGGGGAGACAACTTGAGTAACATATTGTTCTGTCCATCACAAGACAATTCATGAATGCTTATTCGAACGCTTTCATGACTCTAGTCTATACTATTTCCCTCTTGAGATGTGCTGAGACAAGCCTGGTAACTTTATACCTTCAGCTGTAATTAGAGAGCTATTCATTTAAAAAAAAAAAATCAGGAAGCTTTAGTTAAATGCAGGTAGCTGTCTTTGCTCTCCTTCAGCCTCACATGGTGACAGTTCATACCTCACACACACAAGTCACGAAGGTCAACGTGACCTCGCTCCAGACAAATGCCTCCTGAGCACAATAGATCATGTTTATCTGCATGTTCATCTGAAAAGGCTACACCACTGCAGTTGTGCTGAACAGTGTGTGCATTATATTAAGTTAAACTCATCCACCCATGCACTTCAGTAACAAAAACTCAACACTGGAGAACTGACAATAATTCTGCAGGAATGGTTTCATTATTTTATCTGGTAAGGTTATGGTTTACATCTTACATTCATCACCCAGAGCTCCTTGAAAACTTGCATGAGGACACTTCAGAAGGACAAATGAACATTTCTCTCACTAACCTCCGCTGGTTTCTTCATGTACAAGCCTCAATTGTTAACACTGGTTGCTGAATTATTAAATTTTCAATAATAATGCAAGGACAAAGGTCACACGGTACTCTGAACTGCAAACAGAGGTAAAGGTGGAGGAAGGGCGAGAGTTAGAGGAGCAGGGTGTGAGTGAAGAGAGCCAACATCTGGAACGACACCATGTGATCCTAATCACCTGCAGTTTGACAGCGCAGGCATCTGGACACATTAAACTGCTCCGACCTGACATATGTCTACATACTTCAAAATGAAAGTAACCCTCTGTCTCAATAACCTCTGACAACGTTGTGCCACGCTGCTATTCTATATCCACATACAGCGATTGCAAACAGTAACTGAATTCCCTAGATCATCTAAAGTACAGCTGAGTACACATGTGCTTTCATTTTTATTTATCTTCTACTGATTCTGTTTTAGTCAATTTGAAGCCCAAAATAAATAGAGTTATTGAAATATTTTATTGTTGTGTCATGCAACTATGCTGCACAAGACACCATAAATTCATATAAACCAGAACCAGAGTGCTGCATTTACATTTTCGAGCAATTAAAAACCAACTTCAAACCATCATTGACAACAAAATTCATAAGTCACTGACAAAAACATTCACAACATACAGTAACACAAACAAGGTTAGCAAACTCAAAATTGAACATCCATTTAAAATCTCCATCATCTGAACCCCAAAATATTGTCAAGACATGTCTCAGAAAATGCTGGAACATTTTTCTCACAATTAGAAACAATGATGAAACACCTGTGTAAACCTTTTTTTTTTTCTCACAACAGTGTCATGTCATTTCATTTATCTGTGCTGAATGCCATCAGCTGCTCACTGATGTCTATCTGTGCAGGCTGAGCAGGCTGCATGGCAGGAGAACATGGTGTGACTGTCATGTCTCAAGCACATGACATTTGTTTCTAAATACCTGTGTCTCATGGTGTGCGAAGGTGTGTGTGTGTGTGTGTGCCTGTCAAAAGGTCAGGGTGGGTAGTGCCACCCATAGCAACCGTTGCCTGAAGGAGAAGAAGCTGTGCGGTGGTGTGGCTTTAACACCTGCTGTCGCTGATTGGTTTAGTTTGAGTGAACTCTCCCACCTCTCCCGCTTGATTGGTCGACCTGACAATAAGGAGCCAATCCTAAAAGTGGGATGTGACAGCCTTTGTTCCTTACCTACCACCTGCTACTTTAGAGATACTTCCAGGAAAGGAAACCAAGAGTCACACACACAAGCTGTTTCAATTAGTTTTTAAACTGGAGAGAGCTAAACAGATTGAGATACAGAGTTGCGCTGCATGTATGAAAGTGTGTGCATGTGAATGAGTTGGAAGTGTTTATTTTGCACCATGAGTCTCAAAGGCAGGAGATTCTCACTGGACAGCTCTGTGTGAGTATGAATATTTCGCTGTGTCTGTCTCTTTCCTTACAAAATGTTGTTGAAATCAGACATCCATACTCTATCTATACTCATCTTATACAGGTGAGTAATAATCTAAATAAGCCTCTCTCCAAGCACCAGGTGTGCAGTGTACTCTTGTTTTGTCAGTGCTTGTGGCTGCTGGCTTATAAAAGTGAAACCATTCTCCAGAGATGTCTGCTGTTGCCCAGAGGCTGCAGACTAACTACAGGTCTAATGGGCTGACAGCGAGCCCACGCACAGAGAGAGAAAGCCAACACAGCCGATGTTTAAAGAGGTTTTCAAGGACTTTGCAAGCCATAGTCTAACTTTTGCTTTCACACAAAGGAACTATTCAAACCGACAGAGATATTAGAATGGATTCACAAACAAACACACAAGCAGCACATCCACTTCTTTTACCTTTTTACTCTTCAGTCGACAACCTTGTTGACACGCTGTCGAGAGGCTGTTTTTTGTTGATTCTTTGTGTCTGTGAATGATCTACATTCATCTGTGTGGGAAAATCAGCCTTCACTTGATCCGAACAATGAAAGCGAAGATAATGAAATGTTTACCATGAGCTGGCAGGAGCTGTTTTGAGCCACTCTGTGAACTCTTTGTATGATTTCTTTACTTTATGTTGTTCTATATCTGTCTCACCTGTGTGTGTGTGTGTCTGTCATATAAAAGCTGGATCATCAGTGTTGACATTTATCTAATTGTCTCTTGGGGGCAGCTGTCTGGACGGAGTTGGAATCCTTGGCGTAAGAAGAGGCAGCAGCAGGTTTAGCAGTAAGAAATCCAGACAAAGCCAGAGCCTGGATGATGCCCGGCTGGAGATCCAGGAGCTTAATCACCACTTCACTTCCAACACGTCCTTCAGGTAGACAGCAAACGCAGTACAGGAAGCAGGAGATGGCTTAAAATTCTGAACTTGCACCCAGACGATGATAACGCCCCTTATCTCATTTGACCCTATTTGTGTCCTCAGGGAACAGACCATAGCAGAGGAGAGTCTTGAGCGATCAAATGAACTCATCAACAATCATGTAAGCCAGCTTCACCTCGTCTTGCCTCCTTCCTGGATGTGTATTTTATCAAATTTTCTCTGCAACACAGGGAGAATTACAATGTGAAAATGTTCACTCATTAACACTGCCCCCCCCCCCCCCCCCACAGAGCATCCAGAAGCACAATAAAAGCTTCCACAAGCTGTTCGCAGAGATTCCTGAGGCAGAGAACCTGACACACAGTGAGTTGAGCTGAGGTCCAGAGTCTGTTACTTATTTGTTGATATTGATTATGGAAATGACATCACATTGTGTCCTTTTCTTCACTTTGTCCTTGATGTCTTTGTTTGCCAAGTGGCCCGCAGTGAATGAGGAGCTGAAAACACTTTTGTAAATGATTCTGCAGACATGTCTTCCAGGTGACACTGCAGGGGTTTTCCATTAGAGAAACACCTACTAATACCTTCATACTGTATGTCTTGTGTGTGTTTGTTTGTGTGCGTGCATCTCTTTGTTGTAGTGTTCATCTGTGCCTTGCAGAAGGAGGTGTTATATCACGGAAAACTGTTTGTCTCTGAGAACCACGTGTGTTTCCACTCCTCCGTGCTGCTCAAAGACACCAAGGTAACACACTCAGACGCACTGAAGGTGAAGCCCAATCCACACTGGTGAAATTAATTAACACGGAAATTGTCACGGCAGCCACGGCACTACTCGAGCCCTCTCAGATTCAAAATCATGAAACAAATTTGGTTTTAATGCTCTAGTAGCAGTTTGGTTCAGCAGAGCAGCTTTCTGAGGTCACATGTTCCAGAAGCTGTAAAAGAAGCCGACGACCGTAACATTAGCTGTCCTGGGAGTTCACCTTTCAACACCAGCATTCATGCTTTTTACCTTAATATCAAATGCTCACTTCATAAAGGGGAAATTATTTTAGTAACCTTGATCCAGGACAAAGTAACATAAGCTTTACCTCGGTCATGTGTGTTTCAGTCCATGTTCATATGTAAAGGGATTTTTTTCTCAACACATTGCAGGTGGTGATTCCCACGTCCAGTGTCAGGGGGGTGAAGAAACATAACTCAGCTTTGTCCATGTTGTCAATCCAAACTGCTGATGGAGAGAAGGTCAGACTGCACCTTTTTTTACTTCCTTTTTTCCTCAGATTTCCTTTTTTACATTATTTTTCTTTCACTTTCTGTACATTAAGTTGTACAGACTGTGAAATCCTGTGAGAAAAAACAGTGATTTTGAGCTATATGCAGTAAATACATGCACTGATTTGACTGCATCACTGCATTACAGATGTACACTGTAATCATGCAGTTAAAATTTGAGGTGTGAGGCCAACAAAAACTGAATTTGCTGTCATTAAACTTGAATGCTGACATAATAATCAGGTTCTGAAGGTGCACAGTGACATTGTGAAACCTCTCTGGTTTTCTGGCTCAGAAACACAGCACGCAACTATAGGGAATTATATTTGTAAAACTTTTAAACATATGTCCTTCTCTGCTGTTGAACTCCTCACCCACAGAGCTCAAAATAGATCATTAATGGGGTCCTTTTAAGCTCAAGAGAAACAGTTTTGAAGAGTGATAAGACATGTGGACATGAATAATCAGGTGCTTTTCATTTTGCATATGTGTCCTGTGTAGTTTTTTTTTTTTTCCTGTATTTGCATGTTTGTACAACACCTTGTGTGTAGACGGGCAGTGAAATGTAGCTTAAACTGGCTTGTAAAGAAGGGAAAATTCCTGCAGTGAAACTGACAGCTCGTCAAGAGAAGACGTCACATTAACGCCCTTAACTCTGAGTGTGCACATAGTTTGCTTTTGTTCCAGATTTAACTCTTTCTCCTGCCTCTTTTTTCTCTCTCTCAGTACTCATTTGTGTCTTTGAGGAATCGCGAGGTTTGCTATGAACTCCTCCAAAGTGTCTGCTCACAGGCACAGGTACTGTATATAACATGCACATTAAAGTAATAATTTCTCAAACAATCTTTTTTGAAATTAAACAGTTTATGTGTTTGTCTAAAGCAGGGGGAGAGTCAAAACAGCAGCCCTCATCTGTCTTCTGCAGAGAATGAAGCTGAGCATGACATGGTAGGATTGCTACTCATCACCTATGTCTAGGTATCTCGCATGATGATGATGTGTAACATCAAACGATTTAACTGTCCTTGATCCTCAGATCTCCAGTTATTCCAGTTTGGACGACAACATAGATCATGATCTGAGCAGGCAAAACAGCATCAATCTTGACAACGGCTTTCCTCAGATGTCCAGTGAAGGTGAGAAGAAAGATGGAAGAGACAGAGAAAAGTGTGGAGCTGAGCAATCACTGCTGCTTCACGTGCTCGTCGGTTTGTGCACGAGAGGAATAACGTTTATCTTTTTTCAATAAAGGCTTAAGCTTTTAAATTGCACTTTCCCGTGTGAGATAATGATATTGAGAATATTATTGCTAAGCCGAAATGGCTCAGCAATACCACTGAAGGCTGTGTACATTTGTTTATTTTGTTTGTTTGTTTGTTTTTCAGCTCCCACGAGAAGCAACTCCACTCGTGAAAGCAGCTTAACAGATGAAGACGACTCAGGTATGTGTAAAGCCCTCACAAACAGACACGAGTACTGTAACGCACACTCAACTTACCCATAAGCCATAGAGTGGGATAACGAGTTGATAATTTTTGTCTCGAACCAGCTACATCATGGGTTTGGAAGGTCATCGAGTCAGTTGCACCGTTCTTCAGAGAAATAAGGAATCTCAGCATTCTCTTCTACATCTACATGATGCTGTGAGTATTATGATGTTATTTCTCACAAGTGGCGCTCCATCTCCAGTGGTTTTACATATGTAACATAAATATACTGATGCAAGTACTATACTTAAGACACTTCACTATTTTAATTTGATGTTACTTTATATTTCTGCGTCACTATAGCTCAGTTAAATACACAAACTTTTGCTCCACTACATTTATTTGACAACTTTAGTTTGTCGTTAATTGGTAGCTTGCATTTTGTTTAAAGCAAATGCTAATTCTGTAGAACATAATGCATCACTATAAAGAAGCTAAAATTAGCTCCAATTCAACCAGCCGCAACATTTAAGTGCTGCTTACATGTTTATGCATCAGTGATGATGTTGAAGTAATGTAATATGTGATCAGATAACAATTGAAGGGGATATTTTTGTGCATAAGAAGTTGTTTTACTTTTAATACGATTTTGAATGCAATGTAATCTGATGACTTCTTCCACCATGGTCCATCTCTCTGTTGCTTGGTACACAAGCGAATATTTGACTACTACCGCTGCTGTTAAACCTGTCAAGAGAGAATGGGTGAAAGAGGACCCTGCAGGAATGTGTGTTTTATTTTATGTGGGATTCTTTGCAGGCCCAACACACACTTTCTTAAAATGTCTGCAAAACACAGACCTAGACACACATTTTGGTATGTTGCCTTTCTGGATTGGCTGGCAGCTCTCAAGGAAAGAAGATTATTAATCCTGGAGATATGGTTTAACTCTGTTATAGAAATGTTATCGCAAAATGTTCTCTCAGGCTCCACACAGATACAATTTCCTGATATCTCATTGTTAGAGCTGAACGGTATGTACCCATCTTAGCCCGCGCGTTCAGCTTTTGATCCACTCTGCACAATGCGCTTTCACTTTAGCGCATTGTAGTGGAGGGCTGTAAAATCCCAGGCATTCAGGACATTACTGCGTTTACAGACTCGTGTTGCTGCTGATGGCATCTGGGTACATCGGGCTGAGGATCATAGCACTGGAGGAGCAGCTGAACACTTTGGGCGCCCTGACTGAGCTGTCTTTACACCACAGAGAGTAAGTAGACACAGAAACATAAAGAAAAAGGAAGCCTGTCAAGAGAGAGAGAAGCAGAAGGAAGTCTGTTGTGGGGGAAAAAAGTGAGATGGCTTGAACCGGTTTTGACCACTTTTAAAACTATTACTTCCAGATCAGATTAGACTTGAATAGAGTAGCTGAGCAGGTTCATAACAGCCGTGTGGACAAAAGATAACTGATTACATTCCAACAGTCGCACCCACCAGGAAGTATCTGTTTAAAACTGTAACATGAGCTTTTACAACCTCAACTTTCATTAAAGTTTAATGTCTTTATCAGAAACAATGAATTTAGTGTGTAATGAATTAAATAATGTCCTCTTCTCCCAGTGTTTGAAAGCAACTATGTACACTTGTTCAATCTCTGTGCATTAAGTACCATTTTAGGTGCTTGTACTTTCATTTACTTGAGAGTAGTATTGTAGTTACAGACTGAGGTTTTATATACAAATCATATGTGTAATATAGACCAAACTACCCTGCAGTATATAAAGTAGTAAGAAATCTACAAGTTTAAATATTTGAATGCACAGTTAGATAAGTCTTTATAGGTTCATCACTTCACATGAAAGTTTGAATGCAGGACTTTTATTTTTACTTTGTGGCGTTGCTTCTTTTAATCGAGTAAGGGATCATCACTGTCCTCTCCTCATGCCTGCGTCTTCTTCCTCTTTTTGCAGGTACCAGGAAACGTAGCCAGCGGCAAAGGACTGTGACAAACGGATCCCTCCAGGAACTCATGCAATGTCCCACTCTGTTAAGATCCTACTCTGAGCCCTGTCTAGACAGACTCCCAAAAGCATCTTAACATTCTGGGAGACTCAAATGCAGAAATGTACAATATTTTACACGTATTAGTTCCCTCACATTAGTTATTAAACTCTTGTATTAGTGCCATGTCATGCCTGCAATGCAACTCAGCAGTAAGATGCTTTTGGGATGTCTGAACCAGGCCACACGTGGTGAACTACATGGATGACTGAGCGTGCTGGCAGAGGAGCGTCAGGACATATTTTCTGTTAGGCGTGCACCGATTCTCTGCTGACAGACCAAAAACTGAAGTGAGCCTCCCCCTGCACTGAGCCATATGGAGGCATCCTGCTGAAGCCATGTTTATTTCCTGGCCGGTGAACAGCTGAGCTCAGCTTGAAGAGGTTGCTGGAGTCTTGACCGTCATTTTCTTGGATCAGCACTACCTGCACAACAGTGAGAGCACAGCAGAGTCTATCAAAACAGGAGGATGAAAGAAGCACTTTGTTGATTTTTAAATTAATTGTATATTTTGAATTTGAGGGCTCACACTGTGTAATTTTAACTGCCGGTGTTTAGTGTTTAAGAGAAAGACTGTTAATGACAGCAGTCGGCCAGCAGAGGGCAGTCACTTCCAATAAACTTGACTGGTACATGAGATACCAAGACAGGATTTTACCTGCACCTCAAGATGTTCAGGCACAGAAATTTATTTGGAATATAAATGTTACTTTTATGCAACTCTTGCTACTGACCTTTTTGCATATCAATCCTTTTGATAAATACTGGAGAAATAGATTCATACACATTTTGCCAAATTGATTCCCATGCCTTTAAATCAATGTTTAAGCTTTTTGTTAATTCTGTGTGCACATGAAAAGTTCATATCAAAATACCTGTAAGGATATATTAGTGACTGTATGTCAGCCGTAACATTATGAAATTATTCCTGACCTGGAAAACCCAATTTTCCATCAAGTATCCAAGATTTTTACAACTGTTTGAAGCCTGTACAGTATCTGCACTGATTCCAGCCAATGGAAAGAGACTTTGTGTACAAGTCATGTCATCCAGATGCTAAATGTTTTCAAGTCATTATGTACTGTAATTAATAATATTGTATTTTTTGTATTCACTTATGTTTTAGTCTTATTAACTTATGCACTGTACAAAAATACAATGACTGTTTTAAAACCAATAATATCAGTTTCATATTTTTGTACATAAGTGACTTTTTATTATTTTGTTGTCCATAAAAAGGTCAAGATTCAGTCCCATGAATTAATTTCATTACATCATATTCTCAGTTCAAAAAAGCAACATAAAATTACAAATCATAATACAAAGAATAGAATAGGTAAGTACAGTAACCATATAAACAGCCCACTAATATGGTCTAAACCCAGCCCCCAACCACCCACCCACCACTGCCCCACTCAAACTCTAGCACAAAACTCATAACAATACGTCAGTTAGTATCAGCAATTTAAAAAATTCAAATAAACGTCCCATGTTTTTTTTTTTTAGTTTTTTTTTTTTAAGCGCTTCAATGTTCCGATGCCATGAGTTCAGCTTTACCCTCACACAGAATACATAATAGAGATAACGTCCCACCCTGTCATTTGCTCGGCAAAACACAATAGACATGCATACAGTTTTCACTGTTCCACCCCCACCCACCCCCCATCAATAAACATTCAGGGCCAGAGGATACAATGTATGTCAACCGTAGTGGTGCATCAATAAAACAGCAAATTTCCACCCCCTTTTCTTGAACCAAACCCCATGAATGAAAAGTGGATCCAGTGGTTTCCCTGATAAAAACGACCTGTCCAGGAAGAAACTGAAGCCTACTTCTATTTTCTGAGAAAAGTGACAACTCTCTCTTGATTCTTCTGACAGCTCAGATCCCTGGTTCAAGATGGTAACAGATTTCCATTATTTACAAATCAGAGACACAAAGCGCAGGATGAGAATGGAGAAATTCCCTGTTCGAAAACAGTGACAGTGAGCGAGTGGTGTTTGGTAACCTTTCCACCACTTACTAAGACCCACTTGTACTCCCAAAATGGAGTAATCAGATCAGTGCTAGTTCAGTACATGTTCCCTTTAACAAAACGCAGCTACTATCACTGAAACTGATGGGTCTCCGGTGCAGAAGACACCTTGTGTAGATCTGTAATGTGGTGCTAGCCTACGACTATAAAACCAATTCTTGTACAGGTCTACACACAGGGCCTGTTAGTTCTTATTCAAACGGGTTGATAGTATCCTTAATGCTGGCCTGTAGAAGACAGTCAATAATAATGAAGAAGACACACAAATTGACATTTTATACCCTTATTACACTTTGGATGCTTTGTACAATAGTGCTGAACTTAAGACCTGCTTTTGTCATGCTTGATCTGATATATATAAATGTGTAAATATACTGTATACTACAGTATGTTCGTTATGTGTGTATGCATGTTGTGTTTGAATGTGTGTATCGGTGCATGTGTGTAATGATGTGCAAAGGTGTGTGTGGTGGAACCTGCACCACACCAACAGTGAGAGGCTCAAATATGGCTTGTGTCAGACGTGAAGCGTGCTGCCACCCATAAGAGAGCTCCTACATTTAGGGCCACAGAGGTTAAAAACAGAGCTATAAGTAGGCATGATGTCCCGTCCTGGCCACCCCGATCTGAATCACATTGTTAGTCATAACATCAACAAACACATGGTTCTGAAACAAACAGTCCATGGCCCTACACTACGACAAACACGTTTGGATTACTTACATCAAGACAAAAAACATTAGAAGAAAATGTGCAGAGGGTGAATATGAACAGGAGGGCTGTCTAACTCTGGTGATGAGTGCTACTGGGACAAGACTTGGAAAACAGACTGTGCTGTAAGACCACAAGATAATCAGTATGATTCTGATGAAGCGTGATTATTCTGAACGGACACAGGCCTCATTAGTTTGGTGAACTGAGCAGCTACTTGGTCTCTTTATACTGTTAAAGCCTCCAAATCCAGCCAGAACATCAAGCTCCAAAAGGATCTGTTCACCAAATTATTCTACAAATTATTCACAGACATCCTTGACAACCACACTTCAAACTTGAAGGAATAGTGGGACATTTGGGAAATACGTGTATTCGCTTTCTTGCAGAGGGTGAGATGAAAAGATAGATAAGACAAGGCCTGTACAGATCATGTCTGTACGGTAAATAAGATATAGCCAGCAGCCAGTTAGCTTAGCATTAAGACTGGAAATGGGGAAACAGCAAACCTGGCTGTTTCAAAAGGTAACAAAACACCAGCCTACAAGCACCTCTGTGGTTGTATGGCAGGTTATGTGCACAGTCACTTCCCGCATGAGAGTGGTATAAATCTTCTCAACTAACTCTTAACAAGAAAGCCAATAGGTGCATTTCCCAAAATGTCAACCTATTTCTTTAAATCGGACTTACTCCTGCTGCTACTGAGTCAGCAGAGTCTGCCCAGCCTTTGAACGTCACACATTAGTAAACACTGAAGTGCTACAGCCTTCTGTTTAGACCAAGCTGATCTAATGTGACACGAAAATTACTGAGTAAACCTTCACTTCTAGAGCTGCTTCACTAATGCCTAAGAATGTAAAATCCACATAACCCCAGATATCCTCAGTGTGGCTGTCAAAGACCTGTTTCCATTTCAGCCACACCATCATTCCTGTTCAGAATATGTAGGACTCGGTGGGAAACAGCAATACAGGGAAATCAAAAAGATTCCCTGTAAGTTGCTGCTGCAATTCTGTGGACAGTAAAAAGGCTAAAGCTACAGCACAGCCAGGAAATTAAATGGAAGCTGGCTCTTCTGTGATTTTTTTTTTCAGCAAGTCAGAAATGAGGGAGAGGAAACTATGAGACACCCAAGAAGCTATGACAGTATTCCAGACTAGTCCTTGTGCATCCGCCATTAACTGACACCAAAGGAAAGTAGATGGACCCCCAAAACCACACAATAAGAGTATGTTAGTGTTAGCTGGACAACAACTTGGGAAATGCCCTGGCAGTCAGATGGATGTCCATTAACAGGTAAACAGGGAGTGGAGGAAGGGGAGGGGGGGGCAAGCTTGACCAGTGTTTGTCCACTGGAGAGAGAACTGGTCAAGCTGTGGAGGTATTCTTCATACATACACTTGCAAAAAATAATAATAATAATAATATCAATATTGATAAGTCTCCATAAGCCTCCTCCACTTGCAGGTGTCCAAGTTATCAGGATGTCCAATTCTTTCAGCACTGCCTCACACTCGCACACACACACACACACACACACAAACACACTCATGCACTCATTCACATGCACGCATTCTTCAGGTGTCACAGGTCCATGGAGATATGAATATACACTCGACATACGTATCACTGTCACAGTGACATGTCACACTTACAAATTACATCTGTGTGCCTTTTTGGCCAAAGCACATTTTTCTTCCTTCTTAATTCATGTGAGTAAACACATTTTAAAGCTGCAACTCATAATTTTTCCCACATTGAAAAACACATTTTTTTCATCTCAGTACTTGTTTTTAGCATTTTCATCACACTGCACCATACAGATGGACAAGGCTGATGATTAAGATCAAAAAACGATCTAACCTTTAAAACAGGAAACAAATGATAGTTGAAAATTAACCTTAAGGTGTGCTGCTTCAAAGACACACAGATGTGGCAAAAATCACACATCCTGTTTAGGTTTAATTCTCACTCATACGTTGCAAACATGCTGACATCTTCTCACACACACGCACACACTCTCACACACACACAAAGTCTCATTCATACAAACTCTGAGAGGCTGTCGTTTGTTTCTCAGGTGTGTTGTGCAGCCAGGTCCTGGTTGATGAAGCGCCGTAGCCTCTCCAGATACTGACTGTAAAGCTCAATGTCGTTGTGACCGGCTCCCTCCACCCAGAGGGGCTCCACGGCCTTGGGACAGCGCTCAAACAGGGCGAGGCCGTGAGAGAAGTCGATCACCTCATCCTCTGTACCGTGGATGATGAGCACTGGAGACGGGATCTTTGACACCTTCTCGATGCTGGTGGAAAAATCGAAATAACGGAGGCAATTAACACAGGACTTTATAGAGTTCAGGCAACAGATTCAACTTTCCATTATAATATTGAACAATGACAAATAATAACAATGTGCATTTCAGTCAACATGTCTGAGATACATTAAAGTGACATTACACCTAAAATTTCTTTAGAGTATCAAACATTCAGTCCTGTTGAAGACTATTTCTTCTTCAACAAAGAAAGAAAACAGCAGATGCAGTCCGCTTTGTTTAGTTACAATAGATTCCAGTAATGACAGGTTTTCATTACTGTCCCTACAAATGCTAATTATGTTACCAGCAATCACTGTTAAATCAAAATATTGCTAAATACACTACATTGCATTGTAAGATTGCGTGGTGATAATTACATTTTTCCTGAGACTCTGCTTAAAGATAAAATAACCAGATGGGGGAGTTATGTTTTTGACTGATCCAGTGACTGTAATACCTGACAAATCAAGGTACTTCATCACATTTGCAGCAAAACAATGTGGACCCCAGGAAGGCTAGTTGTTGCCAAGGTAACAGCCAACGGGGGTCCAAATAAAAAAAAAAAAAAAAATTAATGTAGTCCTGCTCAATGATATGCAACGCTGCCCACAGTGGTCTAATATAACCAGAGATATTAAAGAAGGAAATAAATTGATATGGATGCATGGAAAGATCTCTGATGGTAGATAAATGTGTACTGTATCACAGTATATTGTCTTATTGTTATATGTTGTTGCCCAACCCCATTCATTCACCTTACACTTTTGTTTAAAGTGACTTTAAAGTGATGAGTGTATTTAGCCTCCATTAGAGTAAGAGTTGCATGTGTCACACTGCTTCCATGTTGCACTATAATAACCATACGATTATCAGAGTTTTATCAGAGGCTGTTTACAAATATAATATTCTGGCTCTGGAACATACTGGGCAACAGCAGAGCAGCTGATTATACAACAGGAGTGGTTTGAGAGGTTTTAATGGACATTTTTATGTGTCTGTATCTACAGTGACAAATTGTCACCATTTGAGTTTCCTGTAAATAACTAGTGAGTATTTGACAATAAAAAGATGTTGAAAGAAATGTAACTTTAATATTATATTTAAAATATTAACACAGAATATAAAACTAAAATATGTTCTCAGTCTAGAAACTTACTTAGGGAAGGCATCAAAGCAGTATGTCTTCTTGGTGTCGGGGAAGGCCACTCTCATACCAGAGGTGAGAGGAGAGTGGAGGACCACAGCAGCACACTCAAACCGCGATGCCAAGTCTACTGTGGGCACTGTGCCGATGCTCTGTCCGTACAGGATGATATTCTCGGGGCTGATGCCATACCTGAGGTCACACGGTCACGGTCACACACACACACACACAGATTTCAGTATAAATGTCAGAACAGAGTCACTTTGCAAATACCTGTATGTCAAGTGTAACAGGACTGATGTGTAACCATGTGAACTGAAAAAGGAATCTACAGTACCTCTGACCACACCTTTACTCAATGTTTCAAGGTCTGGCTTTTGAGCAGACATGAGAACATTTTCTGTTGCATGACATATATGTCAGACATATATATTACCATTTTACTAACTTTAATATCTTATCAAGGTCAAAATATTGATCACACTATCTCAAACTAGTTTTTAAGCTGCTCAGAAATGTCAGCATATAACAAAAGATGGTTGTGGTCTGTGTTTTGTTGCTTTGTGCTGCTTGCACTCTCATTTGTTGCCTCTGCTGTCTTCTGTGGCATCTCTGTAAATTTTATGGCATTGATGGTTCTCAGAACATCTTGCCAAAGGACTTAAGTTGAAAATTAGCCAGCTGGCTAACACTGGCACATCCGCAGAAATTCTGATTAATGTGTGCTGTCCTCAAATCAAATGAAAGTGTGTGCATTTCCATACAGTTGATAATAATACAAATATTTTGAAAGACAACATCATAAGCAAAGAGTGGGAAGGCTCACTTGCCAAGGGCTGCAAAGCATGAAATGTAATTATTATTATCAACCATTTTTGACAAAAAACAAAATATTACCCTACCTATTTAAATACTATTTTAAGTACAGAGCCAGGGACTGTGTGAGTAAATTCTGACTTTCTTAGGCTCAGAGGCTCGTAGCCTGGGCATCATCCTTGACTCCACCCTGTCCTTTGAGTCACACATTAAATCCGTCACCAAATCTGCCTTCCATCACCTGAAAAATATCTCCCGACGTCGTCCCTCACTCTCAGACTCTGTGGCTCAGACTCTCATTCATGCCTTCATCACCTCCCGGTTGGACTACTGTAATGGAGTCCTGTTTGGGGTCCCCAAGAAAGCCCTTGACAGGCTCCAGTACGTGCAAAACTCAGCTGCCAGGGTTCTAACTTGCACTAAGCCTTGGCAGCACATCACACCCACCCTCTCTCACCTACACTGGCTTCCGGTTAAGTACCGCATCATCTATAAACTCCTCCTGCTTGTCTATATCGCTCCACAACCTCGCTCCACAGTACCTTTTGGACCTCCTCCACCAGCATACCCCTTCACGGAACTTGTGGTCCTCTGACTCAGGCCTTCTATCTATTCCGCGCACCAAAACACAATCCTTTGGGGAAAGAGCCTTCAGTGTGGCAGCCCCCACCCTCTGGAACTCTCTCCCAATGGAGATTCGCCATGCTACATCTTTGGATACTTTTAAGTCTGCTCTGAAAAGTCACTTATTCACCCAGGCCTTTGGCACTTAGTCTTTTTTGTTTGTTTTTTGTGTGGACATTGTCTATGTAAAGCATCCTTGGGTCTCGTGAAAGGCGCTATATAAATGTAAGATATTATTATTATTATTATTATTATGGCATAAATGGTTATTTTCTTAAGACCTTTCTTCTTACTTCTTTTACAGTGGCCTCAAACTTCCTCTATGTTGCCACCTGGGAGTATTAGGTTTCTCCTAACATAAGGCTCATTAACCAGACTGGCAACAGATTAACAAGAGGAATAGTTTTCAGAATTTTAGATGCTGCTGCTTCATGTAGAGCTCAGCATGCAACACCCAACCATCACTCTCTTTGATACAGAGCCATTGTCTAACTTTGATTTGACTGGCGAATGGTCGGGAGGAAAACTGAATAAAACTTAATCAAGTGTTATTTTCACAAAAAGTTACTGGCCAGTGATGTGAGTGACCCTTACTGATTTATCTACTAAAGACACTTTAACTGGCATTTGGCGCTAGTTGGCTGTTAATTTTGGACCCTGGGTGGACAGAAACAGGGAGTTTCTGCCAGCTTACCGGGAGCGCAGCGCGTGCCAGGCGGCATCAATGTCAGCATAAAGGTTCTTCTCAGATGGTTTGCCAGTGCTAACACCGTAGCCTGAGTAATCATAGGAGAAGATGTTGCAGTTGATGCGCGTGCCTAAGCCAATGTAGAAGCTGCTCATCTGGCCCAGGTCTACTGCATTACCATGGGAAAACAACACTGTAAACCTGAGAGACAAAGGAGGAACACAGAAGAAACAAGAAGGAAGTTGAGAAGCAGGCTGGTTAAGCAGGAACAATGATGAACTGGAAAGCCCCAAGTTGATGGAAAATCATGGGATATAACTGCATGACTTACAGTAATGTATCTATAGAAAGGCAAGCTGCCCTATTCAAAGCACAAGCAAACACAGTCATACAGTGTTGTGTGTGTATGGAGGCACATTCAGTCTCAGTGTGTTCAGGGATCCAGGACACTGTTTCAGAGACACCTCTAGATTTTATCCAAATAACAAATGTTTCTCGGAAATTTTAACCCAGCACCACTGTAGATCCTTGCTTACCTAGTCTGAGATATACTCCAAACACTGCACCGCTTATACATAAGGGAGGATCATTTACACTCTTAGTAGTCTATGGTATTATATTAACTTTAATTTAACTTCTAAAAAAAACTTGCTGTATCAACTCCCATCTGCAACAATAGTAACCACCTCGTCTGCGCCAGCAGACAGGATTATTTCTAATCTGATCATAAAATAAAGCAAAGTTATGACTAGTGCCAAGAGACGGATGAATGTTTATTTTCCTCAAAAGCCGCCGATACAGTATATTTTGAGGTTCAAGCTCACAGAGCGTGGCGCTATCTGTAGTAGGGTCAGGGATTCTTTAGAGCAAAATCAACACTTGAAAGGGGTGTTCGTCCACAGACCCCAGGGCAAGAAGATCAGAAGGACCTGGCTGGGCAGGCATCTGCCAGGTGACCTATTCCTGGGTCCTCAGAGCACAGACCTGAGGGAGTCACAGCAGGATTAAGGAGCCAGAGGTTCAGGAGTCAGTAGGGTCTACTTTTACTTGTCAGAGACCAGCCTTATCGTGGTGACAGGTATTTAAAATAAACCCCTCATGCAAAAACATTCCCCCAGTGTTGGCGGAGGCTTTCAGGAGCCTAACTGCGCCTTCGGACAAGTTCTTCCAGATGTTTGAAAGGAGAGGGCGCAATATGATAGGTGCCACACAAGCGGAGCTTTACCTGTCAAAAACTCTGCTGTAACTGTCCACGGTGCCATAAACTTTGCACCACAAGATAAATGATGATCAGAGGCCAAGGTGGCTGCACCATGTGGGATTTCATTGCTGTATCAGCCACATATACCACGAATAATGCCTTGCAGTTGTTTTTGATGTAAAAATCCTCATATACTTTTTAGAGTCGCAATGCATCTTCAGTTTTATGACTTTCTGTCTTCACTGATTCCCTCCCCTGAGGTGCAGGCTCTTTACTTCACATTGTGTGGTCCTGCACACACTGTAACACGCTGACATGTGTGTTCATTTTGCAATGACATCTGTCTAATGCATCACCTTAACAATGCCTCCAATAATCTCACATCCAGGGACTGGGTATGTAAGGTTAATATGCATGACGGGTTAAGGTATAAAGGTTCAGGGTGCACATATTCATGTTTTATTTGTGTGCAGAAGTTACTGTGGATGGTTATGGGGAGTATGAGCCGTCTGTTCGTCAAATGAACTCATCTCTTTGCATGCAGCTGGTCTCCGTTAATCACTACATTTCGCTTTGTGAGTGATACCACATGTGTTTCAACGTAGAAAATAGAGGTGTCTAATCTCTCACCATCTGTGATCTCTATTTACATCACAAAATTGCAAAGTGAAAAAATGACCATCCACTTATATTTTGGCTGAGGTACTCGCGACAATATTCATGCATCAAAACAAAACAAGCAAATAAATCATAACCTTTTCAAATGCCACCTCTGAGGCACTTGACTTTTTTTACTTTGCACAAAATGAATGGAAGTATATATTTCTCAGGAGCCTGGTTTATTCACATATTTTGTCAGCTTTTGTTGTCCAACAAATTCAGCAAGCACCTTTAGCCAGTGCTGGGCAGGCTTTAGTTATGGCATTAGCTAGAGGGATTTGAAGACTTTTTTATTGGGAGATAAAGCGCCGCATCCAAGTCCTTTTGTCTCCTGGCTACCGAGATGGTTTTGTAGCCTGATGAAGCTTTGCTGTGGCTAATCTTTCTCTCCTTCATCTGTCCCCTCTCCCACACCCATTCCCTTCTTTGCAACAAACACAACTTTTCTCTCTTTAATTATGGCTTTTCATCTGGGGCCCAGCTGTACAACTGGGAGGAGAGGAGCAAAGCATAGCAGAAACGCAATTATACCCAAGTGAGGTGGAGAGTAGGCCCTCTCAGGGAGGTGTGTCGTCTCACGCACGGGGTGTGTACTTTAGGTGTAAAAGGCAGCATGGCTGCGTCAGTGCCTACTATTACGTCAATCCACACGAGGTTCTTTTGGCATTTTGATATCTGTTGTGTGCGGACCACCTATTGTGAGCTGTGATCCTTAGCGTGGCCTCAAGCAAAAGAGCTATATTGCCCTACTGCGATCACAGCGCAGAACAACATGACGAGAATATGAGCTACCTTTTCAGTCCATGCCTTCTACACCAGCATAAGAGGAAGGTGCTAACAGGGTATGAGATAAATGGTAATGGCTGCCACGCTTAGGTGTTAGTCCATTTAGCATAGTCTTTGTTGACATGGAAAAATATAAGACAGGAAATGTTGGGCTGTGGTCAGTGAGACATTGACAAACAAACCAAAAATATAAATAAAAAAGAGCATTTATGGTTGGTTTCCATAGCTTGTTTTCAGCTAAAGGACACCAATTTTCAGGCAATGTTGATTCCTCTCAGAAATCAGTAGGTATATTAGAAAATCACAAATGTGGAGCTTAAGACATGGTTAAGAAGAAGAAAAGATGTTCCTTAGAGACAGATGTCATGGACCACCTTTGCAGTATGCAAGTGCACCATTAACACACTGTGACAAAACAGAATAATAACTGGCGAAACAGGTGATACTCTGTAATTCCTATTGTTGTGTAATTAGACGCGCCTTCATTGCCATCGTATCGCACCGGATTGTATGTGTTTGACTGTGTGTGCGGTGTGTGTGTGTGTGTGTGTGTGCCCATCGTGGTGTGTCTGAGTGTGTGCACTGACACTCATGTACCGCTTAGCTCAGGAGCTGTGCAGTGAATGTATATAGCTTACTGCAGTCAAACTCTGGTTAGTAACGCTTGCCCTTGCTGCAGCTTTGTACAGCACCATAAATGTGTGTGTATGTGTGTATGTGTGTGTTTGTGTGTGTGTCTGTGTTGTTTTCACGTAGTATTTCTGTGCATTTTCGTCCCAGTGCAGCACCAGAAATACACATATTACCTGTTCTGTCGCTTTAAATTAGCTGTTTGTGATCAAAGGGTTTGAATGCTTTGTGCCTACATTTCTGAACTGTGTGCTTATCCCACAGTATGTACACGTCCATTACCCATAAGCTGATAACTCACTGCATCCATAGACTACTGTGTGTCAGACACTAGCAGCAATTTGGCTTTGGGCAGAAGGCCTGATTGGGGAAGATAGTCTGAGGGGAGATGGAGCTCTCTCTGGCTAGACTCCAGCTCTGTCCATCCTATTTTAATTACCTATGGCACTCACCCAGGGGAATATCACTCTCTTCCTCTCTGTCTCTGTGTCTTCTCTCTTCTCTTTTCCTTCATCTCACTTCTCTACCATCTCCTCTTTTCATCTCCCTCTTTCATTACTCATTCATTCTCACTATCTCTCTCTTCACTCTGTCTTTTTTCGTTCTCGCACATAACCTAACAACACACAGCTGCGTCAAAGGCCTTTGCAGAGGTAACCTTTGCATTAGCATATAAATGACCCTGTAGATTGAATAGTATTTTAGGATATTTAACAGCAAAAGACAGATTCCCTTAACTCTGATTAGACCTGCGCTGAGGAGACAGGCAGCCTCTTGAGGGAATATCGCCTCCACCTCGATAAGATAAAGACTTGACACAGTGATTCGGCTGTTGAAGAGAGCGGGATTGCGCGCGTCTGTGTGCACATTTTTCTTCTCCCAGTGTTTGTATATGATTGCATGTGAACAGGTCTGTGAATCTGAATAAATGTCCACCGATTCATTTCTCTTCACTCCAGCTTTGACACCATGTGGTTCTACCAGTGTTGCCACCCATCATGGGAGAGTTGTAATAACATAAGTAATCATTCCCACTGCAGCCATATTGAACTCTCGTCAAAATCTGAAACCCCAGTGTGTGGAATTAACCAGCATTTACCAACTGAGCTGGTAATCTTTAAAAAGCACCATAACATGACTGTGTGAAATTAAAAGGGCAGGCTGACATTATGAGAAATTTGTTAATTTGCTTTCTTTCTGAGAGTTAGATGAGAAGATTGATACCACTCTCATACCTGTGCATTAACATGAAGCTACAGCCAACAGCCTGTTAACTTAGCTGAGCACAATAACTGAAAACAAGGGAAACAGCTAGCTTAGCTCTGTCAAAACATTGACAGAGCAGGCACCCCCATAGCTGAATGGTTGGAGTGTGTACCACATGGGCCTTAGGGCCCTGAGCAGCTGGTCCCTCGATCGACCCCCCCACCCACCCCAAAAAATTGAGAGAGCTAGGCTAGCCAGCACTTCACACGTTATATCTTGTTTTGTTTTTTTCAGTCCATTCAAAAAACAAAATGTGAAAATGTCAGTTTACAGTTTAATGTGGGGTTAGCATATGTGCCAGACTATTTCTTGGCTGGAACCATTTCCAGACAGCGACTCCACCAAGTCACTGCTCCCAGCCAAGAAACAGTCCGGCACATAACCCAGCATATAACTGGTTTTCTTTAGAAGTGCTGGTGGGAAGATTTTTTTAAAAACTTTCTATCTCTGTGCTAAGCTAAGCTAACTGGCTGCTGGCTGAAGCTTTATATTTAATGCACAGATGTGAGAGTGGTATCAGTCTTTTCATCTAACTCTCCACCAGAAAGCAAATAAGCTCATTTCCCTAAATGTCAAACTATTTGTATAAGAGGGAAGATAAATATGAGTTATGAGCTACCTACACTGTCATGACTAAATAGTGGTAGGCTGGCGAGCCATCTTAAACATATACATGTACATGTTCTTTAGATCTATGTGTTTATCATATTATTTTTATCAGTTTTTTTTGTCATCTCCCCATTCCTTCATCAAAGTTGTTAAATACTGTTTTCCAAAAACTCAGACTTTATCAAAGTGAATAAGAGAATTCTCAACTTCTATCTTGAAATGAAATGAAAGTCAGCACAACTTTTAATAACATTTCAGTCTCAGTTGCTCATTTTCCGACAGTGGGTCTTACAATAAACGTTTTATTTTTTATTTTCTCTGAGAAAGAAGTTCCAGCAGCAATCCCAAATCCAAGCTTTAAACATCTCTGAGATACCTCTGGTTGAAGTTAGTGATGCTCCTTTTATGTTTTCTGTGTTTTTAGTGTAGAGTCTGTGAAATAAGTGGCAATATTAGTTCTATATCCAGTTATTTTGTGTGAAATGCATCGTGGTACATCAAAGGCTATAGCTGGGCATCACGTCGATTTAGTCCTTTAATTTGGGAACTCTTGGCAACTTTGTTGTAAAGCCTGAGACACCTGAGAGTAACAACTTGGAGGTGTTGATGGAAAAACTACGAGAGATATATTTTGTGGAGTCATACAAAGTTTATCTGAACTTTTACAACCGTATTAATGTTATCTGGAATGAGCTGTACCATGGCAAGAAAAACATTCTGAAATCTCTCACGGTTACATTTTGCTCACGCCTTTTTCCATTTTCAGTGAAAATCAGTTTTAAGTCTATTAATGAAGCTGTAGTGCTTGCAGGGTGGAGTACTGAAGTGTGAAGGTGACCCACTTCTCCCAGTTTAGCCTGTGTCTGTGTCTCTACCCTCAGGCCATCTTGCTTTATTCCGGGCTTTAACCTGCATACTGTCCTCAAGGAGCGAGCATGTTACAAATGAGAAGAGGGTGTAAAGGATCTTGTTTCAGCCGAGTCTTCATGTCGATATATATCTTTTTTTTAAATCCAGCTTTGACTTTCCTGATCCGACTTTATTTCTGTTGTAAATCAACTTGTCATAATAATCCAGCAGAGGAAGTCTGAGTGCTGCATTAGGAAAAAGCATTTTAACAAAAAGAAAGTTATCTTCTCGTGTACTTCTCTTTGTTCAAAATCAAGTGTGTGTCATCACATCCTACCTTGTCTGTCCAGTGATGAGTCTGAATGGTTTTACACAAACACAGAACAATGATCACACAGCTAGCTCACTCAGACTGGTGGATTCAGCTGAAACATTACACTGCTGAAGTGGAAATCCCATGAAAATAGGCTCAGCGGTAAGCATCCTTTCCAAGTCAATGTGCAATAAACGCATTGTTGTGTTTTCAAAGAATATTTTCCACTGTTGACCTATTGATTTCAATTGAGCTATACTGTCTTGCCAGGGTGTGGATAATGTGGAGACAAAATGCTTGCAGATCCCCCATCCCCCTCTTTGCTGAGAGAGAGGGGACCCCCACCTCCTTATATCAGTGGCCATGTATGTGTTCATGAACGCTCAAATGAATGTACACGCATCTGGGTTACTGCCTAAGTGTATGCATCACTGTGTGAGTGTGTGTGTATGTGTGCATGTATGCTCACACGTATGTATGTATTAGAGGGCGAACCCGCCCTCCTCGCTGTTACATCCACTGCAATAGAACATCTCTGCCTGGCTTTGCTATTGGTTGCTACGGTAACAAAGGCACAGAGTGGAGTGGCTGCAGCAGCTAAACAGAGAGCGAGAGACACAGGGAAAGACAGAGAGAGAGAGCGAGAGAGAGGGAGAGAGATTTTGCCTGTAGACCTAATCACAACGTCAGATTCATTGCAACGCATCAGAAAACACAGTTCAGATACAGTGACAAGTGAAATGTCAACGCCACAGAGAGATGGGTTTAGATTTGTACTCGCCCATTTTCTGTCACACACATGCATACACACTAATGTATCAAAGGATTAATTAACTGGGTGCAGCACAGGTCAAGGCTCAGGCATCTTGACAATGGCAGCTTGTGTGGCGCAGCGGTGGTGTAGGGTTTGGTTGGCTGTGTGTTCGTGCCTTCAGACAGACTGCTGAGGCCGTTTGTATTTATGCCTCAGTGTTTCCTCATGGTCAGTAAATGCTCCTCAGTGTGAATAGGGATGGTGCTCTTTATTCTGTCTCTGTTTTGCAGGATGAGAGTGTATTGATCGTGCTGAGCAGCGTTAATGGTTGAGATGCTTAATGCAAATATTAAAATATGTCATATCATTGGTAAATATTAAATAGATAATCATTCACGTTGTTTGCTGACCTGCTGGGGGTTTTATGGAAATTCCCAGCATGCTGCTCACCCCCTGTCATTCCTGTCACATCAGCTTTGGTGGGTGAACAACAGCCCAATGGAGAAAATGACTGCATGAAATGGAGCTCAGTCTCGGCCGATGAGGATAAAACATATGGACAAACTGATAAGAGGTGAGAGCAGGTGATTATGCTTCTTCAGATGACCTGCTGATTGGTTAATGATGTGAGTGTTAGCAGGTGATTTGCTAATGGGCTGCCTGATGAGGCCAGATTACACTGTGTGGCTGTCGTCGTCATTACATGCATCCCATGATAACCGTGTCAGTGTCACACCATTTAATCCCATTTCACCAATATGATCTGACACAACTAGCATAACACCCTTTCTTCCCTCCACTCGCTCGTCTTTCATCCCTTGATTTCCTGATACTAATTCTGTCACCAGCGGTCTGTGTTTTTTTTTTATAGTTTGATGAGCTGGAAGTCTGCAGCAGGCGGTATCTCTCTGCCTGTTTTTTTTTTTTTTTTTGTCTTTTACTCAAGCTATCTCTGTCTTTTATCTTTCATCCTCTCCCTTCTGTCTCTCGGCTCAGCAGGGAAAACTTAGAACGCTTGATAACCAAACGTCAAAGCGCTGCCCTGAACCTCTTTTTATAGCCCAGAGCGTTAAAAATACTGCCTTTGTCAGGGCACTGTCCAGTAGCAGAGCTCTAATATGCTGGCCTTGGCCCAGATCTGATGGTTTATCTTATGGATCAATAGCCTTAATCAATATGCACTCTAATGAGGAGGCTTCATCAATGATTGGCCGTAGGGTTTTTAGTATGTTTCATCTGTAGTTTGTGTGTGTGTGTGTGAGAGAGAGAGAGAGAGAGGGGGAGGGATGTCCAGCCAGACTTTTTTATTGCTCTGTTTTTTCTGTCCTTATTCATAGGCATTCAGCAGATTTACCAGACATATGTCATATACTGTTATTTTCAGCATAAGTTGCACAGTTGCAATATAAAATTTACTATATTATATAAATGTATTTGTCTGTTTGCACACAGGTTTTCAACACAGACATCTGTATATGAAGAGATAAAATGTCAGTGTTTTAGGAATATAAAAAATATGTTAATGGTTTATATATATATTTTTAAAAGTTCACAATAATGTATTTGATGCTCCTGTTATTCTTTTTGTTGTACTTAAGTATCTATATAACTTTTCCAAAGACTGAGTGACATATGCTGTGGGCTACAACTTGAAACCCCCCCCTTTTTTTAGCCTATATTTATTTCTGTTTTGGCTGTAGTATACTTGCCAACATTAAACATATGCTGAATGAGCTACTAGCTGTTCCTTTTTGTTGTACACCCATTAATGTACAGAAAACCCTCGCCACATAACTTCGAAAAAAAAAAAACTTTAAAATGTGATGATTCTCATGCAATTTCATATAGTTACATGGAGTATCTTTTTTTTCACTGATTTCTAAGCAGATTTTTATAGCCATTTATCACATTCATCATCATAGATAATGATATCCTCACAAAGTGTATGTCACACTGAATGTAAAAATATGAGTATCATATCTGTGTGTTCAGATTTGAAGAAGGGGTGTGATTCTTTAGCAAACCGCATCACTCAGTGACAAGCAATTAATGTGACAAAGTTAGTCTGTAACCAAATGATGGCTAATCTCACTATAAACACACTTTATTTAATTCCATCTATCCTCTCAGTCCAGACAAGGAAGCAGAATTTCATTTTAGGTTTAAGCATCAAATTTGGATCCTCCTCATGAAATGGCCATAATGAAATGAGGTTGACCCTAAACCTGACTCAATCAGTTCTACTCTAGGGAATCCCAACAGAGAGTCAGATGAAACAAACCTTCCAACCCCCCTTCCAGGCTCTTCCAATGTGTCTGATGAGGAGAAGGCTTAGAGATGTCAAACCTGCAATCTCTGGGCTAGAATTTCATTTGAAGTGGCCCCCAGTGAATAGTCTGCAGCCCACATTGCCTCACTGATGTCTTCAAACAGCTTGTCACTCAAACTCATGCACAGTCTGAAGTGTTGGCAACACAGGTGAATGTGCTTATTTATATGAGTGTGTGTGTTACATCTGGTTGCATCTGTGTGCTTCAAAAAAACAGATGTCATCACCTTAGCAACAAAAACATCTACATTTCAACCTGGTGTTCTATCTCTGACAACAGTCGTAGGGTTTTTATCCTGGAACAGACAAGCTGAGAGATAGAAAGAAAGAGAAATGAAGGGAGGAGGTAGGTGATGGGGGTAGAGAGATGGGTGATGAAAAGAAATAAGCAGGTGGAGATCTGAAACACTCAAGCCTTTTGATGGGGCCATATTCATGTGCTCACACACAATACACTACCTTCAATTTCCTAACCATTCTTTTCATTTGTGTGTTTCCACAAAACCTGAATACTCACCTTGCTCTCCTAACAAATTTGTCTACTTCTACTTCTTAGCACACGTCTCCTCTTAAGTATTATCACAGACAGTTCATTTTGTCCATTGCAAGCTGCTTGACCACAGAAATTTTGAATCATCCATAGAAAGGGTTTAACATTAAACATGTGTTTGATGGTGCCATTTCCAGGTTATGTCTAGCAGTAACTTGTAATATGAAGTATTATTCCACTCCATAGTTTATAGGTGAAAGGAGATGCTGTTGCCTCAGCGCAGGCCTTTTTGACAGTCGGCCCTAAATTGGTTTTGTTACACTAGCAATATGAGCCTGAATAGCAGTATCTGTTGGTTGGTCACCACTTCGGTCCAATCTCTCTAACAGGTACTGGATGAATTTCTATGGAATTGTGTACATTCACTGTCCCAGATAGTAGATCCTTAGGTTTTACGATTAACCACTTTACCGTCAGATAATTTTCTCTTTCTTTAGCGGTTTTCAAAATCTTTCAAAAGCCGGGCCATTCCCATCAGCTGGCTATGGTTGTTTAAGCACTAGTAGCAAATGTTAACATGCTAACCAGAGCTAAGATCCTTAAATATAGTCAGCATGGTACCTGTAAACATCCCAGCATGCACACTGGCATTGTCGCGTATTACATATGCTGGTGTTTTGCATTGGCTCTACTAGTATAAACTACAGATCTACTAGAATAACTGCTGGACTCTTGTTTTTGTTTGTGTGTGTGAGTGTGGCCATATCTCACACAGTGTAATGGCCTCTGCTTTTTTTAAAGGCCAAAATCCAGTTCTCCACTTCGCAATTTAGGGGCATTCTTGACTTTTGACCTTTGGACAGACATTGTCCAGCTTACCGATCCACTCCTTCATCTCTCCTTTTTCTGCTCACTCCAGTCTACAAGACCAACCTTCCTCTTTTCTAATTACAATGTCCATAGCCTCCAAATGTCCATAAAACACAATTAAATGAAAGAACGGCCTTCACCCAACGTGGCTTTCAATCCTGTGACTTTTGTCTCTCGTTGTATATGGCTGTGAGAATCACTGGTTCAAACTGACAATGGGTGACATTTCTGACAATAGATCCCCACTTACACCACTAAAGCAGACAAGCCAAAACATTAGCTCCCTGCAGAAGCGGGTTGGTGGCAGCAGTCACCCTGCTGCACTGCTATTGTCCTCCACATACACATACACACACACAGGAGACCTCAGCCGATTCTATTCTGAAACCTATCAGATATATCCACACACACACGCCACCCTCACAAAACACACACAGACATATACATTGCACAACAATGGGGTTTTCTCTCCATCTCTCTTTGTTAACAGTGCATGTGCTGCTGCCATAAGCGACCGTGGCTCCTCCACATTTCTTCTGCCTTCAACTGGCTGATGGCTCATTTAGAGAGGCCCAGTCCTCTCAACTTCTACCGTCCCACAGTGAAATTATCCTTCCCGCTGTACATGTGTGTGTAGTGCTTATGCATGCGTGTGCCGCTGGTGCCTGCGCAGCGATGAATAATCCCACGGTAGATGGGAAATCTGGAGGTCAGGGTCAAGCACCGGTGTGGAGAAGCCACTGGGTTTTGTATTACTAGCAGTGTAGTTCTCACCCCTCAGAGACTTCAGCTCTCTCGGCAGTATGGTAAATGCAAATAACAGAAAATCTAAAGAAAGTTTATAGATGTTAGGCTACCAGGAGCTGAAAAAATGAAGAGATGATTTGGATGGGGTATTTTGAGAGACAAGTGGGGAAAGCGGGGGTGGAAGAAGGGAGAGACAGGTGGGGTGGATGTCAATCCTCTCTCCTCCCTACTGATCAGGACAATGGATCTTTCCCAATCATCTCCTATTCGAGAACCCTATGCGATATGTCCTCCTCTTCAAAACTTTCTTATAAGTGTGATACCATGCCCTCTCACTATTACTCTCCCATTTATCTGAGTAGGGAGGATGGAGGAAATGCCACTTTGTAATGAATAATAACGGCGTAATTTCTACACGGGTTTTCTATTCAAGACTAGATCATCAGAAACCTTAAAAAACTAGAGGTAAATTAACCGATCTGCTGCAACTACCCTTTGTTCGTCTCACCCTATATCTTTGTTTTCCTTAACAAAAGCATCAAGAAGGTAAATTAGAAGACACTATTAAAGCGAGAGAAGGGTTAGAGGCGTTTGCAACAAGTTCTTTGGGTAAATATAAGGTGGAAAAAGTATTTCCTCTGTCCTCAGCTATCAAAAGTAATCCTTGAACAGAGACTTTCGTTCCTAGGTGTTTTGGTGAGCACTTCTCTCATTTCTGTCTGTCGTTCCTGGCATGATGGTGAGGTATCAAATTGCCTAGGCAGGCTCGTTTAGCTCAGAGACCAGGGCTGCATCCAGGCAGTCCTCAAGGTCGCTTTTACGCTCCGTGGAGCTGAGTAACCATGGCAACCACCTCCAACTGTAGCTGCCTGATGGTTCAGCATCTTTGGTTCATTTAGTATGCAACTATCATACTACACCAAGAGGACATTTCAGTTGTTCCTAGGTATGAGGTTGTATTCTTACATTTGCTAAGTGTCAAATTATGAAGCTGTTTGTTCACGACCCATGGAAGGCGAAAATAAGCCTCATACCGATGTTACCCGACTGAAATCGCTGTTAAATCAGGCCAAATCAGCCTCAGCAAAATGTTGGAACATTTTCCTTTTATAACCCATAGAAAGTATTGGTGTGATCTTCATCCCAAGCGCTCATCAAATCAATAAATATGACCTTATGACAACATCTTATGGTACTGCCCAAACATGAGGAGGCTTGCAAACCTAGACCACAGTGCCTGGTGCCTAATAAACTTCTAAATATTCTTTAAATAATAACATTAATCATTGATAGAACATTTAACAATGTAGACACTGTTTAATACTGTGGCTTTGACCAGAACATATTTATATCACAAAAAAACACAAACAGAGCGGCATTCTAACGGGCATATAATAGAAAAAGTTACAAAGGCAACAACAGCAGTGCACTTTTTATTCAGCCATAAGAATACGACGGGCCACTGTTTAGTCCAACACAGATGATACATTCACATATATGGGTAATTTATTTTGCCAAAAGAGTATTAAAATATTTATATTCTATTGTGACCTCAATTACTAACCAGAAATGACATCTGCTGTTGGATAAAATCCTAAAACAAAGTTTATAAATCAGTTTGTTCTAAAATGAGTTAAAAAACGAAAATATAATTTAAAAATGAGATGCTTTTCACACATCCCCTTTGAGCAATCCTGAAAAAGCGTGATGGCTGTATATGATTTATTTATATTATTGTGTTATATTAAATATCTAATATTTTAATTTTATATTTGAATGCATGATGTGTGCTTTCATGCTTTTAGGATGGCTTTGCTGAAGTGCTGGGCCTTTGGATAGCACTTGGCGGTGATGAGATGTTCTACAGCAAGGTAAGACTCATTTTCTGGCACACACACAAAACCAAACACACACTGTTAACTGATAATGTACCTGTGCACACATGACAAACCCTTCCTGACTGTGGTTTATTCCTTCTTTTTGTTCCAGAAACGGACATGGGAATCCAATAAGAATGACATTCGAGTGTGCCGGATGAAGGGCAAACATGAGGTATAAGTGCTTGCTCGCTACACGCTTACTTTGAGATCCACTCGTACATGCTTCAGCGCTATGTAGACTATCATATGCATGGACAGACACAACAGCTGTTGGAGAAACCTTATTTCCTGTGGGTGCACCTGCATACGGTATTTACACAAATTTGATCTTGTTGATACAGAATCAGCACATCACTTAATCATGCTAGCTCAGTGAAACGTTACCCAGGCCAGAAGCTGTCCGCAAAGCTTGAAAAGCCATTTTCCTGCACACCTGCAATGTGCCAATTTTCCTCACATATCTCATTCATAGCCTGTGGGTAAGCCGACAATTACGTTTGTATATAAAGTGATGGCTGACAGTGTTCTGAGATATGAAGGGCATGTGATCAAATCTACAAAAGAGAAAGATTTGATGGGATGGTAGCCTGGTTGACAGGGTGAAACCTAAAATATAAGCTTTATTGTATAGATGTAGCAGTGCCACCAGCAAAATCCAATTTGGGATGAAAAAAAAATTGGTGGAGAAAGAAAAAGGCAATGGGAAACATTATAGAGCAAACTGAGCAGAGAGAGTGACACAGCCTCAGGGAGGAAGCAGTAATTGAAATCATTTGAGGAAGGGAGGTAAAGGTAGGGATGGGATGTGCGTAGGAAAAACCGGGGGAAGAGACACATAAGGAGGATAAGACAGCTACCAGGTTGTAAGAAAGAGGCGGCGAGACAACAAAAGGAAAAGATGTGTTGCTACAAAGAACACAGATGAAGGAGGAAGAGATTTCGGAATGAGAAAAGGGGATTGAAGCTGTGAGAGAGTGAAAGGAGGAGGACAAAAGACTGAAAGGTGAACAATATTAGCTCAAGTCCTCTAACTCAGATGAAGAGATCAAATCATAAAGCTTGTGGCAAACGACTATTGATGTCACCGTGTTTCATTTGGCATACAGTGCTGCAGTTATTAGACCAATCCTGTTCTGATAATCTAAGAATAGACCTTTTCACAGCACGGTAGACCTTTTCACTTGTTATAGCAAGAAATTATTTACCAGTATTATCAAGAAAAAAAATCCACATTTGAAAGGCAAATCTGTTCAGTCTCATTTAAACTAAAATTTTGGACAGAAGTAATGGCAGTACTCATTAGCCTCTGCACTTCAAACACACACTGAAATACTATTAGCACTATAGTGGATTAGTGTGTGCAGTCCAATGCCAAGTGAGAGCACTGTTTGTTAGCATTTTGGCAAACAAGAAAATAATGTACAAAGAGAGTTTTATGCTAACGACTCTGCTGTCTCAGTCATAACTTTACAATATAATACAGGTAGATTTTATTGGTTTTACCTTCATCTGATAGCGTTTTAAGACACTATCACAAAGGGACCAAAGGGATACCAGTGTCATCAGGTTTCAGATTCATTGGTAGCAGCTTTAAACTTGAGTTCAATCAGCAGTTTTCACTTTGAGGGCTGCTACAAAGCCCCCGTCCCATTGTTCTTCCAGATGGAGTGCAGTTGAGGGTGTTATTGCTTCGAAGGATTGTTTCAAGCTGCATTCTTCATACTTCTCCTCGCTCTCACTGGTAGTTTTGAGCTTAGCTCCAGTTCAAAACCGTCTTTTTCACCTCGCCCTGCACCTTGTGATTATCTCCTCCTCGTTAATAGTTTCCTTTTGTGTGTGTGTGTGTGTTTTGTTGTTTTTTTTCTACAGGGAGAGTGCCGTAATTTCATCAAGGTTCTGCTCAGCCAGCATGGTGGCCTGTTTGTATGTGGAACAAACGCCTTCAACCCACTGTGTGCCAACTACACTGTTAGTATCCATCTCTCTGTCAGCTGGTCATTCTCTGTGTGTCTGCCAGCCTGTTTATCTATATAATTTGTTTTTTCCTGTTGCAGAGAGACACTCTAGAAATGGTGGGAGAGCCTGTCAGTGGGATGGCACGGTGCCCGTATGACCCGCGACATGCCAATGTGGCTTTATTTGCAGGTAGCGGTCTTGAGTTTGCACACTGAAGCTGAGGAATTCAGACTTTTCTAGCAGACATCAGACTCCAGACATTGAAACGTCTGTGCCCTTGTGTTTACCTTTACAAATGATTTATAGTCAGACCTCTCGCTGCATTGCTTGTTTGGTTTTAATCTTCCTGACCTTGTGCTATCTCTTCGTCTATATCTCCCCCTTCTTCTTCTTCTTAATCTCCTTCTTTCCTCTCTTTCTCTCTCTCTCTCCCTGTGTGCATCTCTCTTGCTCTCAGATGGAAGTCTCTTTACCGGTACCGTGACAGACTTCCTGGCCATCGATGCGGTGATCTATCGAAGCCTCGGAGACAGCCCCGCCCTCCGCACAGTCAAACACGATTCCAAATGGTTCAGAGGTACTTTTAGAAACAAGACGTATTAAAAATGTCCCTCTAGAGCCAGACACCTTTCAACAGACAATCAGAAAGCAAATAACAGAAACCATCACCATTACCTTCAGTATAGTTAACTAAAAGAAAATTGAACCTCGGTGGCTGTCTTCTCATGAGTGGCTGAAGATGGTGAATAAGATGATTTTTTGGGGGGGTGGGGGGGGCTTAATAATAAGCTACATTCAGCCAAACCAGACATGATTGGGCCCACATTTCATAGATTTATGTTATTAAGTGGAGCACACTCAGACAGAGTGATGTATTGAGGTTAGTCAGACTCCACAGATTCAGGGTTTTAACAAGCCTCCAACTGAACAGCAGAGCCTGTTTTTCCATGGAGGAGAAAACAAGCCGGGGCAGGTCAAAGCTGGAACAGTGCCGGATGAATAAATGATAAATAATGTGTATCCTCTTGTCCGTGATGATATATTAAACAGGACATGAATATTTAATGAGTGAGGCTGGTGGACAGCGGTGGTCCATGTTGATGTGACTGTTATTACAGAGCTGTGTCAGGGACCGCAGAGCGTTACGTTTGGCGTCGGGCACTGCGTCGCTGCTGTTCCGTAGCGTGAGAGTGTGTGTGTTTGTCTCACACCGTTTCTCTCATGTTGTTTTTCAGAGCCTTACTTTGTGAGCGCCATGGAGTGGGGGCCTCATATTTATTTCTTCTTCAGAGAGATGGCCATGGAGTTTCATCATCTTGAGAAGGTGCTCTCTTACTTCCTCCCCTTTCTTCTTCTATCCCTCCGTTTTACTAAACCTCACCCGCTTTATTCTAGGTGATGGTGTCTCGTGTGGCTCGTGTTTGTAAGGCGGACCTGGGGGGCTCTCAGCGCGTCCTTGAGAAACAGTGGACCACGTTTCTAAAGGCACGGCTCAACTGCTCCGTCCCGGGAGACTCGCACTTCTACTTCAACCTCCTGCACGCCACGAGTGAAATCATCCACATGCAGGGACGAGACGTCATCCTCGGTCTCTTCTCCACACCGCCAAACAGGTACAGAGACTGGCACGGCATCCGCACACACAAGCCAAAACGCTATTTATTTCTCATCACTGTCTCCTTTCCCTTGTCTCCGGTAGCATCCCCGGCTCTGCGGTGTGTGTGTTCGACATGCAGCAGCTCGCTCATGTGTTTGAGGGCCGGTTTAAAGAGCAGAAATCCCCGGAGTCTATTTGGACTCCTGTACCGGACGAAGCGGTGCCTAAACCAAGGTATTGTAATGCAAAGTGCAGAACTTCAGGAGAATACTGCAGTGCTGCTATCCTGAGCATCTGTCTCACATATAGTCTACTTACTCCCTTGCTATAAGCTCCCACTGTCAATCACACCACAACATCGCTGCTATTCAGCAAATATTCTAATACAGCCTCCAGCAGCTGAGAAAAAAAAGGAACTCCTCCGGCTCTTTTCTTCTTGCTCTCTCTGGAATTCTGTCTCTCTCTTTCCTATCTATCTATTCATCACTGCTCACTCTCTCTTTTTGTTTCTTTCTCTGTCTGCAGACCAGGGGGATGTGCAGTGCAGGGATCCAGATTTAGCTCCTCTACCACGCTGCCAGACGAGGTGCTGAACTTCGTGAAAACCCACCCGCTGATGGATGAGACCGTTCCACTACTGGGACACAGACCCTGGGTGGTCAAGACTATGGGGCGGTACGCAGAGCGACTGTGTAGAACTTTTTGAAAACAGGAAGCATGAACATGAATCCTATCCTACAGGGAGGATAGGAAATATACTTTACTGACCTACTCTGTTGATCTTTATATCTAGGTACCAGCTGACAGCCATGGTGGTAGACACAGAGGCTGGGCCCCATAAGAACCGTACTGTCTTGTTCCTGGGCTCCACCAGAGGAACCATCCTCAAGTTCCTAATGGTTCCCACTGGAGATTCTGTCTCCCACAGCAGTGTGTTTCTGGAGGAGGTGGAGGGATTTAACCCAGAGAAGTGAGTAGGAGCCAAGAGATCTTCGTCCTTGATCTTCAGTTTATGAATTATACATTTTGGCATATTGCTTCAGGTGGATCAGGTCTCATGTTGCACGCCTCCACTTGATAACTGGAGATCAGCAGTGCTTTTCACCCTGGAACTGTCTTCAATTAAGCTTTTATGATTACGATTTTAAATAATTGATTTTTACATTTTTTAAAGTGAAGCTTCTAGTTCAAGATTATTCTGTTGTTTTTTTTTGTTGTTTTTTTACCATATCTCTAACAGGTATACTCACATATATAATTAAAAGAATTGATTTTAAGGTTGCATCTCAAATTAATTTCACTATCTGCTTAATTATTGTCCTGTGTATTACAGTAAAAGACAGTAAAATGGTGGCACGTAGTGTGGTAGTGGCTTTATCCACTGGCAGATAACTCAGAAGAGTGTTTTTTTCGACCGGATAAAGCTCGAGTCTCCTGATGTTGTGACTGTTGCGTGAGGGTTAGGGCACAGGGCTGTCTGTCTTGGAGTACCAACAGATGAGGCCTTTGACCCTGTCGCAGATTTATTTGAGGCCAAAAAGAGAACACTGACCTCCTCCCGCTGGCTCTTTACCCTCTGCCTCCCATCCTCACACCACCACGTCTTCCCGTCTCCAGGTGTGGCGAGGACTCTCCTCAGGCCCGTCAGCTCTTGTCTCTCTCTTTGGACCGCATCAGCCACACTCTGCTGCTGGCCTTCCCCTCCTGCTTGGTCCGAGTGCCCACGTCTCGCTGCCACCTGCACTCTCGCTGCATGAAGTGAGTGACATGTTTTGTCTTTAAGAGTATTTCCATTCCCTCGACGTGTCTTCTGCAGATAATTAAGTCAGTTCAAATCTAGCAGTGGCCATTAGCCAAGGTAGTAGTTACCGGCCAACTTTAGTTTTGTCTCTGCTTTCTCGCTCCCCTTCACTGTAGTCATCCCAATAAAATCTGCAGTTCTGTTTTTGTTTCAGTCAGCAGGAGATGGATGACATGTGTGTTTGTCAAACTGTAGCTAACGCATTTGGTTTAATATTTATTTTGGGAGAGTTTGTTTTTCTCTGAAATAACTTAACGCAAGAAGCTTCAAGACTGTGATTCATTCTAAATACCAAGCAGGAATTTTGTTTATTACTGCACACATGGGGAGGATGTGCTGAAGTAGGACACTGCGCTGTGAACCTGATTATGAGCCGCCATATATCACACTTAGACACAGGAAACTGTTTGCAAGTAGCAACTTTATACAATATGTGTGACTGCTGTGTTTGACAATGAATACCAGATGAAGATTTATCAGTTCACTGATTCTCAGCATAAGACAAGTATAATATTACAGAGCATATGACTAATGTATCTCATTAGTCCACAGGAACAAACAGTATTTCATACTTTAGGATTATAATAGTCCACTATACTCAGCAATGTGCCTTGTTAGCCAACAAGCCAGTGAGATTCCTTCCCCTTTGCTCCCTTGTTTGAAAGGTAACTTTCTCCAAAGTTTCCCAGGGAATGTTTCCTGTCAAAGTGGTCAAAATGACTGCTGTTAGAATAAGGGCAGAACTCAGCGATTCTTAACTTTTTGTTTTCATTGGTGTGTGTGTGTGTGTGTGTGTGTGTGTCCAGGAGCTGTCTAGCCTCCAGGGATCCTTACTGTGGCTGGACCAGAGGCAGCACCTGCTCCTTCCTGAGACCAGGCACAAGGTGATGACAACACACATACTATTTTCTACCTCTGCAGACCTGCTGTCTGCAAAGTCACTGGTTCTGTGGAGACAGTTTTACTGACGCAGTCCTGTATGTTGTACATGGAAATGTCTGGGAGCTAAACTAATGTGGAATCAGTATTTCACCGTATCACATAAAATGCAGAGAATGGATTCCATAAAACGGTGGCAGAGTCACACATCTTTTAAACGTCAGACTTTTCTAGTAAGTGGACAATGACACAGTTAGACAGTAAATGAAGTCAGTCTGTGTTCAGCATCTGCATCAAATGTAAACATTAATGTTTGATATCGTATCCGTACTTCCAGCTCCTATCACAACCTGTATAGCTGACCCTGACCTCTGACCAGCAATCAAGAAGAGAGAGAAAATCAATAGTGTATCCCATTACACTGGATGACACATCAATATGTGTCATATCAATTTAATTGATTAATACCAACAAATGTCCGTATTCATGAGCAAACGTGAGCATTCTAAGAAAACTATTTTTGTATTGATGAGTTATTTTCAATCAGGCTGAGTGTGCATAGTGATTTACGAGCACCATAATGATTTGTTTACTACTATTTTTATATGAGGTGACATACTAAAGTCTCTGATGTGTCAGCGTGTGATCTCTTTGTGGCTGCAGGCTGCCTTTTCAACAAGATGTGGAATATGGAAACACCACCTCCCATCTAGGAGACTGTGATGGTAGGTTGCAGCACTATGACATGGATGCTTCTGGCTGTGTACAGTGGACTGAGGCGAGGCTCCGCCTAGTGGCTCAATCCCTCATTACACCTGTCTACTTGTCACTGAACATTTTGTTCTGGAAAAAAAAAATTCTCATACTACCAAGTGGGAGAATATTTGTCATCATTTCTGTAATTCAGCACATTTTAATTATCTGAGGTGAATTTGATTCCCCCCTCCCCAGCTCAGGTAGATCCATTCAATCCTTATATTATCAACATGGAGTGTTTTGGCATCTTTGTGAGAGCCAGATCAGGTGGGAGTAGAAGTGGGATTTTGGTTTCAGCTGCACTTCCTACAGGTCAAAATGCTCCCAGTGTGAGACAGTTTAATTAGGGAGGATGTGAAAGAGGAGTAACTGCTGGTAGACAATACAAAAACTGCAGGATGGGAAATATAGCATCCCCCTGCATGCACGGCTTTGTTCTCTGAACATCTGAGAGAGGAATGACTGAGGGTAGCCGGTAAGCAAGCTGGAAATAGCTTAGCAGAAAATACTGATGTCACTTCTGTTGAGAGGCTCAGATGTCACTGCGGCAGCGCAACACAGAGGGCCTCTTTGAACCTCCCTCTGAAATTCACAAAGTCAATGGAAACCAAAAAAAAAAAGAGTCATTTCCTCTCCAGCAGATTCTTTCTGAACTGTTCTGCCTGTTTTAGCTCAGTTTCAAAGTCATAAAATCCATTTAGCCGGATCTGAATTTCCAAAAAGACGTCAGAAAAGAGTTCCGAGCCTCCATCGCGCTCATTTGTTTCAAACTGATATATGGGCCTCTAGATTTTTCGTCCTGCTCTTAGAAAGCGATAACAGCAGAAAGTCAGAGATGCCAGGCTGCGGACCTGACAGACTCTAATCCGAGCGGTGAAAGCGTAGGAGAGGCCAGAGAGAGACGGGCATGTGCTGCTGTGTCTGCAGATGGGAGTGATTAGAGCTGGGTGGAAACACTGAGGTAATGGTATGCTGTGAATGGGGGGGAGACTCTCCGACCAGGCTGCAGGGATGGAAAGTGTGAGGAGAGGAGAGTCAGCTGCTGTGGTCTGAGCTGTGCTGATGACAAGTGCAGGCCTCTCTGAACCTGGAGCCTGTGGAGCCTCAAGGCCAGACTGGAGAGAAGCTGCTTTAAAACATAATCACAGCAGAAAATAATCGTGTAAAGCTGAACATGATGATCACCAATTATGAGTGTTATTGTAGTTATTGATTTATTATGATATATTATATCTCGTGAGGGGAAAAGCACTGAGTAGAAGTAGCAGAATAGCACTATATGTAATAATAATAGTAATTTTAAACTGTACCCTGTGGACAGACATTGAGAGAGGATGTCCATTGCACTGTTCTACTAGATGTCATCTTCATAATTGTGTCTCTTAATCTTCAGGAATTCTGCAGCAGAGTTTGCTGATTGAACCGGAGAGCCTCGTCTCTCTTAACCTGCTCGTGGCGTCTGCAGTCTCTGCGTTCACCATCGGGGCGGCGCTCTCCGGCCTTGCAGTGTGCTGGATCATGGCCCACAAGCCCGCCAACCGCCGCCATGGCAGCACCACCCAGTCCTCTATCCAGCGACGCGATAGAGGCCTGCTGAGTAATGGCGGTGGGATGGGAGGCTCCGTGCTGAGCGTAACGCGGCAGGGAGGCGGGGAGCGCCCCTGCTCTCAGGGCGGGGAGACCCTCTTCGTCATGCCCAATGGCTGGGTGAAATCAGGAGAGCTCGACCCAGGTTTCCTCCCCACCCCGGAGCACACGCCCCAGCAGAAACGCAGAGGCCTGCGACTGTCTGACTCCAACTCTGGAGGTTGGGACACCAGCCAGACGTACCTGGGGGGAGGCTCCGTGGGTCTAGGTTCACCCTGCCGCATGCCCCCCTCTGTCTACCTGACCACCAGACTGTTCCAGCAGGGGGGCGGCGGGAGACACGGGGGCGAGGGCCGCGGGAACGACACGCCACGCCAGCACTACGTCTGCCTGAGCAAGCAAGAAAAAGGAGGGAAAGGGACGCCCAAAGCCCCGCTCAGGAAGTCTGCAGGAGAATATGTATACCCCATGACCCCCCAGGACTCGCCCGAGCGTCGGAGGGTGGTCTCAGCACCCAGCGCCCCCGTTGAGTACGGCGAGCCACTGCCTTTGCGTTGGCCAGCCCAGGAAGGATACATCCTCAGCAGCCACGGCATGGTACCTGTCCCCCTGCCTCCCCCCTCCATCCCTGCTCCCAGCAGCCAGGCGTATGTGTCCCAGCAGCATACCCCCGGGCTGAGCAGGGCTCTGCTGAGGGGGGCCCTGGAGCGAGGGGAGCTGGGCGAGCTGGTGGATCTCAGCCAACTGATGAGTAAGAAGAACTGCAGTGATAGGACTCAGACTGGCCAGTGACTGTTGAGGAAATGAAGGGGACGGGAGTTTCTCCATGTTTGGAGCTCTGTTTTATTCACTAGACCTCTCTTCCTCTCAGCCCCCGTCGGTATCCTCTTCTAAATCTTTTTTTCGTTGTCATTCAGTCCTCTGATCTCCCTCTGCCGGGTCTCAGGCACCCCCCCCCACACACACACACACACACACCCGCCCCATTCCAATTCTATGATGAGTCTCCTGGCGACTGGCCGCTGGTCCGCCAACCGACATATCCTGGCTCGCACTAATTGGTCAGATGGACTGAGGTTGTTGCTGTGTCTGCATTGCTGAGATGCCTAGCTCTCTCTCTCTCTCTCTCCCCTGCCACTGAGCAGCATCAGGAAGAGGGAGGAGAGAGGATGGAGAGGAAAGAAAGAAAGAAAGCAGAATGGGGGGCAGAGAGGATGTGGACAGAGATGGACACAGCACTTAGAGGCTACCTTCTCTGTGCAGATTAACTGAGGCTGCAGAGCCAGTCAAGCACTGTGCTGCAGGAGCGGGATGCTTTCTCCCTCTTGGATAACATTAACAAGCCTGCCACCCATCTGTTCCCGACTATAGTACCTGTTGGTCTGATTGCCAACTAGGTACTTGAAGTGAAATTGCTAATTTTGAGCACCGTAAATGGATACCTTTCTGAATATATGAAGCTCTAGGTGACTCGTCAGACAGAAACTGAAGTCATTCTGACTGTAAACACGAATCTAATGGATGATGAGGCGACACCGGCTCCCTCTCTCCATCTCTATTTCTCTCTCTTTCTCCCTGATGCACACATACAGCAGGTGCATACATGTACAGCATTTGTACAGGTGGGTATTTAGTATTCTGTGTATATGAGAGGAAAGACGCTTGCGCCAAATGCCTCTAACCTGTCTCACAGGGATATGGGACCATAACTCACGTCTTTGGAGAGCAGGAGTGCAGGACTGAAATGTCAGCAGTATTTCTGCCAACCGCATGCTCTCTGTAATGACGGCATCTCAGCTGTCCATCGCTCTATTTGTTTGCCTCCCTCCTCTCCATGTACTCTTTAATGACTAATAATTCCATGAGCATGCCGGGAGGAGTTTCGCCACAACACTGGACTGAAAGACAGAAAGAAAAGAGGGAAGAGAGAGAGAGGAGTTTCAGATAGGTTTGAGTAAATGTATTGCAATATATGAACACCTTGTCCTTCACTGTCACCTTAAGGTTTTCCCACACACACACACACACATTCATTAATGCTGCATTACAGAATACAGTCTGGTTTTATTGGGCAAAATTCCCCCATAAGCCCACAGTGGGTCAAGGTCCCACAGACATGATACAGAATAAAGTGACAGTTACAGCGGTGATGATTGAAACCTCTAGCTCAACTCAGAGGCAACGGGGGTAATGGAAATGTTCCCAGCAGGCAAATGGGACCATATATTCAGCACATCAAAGTGTCCAGTTCCATGAAATGGTCGGCATTTAGATCAACACAACATGGTTTGAGTGTGTTAGTGAGGAGATGAGAGTCATAAAAAAAGAGAGACAAGATAAAGAAGACAAAAGCGGAAATGAAAGGCAACCTGATGAAATGAAGCGCAACAACAACAACAACAGCTGTGGAAAACAATGAGAATATGGTTTGTTGTAGCCGACCAGATGACCTGATTTTCACTCTGAGTCAAAGTCAGTAGAGTGAACGCTTGTTTGTGGCTGATCTTGTAGTGAGCAGCAATATATGGTTTATCTGTACATAGTAAACTTTAATTTAGATAAAAATGATAATGTAAGACAAACAGTAACTCCAAAAAATAAAAAAATATCAGGCATTAGCTTGCAAACAAAAATAAACATTTGTCACGTCATTATAACTATTAATGTATGGAAAATCTGTTTTCATGTAAGTTTCATATCTGCTCTGAGATTGAAATCACAGAGACACTAATTATTACCAGTGTCTTTTCTTAAAATTACATCTGTATGCCAAACCCAATTTATGAATGATTTACTGATGCCTGATTACTGAAGCAAAAAAACTGAGAGAAACTTGTTTTAAAGTGCCATGAAGACGACCAGTTCAGTCAGCAGTGTACCTGTTTCATGTACTGTGGTGTCGGAGAACTCAGTTATTGCGGTACACTTGTGATATGTATGCCTTTGACCTTACATGCTGAATGTTTTACGTTTTTTAAAATCATTTTGATGTTGGCTTGTACTGTTGAAATCGTTCTTTTCCAGCTCCCTCTGTCAGATGCTGCTGACGCCAAATGCTACAGACAGTGTCTGAGGGTCTGTTTATAAACTACTGTGACATATCATGCCATACTTATATACTGTAAATATGTAAGAATGAATACAGACACTTTGTCATGCCCTTTATGATTATACTGCAATGTATTCACTTAAACAATGATAATGAACTGTGTTTATTCCAAAATAGCTGATATGTAGTAATATAATTATTCATGAGTAGTTCATAAGCAAACCTTCAAATGGACTGACATGCTGTGAGGGAACACTGTGTGTCTCATTTTTGTCTTCTGTAGTCTAGTGACTCTTTGTCTGTCATTGCCAACCAACTGCCATACTGGAGGACCTTGAAAATACTTGTCAGCATCCTGAGTGAATGAATGTACTCATTCTTTTTGTTTGTTTGTGTATTGTCATTCTACTGTGCAGTAATAAGGAAAAGCACATTTTTTGCATTCTGAAAAGGAGCTGTCCTGTATCATTTGTGAATAGTGTAAATAATCATGCTGATGTTATAGTGTATCAGTTTTTTGGGAGGGGCGGGTTTGGAGGGGGGGGGGGGGGGGGGGTCGTTCAGTCTCTTCTGAGACAGGACTGTGTTCAAAGTGAGTTTTATTTTTTCTTTCGGTGACGATGCTGTGAATAAGATGTATGTACAGTATTTACGTGACTTTGGCTGACTGCTGAGTTCAGCTGTTTTCTTCCTGTTATTAGAGTAGAGTCGCAGGCCTGATCTCAGCCAGAACTGAGCCGTCTCATTTGACTGATGCCTGCTGAGTTTTTTTTTTTCTTTCTTTTTTTGCAGTTGCTAAGATACTGCTGTTATAATAACCATCAATCTTTGGAGTACTGCTATTAAATGGCATTATACAATTGACTGCTAATGTCGTTGCGTGTGGTTCTGAATGCACTCATTGAAATAAATGCATATCATTATACACGTGCCCACGCATATACACACATTTAGAAAATGCAACTCTGATGCTTCCCAGCAGTCATGAGGTAATGTGTATATCATTACTGCTGTTTATTTTCTGTAAATGAGAAATATTTTTCATCAGATTGACAGGGTGAAGCTTCACAGTCAGGGAGCTTCAGAGCAGGAAGGCAGAGAAAAATCTTTCAAGCGTTTACTTTTTTTGCCACAAGAGGGAGCTGGATACTGGCGTTCATTCATCTGGCCTCTGTGAGGGAGTGGGCTCCCATGGGTGCCTGTGCATCGACTGGACATCGTCTGTGCAGCTAAGCTCGACATAGACTGTTGTTTTGTTGAGAGGTCTGGAGCAGAGTTGAGAATACCCCTTGTTCTCTGCTTTGATAAAACGCTTTGAACATCATACAGAGAGCAATAAGGTCAACAAAAGGTTGAGTGAGTTAGATAACAGGTATTTATATCCCAAGCACACACACTGACACACAGATATACTCATGCACTTTCCTTAAGCAGCCTAAGAGTTCATACAGCAACTTGATGATTTAGGCTGAGCCAGATGGGCATTTCTACATTCTGTAAATACTCACAGAAGAAACAATAAATACCTACATTGACAAATTAACTGTACAATCTGTACAGTGTAGTTTTTACATTAGCATCATACAAGGCCTACATACAGTAATAATCATTGCGTCAGTCAGCCAGATACTTGTAGCATGCTGCTAATCTAAAGGGGCACTCCAGCATGTTTGTGTTGCACTTCCATAAAGTTGAGCATCTCACAAAATAATTACATTTATTTTAACGGGCCAAAATAAAAGCAGCAGAGGTTGAGATATCCTGAATTTTAGTCCTTAGCATGTATCAAATTACAAAAACACTGGATCCTACAACTCAGTAGTATTTTTCGTCAGACCTTCACGGTATAAATGCCCACTTTTTTTGAACCACATATCTCCAGTTTGTGACAGGAAAAAAAAGTCTCTGAGATTAACTTGATGACATTATCAGGGTACATTTTTGAACCTCATTTGCAAAATTGGTGGAGTGCCCCTTTAACAACATCATTTATTTTATTTTGTTAAGTCTAAAAAAAATGATACACAAAAGATTTGTCCTGTCATCGAACTATAAATAAAACCGTTTCAATAAGAAATAATAGCTGATGGAATCAAAGCAGCAGTTAGTGGCAGCGATCCATTCAGCTATGCGTAAATATGTATGTTCAGGTATGTGTTCAGACTGCCAGTTTGGAGGTATAACGTTGAAGTAGTTGACAAGAAAGCCAACATTGATTGGTGTGTAGCAGACAATGAACACAACCATGTTTACTGTTACCACATCAACAATGCTTTTCTTTTCCTCTGATATGTTATCCACCTTTGACAGAATACAGATGACCTGACTGGAACAAAACACAATGACCACCAGTGGAGTGGTGAAGCCGAGGGAGACCAGAATCCCCATAACAAGTGGTTCCAGTGGGCGATCTTTGCATCTTTCATAACACGTCCAGAGTTTCTCAGGGTAGTTCTCCTTTCGGAACACGACACATACTGTCACCAGAAGAACCCAAATAACTAAACAAACAGCAAAAGCTGCCTCTTTCTTCTTCCTCCATGACCTGGCCTGTAGAGGGAACCTTATAACCAGGTAGCGGTGGACACTGATGGCTGTTGTGGTCATGATGCTGGCATACATGTTGATGAAATGTACGTAAAGGAGGAAAGTACAAAAGGTGGTCTTAGGCAGGCAGAAGAAGGCATCATAGACTCTAAGGGGGAGGAAGAGGATGAAGGCATAATCGGCTATTGCCAGGTTGAACATGTAGATGTGGGTGTCCGTCCAGGAGGCTCGTTGTGCAATGAAGGCCCACAAAGCTGCAGAGTTGACAATGAAACCCACAACAAACAAAGGACTGTAGGCCAGACCCAGAGGGATTTCCACTGTGCAGTTGGCATTGGTGACGTTGTTGCACATACTTATCTGCAAGAAGTGGCCATGTGAGTGAAAAGTATGTTAGTACAGAAATGAGCATAATCATTGAGTTACAGTTCCTGTTACAGGAGTCCTCCACAGACTAACCAATGCATCTCCACATTGTTGGTCTCATGATGGACAGTTTGAAAAGTATCAAAATTGATGCAAGAGAAGCAGAGATATCATATTCATCATTCCCCTCATTCAAAATCTGCACCAAATTTCCCACTATGTAACTTGACCGCCCACAGTGCAGTTGGAGATTAAGGTGTGTTATACTAGTAGCGGCTAATGCAGCCTCGAACCCCAGATTTACACTTTTAAACTTGTAGTCATCAGACCCAACAGGCGTGGATTCAGTTCATGTCACCTAAAGCACTTGAGGAGTTAACACAGCTCCCTCTGTGACCACAAAAGACTGAGTTCAAGTTTTTCCTCACATGTGCGGCAGTGATCCCCAAGACCTCTAAGCAGACTCTGATGCGTAAAATCGGTGGAGTTCCCCTTTAATACCTGGCTTGAAGAGATTCCTACAATTCCGGCGTGAGAGACAGGAGACAAAATCCAGTGTCCTTGTTCTCTTTCAAATTTAGCTCGAGTTAGCCACCCTCGCCACAGCTGCAGCTCAGGAAGAAAGAAACTGTCTAGAGAGGAAATGCGAAGAGGAAATTTGTTACTTGAAAACCAAACTGTAGCTTCAGCAATAAACCTTGAGTTTGCTAATTCAGAGACCTCACACAAGCTAATGAATGGTGGATTTTGTCCCCCATGTCTTAAAATGACATTGTTGTTATGAGGGGATCGAGATCAAGATCAATGATCACAACTATGGGAACTTCTCTTGTCATTCTATATATGTTCAAAGTCCACTACTTCTGTAATTTTCTTACTGCATGCAAGATTGTATTAGCAAAAAAGTGTTTATTCATCATACTACTTGTCTACGTTATGTTATTGCACAACAGGAAATAACACAGTTCTCAATATATGTCTCTTTTCTCATGTTCCCCCAGGGGAAGATTATGTAGCCAGGTGACACTGGCAAAGTGACATGTCATTAAAAACACACACACATTTAAAAAAAACAGTAAAATAAACAGAAATGGTAACAATGCAACAAGTTTCAATTCCTGATAAGGTATACATGTAGCAGTTCACACTAGTGGATGGCAGAAAAGCACTTGTGTTGCTGGTCAAAATGAACCAATAAAAACCAAAACTTACCAAGTGATCTGTACTCCGGTGCGTAAACCTTGCGGAACTAATTTAAAGACAGCTGTACCTGCATCTATGTCGTCTTCACACCAGCTACTTTGCAAATGTTACCATTTTTGCGTCATTTCCTGTCCCCTCATTTTTTTCTGTTTCAGTGGTTGCACATCATCAGGGACAGCAGACAAGTGGCACTAACAGTCCTAACCACCTAAACAGATCGTGTAACAGATAGCGTTACAGTATTCATAGGATGGCAATAACTGCACATACATGTGGGTTATATGAAACTGATACAGAGCTGGCTTTGCACTACTTGCTAGGTGTTTTCGCCTCACACCATATGGCTTCTTGTTTACCATTTTTACTCAGTGATATTGTAGTTACATATTTATATACCAAGTGACAATTTCCAAGAACAAGGTCACACTTCGACGGAGGTGAAAGCACAATGTCAAGAGCTCTGCACAGATAATGCCAGGCTGGAAGAAAGAAATTACAAAGTACATCTTGTCCTTGTGCAAGAGGCACGATTTTGAACACAACCTCTCAATTCTTCGACAACTAGTGAAGAGAAATGGGTCAGTGTTTTTGCTCTATTGGCTGAAAAGTGGAGACAACAAATTTTAGCAAAAACTAAAATGAAGATAATGGGCTTTTGCTTGGAAAATGTGTGTCAGTGTGTCAGCGCTGATTGGGAAAATGTTTGTCTCACACATTATTTTCCATTGTCATACATCAACTGACGAGCAGAAAATAGCCTGTAATTTCTCCTAAGCTTGACAGACACAGTGGAGCAGCCACAGGCTGCTGGATTAAACTGCTGTTTATGAAAGAACCTTTGTAAATAAGTTTCTGCATTCAATAAGACACAGATAATTGAAACAGATTGAGAAGTCATTAAGACATCTGCAGGCCTGTCTCTACCTTCACGCAGCTCATGGCCAAACCTGTTCCACATTCGTGAGCTATTTTGTCAACATGTCCTCATCAAAGTGGATCTATCCAATCGGACAGACGGGTGAGGTGGGGTGTGGGGGGGGGGGGGGTTGGACACAAGCCGGCCTGGCTGCCACACACACAAGCCAGACGCTGCCCAATGATGGCTCGCTTAATGGGTGCTTAATTAGAAATGGAGCCACATGGTGACTTGGTGAAACACTGTTTGTGCGTGCGTGCATTTCTCTCATTTCTCTTGTTGTCCTGTTTTGCTTTGTTTTTGCTCACAGCAACTATGTCTTACAGTAACTATGCGCTTGTTTGTCTTCTGGGGTCTGATTCATTTGTTTGCCACAGAGGGTGTGTATTCACTGGGCTGACTAAGCTTCTGAGTGTTTCACGACACTAGTCCTGCATATTGATTGAACATAACGCCAGAATCAGTAGATGGTAATATTTAGTTTGCGTTATTTTTACAGTTAATGGGTTTTTGTGATCGACAGCATCTGAATGAGTCAGGAGTGGAGGACATTACTACTGGAGCAAAGCACAAAAAATGATCATGAAACACTGGACTTGCCTGTCCACCTAATCATGAACCATGGCCAGATTTTGATGAGAGTCCACAGATGAATTATTGTCTGCATCATAATCTCCTGTACAGCATTGGTTCTGCACTGTACTCAAGTGCTGACAATAAAAAGCAAAGGAGTGCTAGTGTGTAGCACATAGGCCTTCAGCTAAGGGAGATGAGGTCATGGTTGCAAAAGAAAAGAAAACTTGAGTTGTTGAGAAAATGAAAAAGTATTACTGATTCTGGCTCATGGCAACATAGCATATAATGGTTGTCTCTGTATCACTGGCCTTAAATGTTTTGTTTGAGAGGCACAAAAAGATTCATTTTGTTGAGGGAAGACAAAGATGCACATCATAGGTTTAGAGATGATCCTCTCTGTGTATGATTCATCAGCAATCATGGTTAAAATGAGAAAGCATCAAGTGCTGCTTCAACGTCAAAGCACAGGTCTCCGAGTTCATCCAGCAAGAGAAGGAAAGGAATGGAAGGAAAGAAACCAAGTGAGGGCCTTTAAAGAATAAAAAAAAAAGAGAGCGAGAGAATGGAAATCTGAAAACCTGATCTGGAAAAAAGTTTTGGACAGGCTAAACGGAACAGTTGAGATACATGACACAAAAACAGATGACAGAGCAGAAAGGTTTGGAGTATGAAGTTGCCCTTTTACTTGTTGTTTTATGGAGTTAAATCTATTTTTAGTCAATACACTTTGGTTTCAGGAAGGTTTTGGCGTGCCCTTTCGAGACGAAAAGAGTCAGCTCGCTCCATTAGTCTGTGGCCCCTGAACTGTAATGTGGACTTTGAAGCCAGAGGGGGGAAACAATCATCCTATTAGAGGAGAGACTAAAGGTTAGGTATAGCTGAGCGATCCTGGAGATGCGGTGGCTTGTAAATTACTTGTAATTAATACGTTGACGTATGTGTACATGTTAATCCTGACACATCTTGCACTGCAGTGACCTTCACAATTGAGATTTCTATAACAAGAATCCTGAGAAGCACCGGAAATGTTGGATTAGATCCTGTTTATTAGTAATTACAGCTCATATTTTTGCAGTTATTGCATTTTTTTAGAGACACTCCGATTTTATTAAAAGCTGCTTTATGCTTCAAAGATATTATTCCTTGAAAATAAAAGGCATAAATCTAATATTGCACAGGATATGAAGAGGTTCAATATTTCGGATGCAGTCTGTTGTTATCGTTAATTTGTTTTAAATCCCTTTAGGCTTATCCTGTTTTCACAGAGATATTTCCCAGATCTACCCGGATCTGGTATATCATCATGGATATATTTGTCTGCTAGTAAAAGTCGATCTCATTTTTCTTGACTCAAGTCTGCCTGTCTGCTGGTCTGGCCTGTCTGCTGGTGTGCCCCCCCCCCCCCACTGCCTGTCTCTCCAACTGCTTGGCTATCTCTCCTTCCTGCCTCCCCGCATTCATTCCTGTCTGTCTGGTACTGTTTGAAAGTGCCCTTTACACGTCAGTAGTGAGGCGGGGAGGTGGTTGGGTGAGGGAGGGAGGGAGGAGAAGGGAGGGAAAGAGAGAGGAGAGAGGAGAGGAGAAGAGGGGAGGGGGGGTTTCCATCGCTCTAACTAGGTCAGTGAAGACACACCCCTCTCTCCCCTCGCTGTGCCCCTGCTCTCCCCCTCCTGTCTCCTGTCTCCTTTCTCTCCCTTTTTTTTCCTCCCCCTTGCTCCCTATGTGACGCAATGCAGACTTTCTGCACAGGCCTCCTGCTTCTCCTTTTTTATTATTACCCCCTGAAATCTGAAAAACACAGCAACCACGGTCCTCCACTCACTCACTCCTGATGACAGTGATGCACCCTCCAAAAAAATCAGCAAAAACACGCATCAGCCGAACAAAGACAACTTGCACTTTGACTCAATTTGCCAGTCAAATGAGATGAATCAGCTGCGCCATATGGATCTGCTAATCATCCAGAGTTTCAGTAATTCGGTCCAGCTTTTTGTTGTGGTGATGGATTACATAACGCTTTGGCGTTGCATAATGTTTTGTGGGGGTTGTCAATCTGTGATCAGGGCACTTTTCACATTTGGAGGGGCAGGTCAAGTGCAGCCATCAGAAAGTGTGTCATTGTTACTGTGTGACTGCTTTGACAACACACTTTGAAAGAAACTCATCCAGTGCGCCTATGTGTGTGTGTGTGTGTGTCAGAGATGATAAAGAACAATCACTGCATTCATGGGGTTTTAAACCCTATCAGATACTTAACTTGTGACTTATCATGTGCTAGTGCTGCCTTTTGACAATATGGACTGGAAATCATGAAATATGCATGCTAAAAATACAAACTCCATTACATAAACCCAGCATGTCATACAGCCCCAACACTAGATATCTCTGTTTCTGTTGCTTTCTTCCAGTGATCTGTCCATTTTCTGTTCAGACAATTCAATCTACATTCAATGCAGTATAAATTGTGAATCATATTGTGGATGCTTATGTTTATATCAAACAGAACAAGAGGCCAAAATCTGGTGTTGAATACCAGTAAACATGTTTGGAAACTAGATCAGATCTTTTTAGCAGATAAATATGCAAGTGATTTTAGCTGATGCATCATGTCTCCTCACAAATGTAATTTTGTTAATCCATTTGTCCTTATTAGATCATTTGGGGCAGTTAGAAGTTAAACCCCTCCGAAAAGCTTTTGGTGTTGCTAAATGAAAAGAATAGAGGATCTGAGGGGATCTCAAGTCAAAAATGGTGGATGAAGAAGGGTGAGATAAAGGGTGTATAGGTGTCAGTGGTGCCTCAGGATGCTTTAACAAAATCACAGATCATCAGGCCGAGAATGAGGAAGCAAGACATGCGAGGTGGGAAGAGGAGTCACAGTTGAGGGAAAAGTGTGCAGGGGCCTGGAATAACTCTTTCCACTGCTGTATTCAGCCTTACTTCTTGTGAGATAGAAATATCACGCATTGTCAGCGCCATGTGTGTGTGGCACATGTATCCCCATGCGTATGTGTTCCACCTCCCTTGGGTGCATAATTGGGTCAGTTCACATGGCAAAACACGTTGGTTCACGCGGAGATAAACTTTGTTCTTAACAGCAACTCCGCACCTCTTACCACGTCTTGCATTGTACATGTTGTGTTGCATTTTCTATGTTAACGTATTGGCCCTCGCTGCACTGTCTCCTCCACACTGAGACAAAGATCGTTTTAAGTCCAAGTGCTGTTATGATCATGAACAGGTTACTTCAAGTGTTGACCTGTACTTTGTTTTGAAAGGCCTGGCCACTAAATTAAAGTTTGTAGATAAATGGCACCAAGATCCTCCTTTCTATTCAAAAGCTGATTTGTGGGTGTGGATGTGAAACTTGCTATCACGAGGAACAAAGGAGGAGATGTGGAAGGTGGGGAAAGGGAAGGGAGACAGTGGGTGACACAGAGATTCACTGCTGCTGATTGTGTTTGTCAGACAAGTCTGGACATACAGAATTTAAACATAAATTTTCATCTGTGCATACGTGTCGCTGTCAGCATCTTACTAACTCATGTGCGTGACAGACATTTCCATGAAGGCATGGCCTAGATTTAGCAACTTCTAACCTGTTTAGAAGACACACCACAATTAGTATGGTGGTGCTGAAAGTGGATTCTGGTCGAGGTTGCCAGTTTGAATCGCCTTGACTATTTGCTCAGGGAAGAATGAGGAAGAATAATAATCTTCCGCTGTTCAGCACTTGCTGTAAGTGTCGGAACGGGCACTTTCGTGTTGTTCAGGTGCATTAACAGTCAGGTGCTATTGCTTCCACTGTATCTGAGGTCAATGTCAGTAAATTGTGTTTGCAGAAGGCAAAAGCTTTGAAATACGAACAAATTCCTTAAAGCTGACCTAGTCTGTACACAGTGGTTTGCTTTGTTTGTTCAAGTCAAACTTGAAAATGTAACTGGGTATTCGATATTTCTATTTATCTCATTTTGTTCAGTTTAACACTCCAGCTTCAACTAATACAACGTCACATCTGTATGGGTCATTTTCTTTCCCACATTTGATTGTGACCAAGAGCCTTGCAGACTGTCATTGGCTTTTCCCCAATTCCAAATCTTTGATTGATGCGCTGATCGCCTTGCTCCACCATCACGAGGGGGTCCACGCACTTCAAAACCCGGTGAGAAGGCTAGAAAAGAATAAACACAAACTATTTAATTTGGCAAGAAAACTGTTTATGTAGGGGTTCAGCACATCACTCGTAGAAAATAACATCAGGGACTTTATTTTAATTCTTATTTCATTACCAAAGCAGTGGTCAGGGCTTGAGTTCAGGTTAAAATATATATTATGATGAAATTATTTACATTTTAGTCAAGGTCAGGTTTGACTCTTTCCAAATACTTTTCCTCCATAGATCACGATCAGGTTTTGCTTGAAATGTTCCACATTTGCAGGAAATATATTCGGATATTGTGATAAATAGCTTCACAATGGTTTAGTTTCCACCTGCTTATAGTAGTGCTAATGAAGCCAAGGACTGCAGGGGAACATGTTGTGCTTTATGCACAAGCATGTAGGCTACATTCACTCATTGAACCAATCTGTACCTAGCAGCTATGAATTGAACTCATATATTATTATTCTGCAGAATTTCTCAAACTCCAAGAGCTGAAGTGTGTGAGCACTAAATGATAAAGAGGCTTCAGGAGGCGAAAACCCAGATGTGTTACAGTGTGGGGAGTAAAGGCTGAGAAGATACAGAGAACAGGGTGATTGAAAATCATGAAAATATGGAGATAGTACATGGATGTAAAGTGGAACTGGGTGGAGGTAGGTAGATTGAAACAGGAGGAGCTTTTCTTTGCCTTGCTCTATCAACCACTGACCTGGTGTGCAACCAGCTCTGGCTCAGATTACAGGCCCCATGGCGCAGTGGGAGAAGCGAAGTTTAATGGATTTCACTCAGGAGGAAAGCAGGAGATTAACTGAGCAGGGAATGGGGCGGGGGATTGCAGCTCTCTGTGGACTAGGAAGGCCTGAAATAATCTCATAAACCCGTGCGCGCAATCCATGTGCATGTGTGGGTTCATGCTTTCTGCCTTTTTGTGGATGCGATACATAGCGTTAGGGTACAAAAGGACAAGCGGTGAGCACGTGATAGATGTAGCAGATCACCCCTGCTCCTCCACTTATAGATAGATGCAAACATTTTGTCATGCCATGTGATACTGACTGCGGAATGTAAGGAGTTTGTAATTTACTGAAATGAAGTTGGCATTGGCCCACTGTAACCTGTCGACCGTCAGTTACAGTGGTCCTCATCCCTACAGACTCTTCCAAGTGTGGTGGGCATGAAATTCCAACCCGAGAGTCACCAAAAGCCACTGGCTTTGATCAAGTCAAATGCTGTATTTCAACAACATTCTGCACGCTTATCGTGTTCCTTGTTTGACATTAAAGAGACAGAGACAAGTCTGGATTACGTTCGGATGGGAAAAAATAGGCTGAAAGCAGCTTTGCACTGTACTAAAACCTGGTGGTTCTGTACATCTAGATGATGCTGATGCATTTGCAATGCTCAGGCGCAGCACAATTAACAGAAGAAATTATAATGCCTCTGCAGAGATATGGTACCATCACTAGCTCTGGACTGTCACTTTAAATGTCTTATGTTGTGGCAACTTTTTCTGTACTTGGGGATTCAGTGGTGGACATTGGTTCATTCACCCTGACTGTGTAAGCTCTGTTTGCCATCACACAGCCACCATGATAAATATCCGTCCATTTTACACTGTTCTATTGGCCTCCCCGGTCACTCCTCATCCTGTGTATGCTGCTGCTGGCAGCCGCTTCCTAGCTCCTCTTCGCCACCTCTTACTTTCACCTCTTACCATCGCTGGACAAATGCTGCCATACTCACGAGAGCCATGCTGACGACCTCCTCCTCCTCCCACTCCCTCTCTCTCCTTCCTCTGCCGCCTAACCGAGTTGCACAGCGGTTACGTAAGAGCTAAGGTCAAAGTGTCACTGCCGTTGTCAAGGGAGACATAGAACAGAGGGGCTTTAGAGGAGATGTGCACAGGGTGAGAGAGAGGGAAAAACAGCGAACGCAGACGGCAGAGGACAAAAAAAAAATGTACAGGAAAGGCCAGAAAAAATGATGATTTGAACATATGTGCATGAATAAAAACATCAAAGTGTTAGGACAGAGTTAATTTTGGCTGACATGAAGGACAACAAACAAAAAAAGATAAGCAATTGCGTGTGAAAAACAACGAAGAGGCAGAGGAAAAAGGGTTTGGAGAAGAAAAAAAACAGAAGAATGCGAGCGCCTGTGTTTTCTGTGTGGGTGAACGTGTGTGTGTGAGAGAGACAGAAAAAGAATCTGTGACTGTAGGTGCTCTGTGCTCAGCTGCTCCACTAACCTAGTTTGAGTAATCTCTACCTTCATGCTGTTTCATAACATCGCTGCCAGAACATTGCATCATAAGGCCACCCGCTACAGCACCCCTACCACCACCTCCTCATAAGCACCAACAGTCATACACTGTCCCAAGCATACATTTAGATCAGAATCTGAATCTTTTATTATTCATAGATTAAACCATCGAAGATGAGCTGTGAATTTGCTTTAGAAAAAAAGCACAAAATATCAAAAGAGATAGATGATTATATCTCAGCAAAAAAACAAAAAAAAACTGTACATTTGCTGGAAAAAAATGCCAAACACTGAGGATAACATGCTAATACTGTACATGGATACCAATAAGTTAAATATAACAAGCTGCAGATATTACAGCAGTGTTCCTGTGATATGTTCCTGCATGTCCGGCACAGAAATGTGAACACGAAACAGGAACCAGACTGCTGTGAATCAAACCTTTGCGAGGTTACTGGGTGTAAACTCTGGAACAACTCTGCTCCACAGAGAATAAATTGAAAGATGGTGAGCAATCATTGGGAGAGCAGCCAGGGATATTTTTTCTGGCCTGTTCTCCTTAGCACAGAGGAGCATTACTGAGGAACAAAGCTCGTTTGAGTGCAAATAAATATTTTACAAGTCCACAAAGTCACTGCAGCAGCTCTGTATTAGAGAATGTTTATTGCCTATAAAATTAAACTTACTTTTTTCTTGTCTCATTTCTTTTTGAAAGCAGGTGTTTCTCTTTGTTAGCAGCACAAGGACTATTAAAGGTGTCATAAATATGCACTCTTAATTGGGGGAACAATCAGTAAATAAGGTGTCAGCTCTCTAGTAAAGACAGAAACTGTTAGATAGCTTCTTGTTTTAATTTTGGCAACACCTAATCAGACAAGTATGAATCAGTTCAGGTTTATAGGGTACATTCTGCACTGTTACAGAAGCTGAGAGAGAACAGTATGCATTAATGCATGTTTTAAAGAAGAAGTGGTTGTGGGTCTAATTCCCTTCCTGTCACCTCCTGGAAGCGATAATCACTATTTCTCAGTACTGGTCATCACAGTAGGAGTAAGAGCAGCAGTCAATCATTTATCCGGCCACCTTAAACTCGCTCTCGACGGGCGCGCGCCCGCGAGTGCTGCGAGAGGAGCTGTCGGCAGTGAGATCATGTGAGAGTCCACGCTTGGAGAAAGTAGGTTAGCAGGGTAGACTGAGAGGAAAGCAGGCGGAGAGAGTCACAGCGCAGAGAAGGGGGGGGTTTGCCGAACACCGCTCGTCCACACCGTGGGGGAACTATTCTGTCAAAAAAAAAAAAAAAAGAAAAGTTGAGCCAAATCTATTCGCCAGTGCGCCTGGGACGGCTACGATGCGATCCAAAGCGACTTTCTTCACTCTTTTATTTTGCTCGGACTTGACCGAGCGATAAAGGGAGAGGAGTTTCGGGTAGTTTTTTTTTTCCTCCTTTTTTTTGGTCGTGCTTTACGAGAGCTGTCTACAGCCGGGACGAAGTTAATATTGACAGAGCCAGTGTGTACTCTGGCTCCAGCGCTTTATTCTCCTCTATCCTGTCACCTACAGTAACCACATGTAGTCGAGTTTCCAATCGCCCTCGCATAGAAGAAGAAAACATCAAAATGAGAGGTAAGTTGTTGTTTGTTTTTGTTTTTTCACACAATAAATCTGTGCATGTTTAGTTGAACTTGACGGGGGAAACATCACGTCGTGGTTTTTTTTGAACGGGGCTGGAACGGCCACATGTGTGCGCACAGGGAGCTTGAGTGCGCCTGTTTTCCTCCCTGTGCGCATTAATCCCTCATGACTGGATTATCTCTGCACAGAGCCTCCGGGCTGCATGCTCCACTCTGAAGTTCAGCAATGCAATGGTAAAGAGCGAGAAGCACGGTGCTCGTGGTAATGGTAATCTTACCAGATATTTTTTCTGTTTTTCCTCATCTTTCAAGTCTGTTTATAGCTCAGTGAAAACAGTCCAAGATTCCAACTGTGCACATGCGTAATTTTGCTTTATGATTCACTGCAGAGCCGAATCTGTCTGTGTGTGAAGAAATGTGAGTCACATCTCACCTGGGAGTGCTTCTGTACATTTTTTTGTTTTTGCTAGGGGGGTCCATGTTGGAGTTATGCAATGAGGAGAGGGAGGGGCGTGAGAGGAGGTTGTTGTTAACCAAAACTAGAATTATGTAATCGAGATGTTATCCGAGTTTATCAGGTCTCTGATCAGGTGAATTAAACCAAAACAGTAAACGTTTTGCAACATTCGCTTAAAAGAATAATAAGTGTAGTTATTTTTCTACTTTATGTTGGTATATATGTAAATCTAACTTTGTAATAGTTTCTATAATAGTTTCTATAAAAAATCCTGAAGATGCTCGCAAACTTCCTCTTCGCACCACTGGTTATATAAGATGAATCTGAGCGGTGCTGGTGTAGTAGTGGTGGTGTTGTGATGTGATGACTGTGCCAGCATGGCCGACTGCGTGAGTGTACAGAGGGAGAGGGACCTGGCTGTTCCACTGACCTAGTTATGTCACCCAACATTATACAGCATTCGCAGCAGAGGGAGGGGGAGCGGCTTTGGGAAGCGTCGTGCCGCCTTATGTGCAATGCCATGTGCGGTTACAGGCGCTCGGTGACGGTCCTTACAACAGTGTCGAACACCAAAACACCAGGTTGAGCTTGAACTTGGGCAATGAATGAATGTTATTGACAAGGCAGGTTGTTTGTGTACAGCCTGTGAAATCCAAAAATATGGATAATTTCACATTTTAATGATAAAAATAAGCCTCGAAACTAATGTAGCCAACATGCAAATTACATTCATTTGAAATATATTTTTCAATTCTGGAGAGACCTTTTTTCTTGTGCATGTATCACACCCAATACTTAGCCTGCAGCGGCTACTGTAACCTCTCAAAAATATGAACTGATTCTAATCTACCTGCAGCAATTTCTGCCTCTCCTACACAGATTTTTAAACAAGCTCTTTATCATTTTAACAGCATTTGATTCTGTTCTGTTGCATTTCTGTGTTTTTGGTCTGAGCAAGGTCAACATTTACAATCTTTTACTGTGCAGGACAGGAGATTAGGTGCAAGTAGTTGTGTTTTTTTAGATGAATTTTGCACTAAAAAGGGGAAGGGAGGGGAGAGAGAAGCAGAGGGGGCCTCTGGTGGAGGGAGGTTCCCTTTCTGGCAGGATATCCAAATGTAAACAAACCTTTCTTAGCCTGCCACACTGAAAATGTAGGTTAGTCACCCAGCTTGTGGTTTCCTCACTAGAAAAGCATGTCAGCACTTTTTTATCCCAGCTTGAACATGCTCATGCATATTTACAATTACAGTCACTTTAATCCAAATTGTTGAGTCACTTCAGTGGTTTTGGCACATGGACAGACTTTTAGAGGCCTGTCATGACGTAATGTCTCGACCTCTGACACTTCCTCTGGTTTTGCTGCTCTGGATAGTGAACATTATTACATGTAAACACAGCGAAAGACCATGACAGTCTTGTCATGCACTGACACCCGTCAGAGGAGGCCTGTGAAATTCTTAGCTCTCCTCTAATGCCCCCTCTGTGGGCCTCAGCTTGGCTTCCACTGGTATTAGCATCTTTTAAAATAGAGCCTGTTGATTTGAATGCACCAGCAGCCTGACAGCCAAATTGTATAGCTATATGCATTGAGTGTATGTTGAGTCTCAGTACTGTTGCTCTGTGTCAGGACTGTGAAGGACCATCCTTATCGAATACATGAAAATATTTTGTGAGAGCTCTATGTCACAGAGTGGGATAGTGTTTCACAAGGTATTCACAGTAAAACAGCTGCCTTCCTGGATTCAGCCAGAGGGTGTGAAAACACATAAGGTAACAATAGAGTTAATCAAATAATATGGAAAAAATATTCCCATTCTTGAACATGATTTCTAAAGAGGAAGAGGCGACAGAGACAGCCACAGTAGATTGTTGCGATATAGCTCTGTGCTGCTCACTGTAAGCCTACACCCCACTGTGAGGCATGACACAACATGTGCTTCAGCATTGCTATTGTGTATAGAGCTCAAGCACAGGGCTGCCACCTCCTATTGAGTGTGTCTTCTCATGCTGTCAGTCATTCTTATGAGCAGGTAATGAAAAAAAATGAAAAGATGCCACATAGCCCTAAGTCCATCTGTCGCTCGAGGGCAGTTAGCAGTCTGCATGTTGAGACCTCTTGCATAATAAGCAAACATGAACAACCTGTACTTGTATGAAAACTGCCTGTACAGTTATAAATTGGAGAAGTGGCATGTGTGTGTGTGTGTGCATGGATGATTTCTGAATGTATGTGACTGTGAACAACAGTTCAACAGAAAGTTTTTCTCTTCATCACACTCCTGACACACTGACACACTGACTGTCTGACAGAAGGCCCCTGCTGGAGAAGTATTGACTGTTTGTTCCACGTTAGATACAGAGAACTGAACAGTTGGAAGCACAAAGTCAGTGATTTTTTTTTCTGCCTCTACCCACTCCACCCCTACTGAATTAGGCTTTGGTAGAGATAAGACGGTTACACATTTAGCTGGCTGATAAACACACTGGGGCCAACGTGTTTTGTAGCTGAGCTCTTTAAGTGTCTGTTCTCAGTTTATTTTGTGAGAAGGCATGGGTGTGCCACACAAAGTAGCTGTCCTACCGCTCAAACACCTTTCTTTGTTTGCCATTTGCGTAACTTCACCTCATTTATTGTCTCTCCCTCTAGTCAGTGTGTCAGTGAGTGATAAATGGAAAGCGATGCATGTAGACTTCGTGTTCACAAAAAGCAGTATTGGTATCAATCTTCTTGGAATGTCGACTCTCCCTAGAGAGCTAAAGGTCAGGTGCCTCAGACTGGTGTTTTAGCACAGGTCAGCAATGATATTCAGGGTTAAAGGTATATGTTGCTTTTAACATTAGTATGGCTACTGCTGCCTCCAGCATTGTTAGTTGAATTCATCATTAGTGAGCTTTTTTTCATTTTTGACTGGTGACGTTGGTGTTTTTTGCCAGTTGGCCAATTAATCAATTAGGGGATTGAATGAAAAAATAATTTAAAAACACCACAGAGCCCAGAGTCAATCTCTTGCTCAAGGGCAGTTAGCACTCTGCACATTGTTTTGACCTCTTGCATAATAAGAAAACATACAACAACAACCTGTACTTCTACAAAAACTGCCTGTAAAATTGTAAAATGGAGAAGTGAATAGAGGTCGAAAAGAATCTTGATTGGCAACTTTTTTGATAATCGTTTAAGTCGCTTAAGAGGCAAAAATACAGAAAATACACTGGTTCCTGCCTCTCAAACATACACATAAGGCAATTTTCCTCTTCTATGGTAGTAAACAGAATACTTTTGGGTTGGAGACAGTTGGTCCAAAGTTTGAATATGTCAGCTTGACCTTCAGGACATTATGATGGACTTTTACTGTTTTCTGATGTTTTTTTGTTCTTTTTAGATCGAACAATTAATCAGTTAATCAAGAGAATAATGGATAAGAGTGTTCAATAAGTGTAATAATTGTTAGATGCAGGCCTAGTTTTTGTCTCCTTTGGTTCACTGAGGCACCTATGGTATCCCTATTAATCTTCTGTACTTATTAATTCTTTTCATTGAGGTAATTGGTTTAACTTTGTGGTAATTTTTCATTTACCATGCTATAAATGAGCTAATCACATTAAACAAGGGGACTTTAGGGAGATGAGTCTGGGTTTACTGTCTCTAGGTTGTGTCTGGATATCTGCAAGGAGAGTCAGAGAAGAGGAGTGAAGGCATGTACTGTATGTGTGGTTGTAGCAACAGGGGTGGGTGGCTGGGCATCTGTGTAATTCTGGCTCTCAGCACAGGACGAGAATAGAACGGGTTGAAACAGAAACTCAATGTCAAAGACGGGGCAGAGGGGTAGGGGGCTGAATAGCTGACATTCAAGTTCAGAGTTTGTCTGCTTTGAGTGGATTGTAGCCAGGTACAGTAGGAGCTGTCACGGTCAAATCAAATGTTTTTTTTTTTTTTTTCTCAAGACAGTAAGACAGCACAGTGTTTGATAGTTGTGTAGAAATCACTCCATACAGAAACAGACTTATGGGAAATCAGTCAAGATCTGTTTGCGTATTAAGTGAACTGGTGAGTGCAGTTTTTCTAGGCTTATTATCATTGCCTCTCTTGGTTAATTTTGCTGTTATGTAACACAGCCAATTTTCAAATGCAAGTTACGAGCCTGTAGGGAAATGTTTTATGGGGAAGTCTGAGTATTGTTCAGCTCCACCTTAAAACTGGTCTGCGGAGAGACGGGATCGCGCCTGCCTCCCTCCTCCCTCTCCCCCTGCAGTGGGAAAGTGTGTCAGTAGGACAGAATGTCCACATGGGCTGACAGGCTACAGCGCCTGAGTGACGGATGACTCAGCCAATACCAAGGAGGCTGGGGCGCTGATCGGCCAGTGGGAAAGAGCGAGCAGGAGGAGGGCGGGGTCTCGGTGTTGCTAGAGTGAGCCTGCTGAATGAGTGTTGTGAGGAATGCTCACAGACAAGAGTTATATAATTGAGAGATGAGGGAGGGGTGGAGGGGAACCTGAGAGAAAGAGAGGAAGGGAGGGGGGAAGAGGGAGATATTTTTCCATTGCATGCCTGCAGCTGCCCTGATCAGTTGGAGTATTTTAGTAACAGTTTAAGAGGAGAGACAGCCGACTGTGTCATTAAAAGGGAAAACAGGGTGGAAAGTTGTGTTTTCCAGTATCTAAGAGTGCAACAATTCCTCCTCAGTCACTAGGTGGTTTTCCATATGTCGCCCCAACACAAGCGGTACAAATTCTGATTCTGTAACTCAGTCCAAAGATTGCACTGACACCAAGGCTGAGCAGTATCTTATGATATAGCTGTTGTTATTTTTCTCGGTCACAAAAGAAGGAGTCTTTGTGTATGTATCATATGTGCGAGTGTCATGTGATTCCCTATCTGTTTGTGTACTCTGTTCCCTCGTGGGGGCCACACGCAGGGTACAGACAAACAGTTTATGGCAAGTTATCTTCTCTGGTACTGTGTGTGCTTACTGTGGGACAGTTTGTCTGCAAGGTTGTTGACATCAATAGAATATATATATATATATATGACTTAATTGATGCTACATTGTTCCATCCTGTACATCACTTGCTGTGTTGTTTGTTTTCTTTGATACCACACTCTGGTGCAAAGTACCAGATTTGACTCATGCAGTAATCTGTTAATGTTTCTAAAAGGTGTTAATAATTTTCTAATGATAATAATAACAATAAAACATAATAAATGGTGCTTTTCAGTTAATTACATGTTTTACCAAAAGGTCATGAAGCATCATAAAATACAAAGGAAGGACAAAATACACTAAGAAATAGCCAAAGATCAGAGAGCTTTTTTAAAGCATGGGATTTACAGAGACCTGATAATGAGACCTGTTTTAACGAGAAGGACTGACCTCAGGATCACAGACTGTACTAAGACTAAAAGGGGGCTGACATGAAATGTAACTAGTTGTCTAAAGCCTATAACATTATCAGTAAAATGTTAAATTAATCTGAAGCTCGAGGGCTCCCAGAGAAGGGAGGCAGGGATAGGTGTAACATAATAACTCACTGAAATAGAGTTGGCCAGAAGCCTTGCAGCTGCATTTTGTATCAGCTGGAGGCAGGAGATGGCCTTCTTACTGAACTGAGTACACAGAGATACAGCAGTCTGACTGTGACAAGATAAAAGCATGGCCAGGTTTTTCAAGGACTACAGAAGATACAAAGGACCTACTTCTGGCCAAGGTTTATAGCTGGTGAAAACATCATAGCGCAACGTAAATGACCAGCAAAAGAGAGAGAGCCAAAAACCAGGCCTGAGATATGGTTGGTTTGTGTTACAGTAATGGAGAAGCTGCCAAGGTTTAACTGTAAAAAAGCAGATTGCATTTCACCGGGGATCTCAGATTTGTTTATGCCTGGAACTTGGTTGTTTTGTCAGGTTTAAGTGGTACTTACAGTATAGCTATGTATCATTAGCATACTATTGGAAATGGATAATGTGTTTATTGACAATATGTCCAAAGGGATACAAATAAATGAAAAGTATGAAGGGTTACAAAATAGACTACTGGGTAACACCAGAAGAGAAAGAGGAGGAAGCAGCCCTGCCAAATTCAACAGAAAAAGAGTCCCTATTTCTGTTTACTGAAGAAGACTGATAAATATAAAACAATCAGCTGTTTCAGAGCAGGGCTCAGATTGAGGAGGATTTTAATCTCCACTATTAGCAGTGAACAGTAGGTATGAATGTTTTTCATAAAGAAAATCAAAGTTTTACAAGATCTTGGATAAAATCAGTAGGCAGACTGATTGAATGCATCATGTTATTTAATGTTGTGTCAGTGTTTAGTTATTAACTATTTTGGGAAGCAGTCCACACTGTGACTCAGTGCTGTCAAACACCACTGAGCAGATGTTGACCACTGACTTTGTATTCTGAAGTGCAGCTTTCTACGTTAATTTGAGACACACGAGGCAGCAGCTTTCTGACCTCTTTCTTCACTATTGTCTTTGGTCCTGCAGCTCAGATCGAGGTCATCCCCTGTAAGATCTGTGGGGACAAGTCCTCAGGAATCCACTATGGAGTTATCACCTGCGAAGGCTGCAAGGTGAGGAGGAAACACAGAGAGTCAACCAGACCACCAAACTTCACTTTAAGTAACCTGTGTTATTTAAAATGTGCAGACATTTACAGTGTTTCTTATGCGTGTGTTTGTGCGTGTTTAGGGTTTCTTTCGCCGCAGCCAGCAGAACAATGCCATGTACTCCTGTTCCCGCCAGAGGAACTGCCTGATCGACCGAACTAACCGCAACCGATGCCAGCACTGCCGCCTACAGAAGTGTCTGGCTTTGGGCATGAGCAGAGACGGTAAACACACAAAGAACGCACTGTACTCTCTCTACTCACTTCCTTCAAGCGTGACATTCAGTGGTAAACCTAAAAACATACCACAGCTGAGTTTAGTTTAACGTGGGCCTTTCACTTACATAAGGCAGGTTTAGTAGATGTGTTTCTCCGGTCCAGCCCGGTGCATGTGTCCTATTAATTTAAAGCTGATGCCAGGAGAATTTGAAGCCCCCAGCAGTAATGTTTCACACCAGCTGTCGTCAACAGGGTTCGCCACTCTTCTGTAGGCTGCAGAGAGAAAACAAATACAGTATGTAGACTGGAGAGATGACGAACTGTCATCAGGGACTGGAGAGTAACCGTAGTTATGGATAATGTGGCAGAAGGAATCTTTATGAGCCAGAAATATCTTACAATTAGATTGAGGTAACAGTTATAGATGTGCAACAGAAAAACTGTATTATCTCTGCACACATGCAAAAAAACAGAATATTTAATTTGTTCAAGGTAAATGTGACAACACGCCCCAACCATACAGCCAGTAGTTACTTGTAAGATGAGTCTGTCTGTTTACTATAATGAAATATAATATTTTCTCTCTGCAGCGGTGAAGTTCGGTCGTATGTCAAAGAAGCAGCGTGACAGCCTCTACGCTGAAGTTCAGAAGCACCAGAAGTCCCAGGAGTGTGTGGGCTCCGGAGGCGGGGGTTCCACATCTCTATCCTTACCCAGGGATGATGGAGTCTGCAGCGGCAGCGGAGAGGATGGCGAAGAGGGTCTGAGCCGGTCCTACAGCAGCGGGGGCTCCAGCTCCACCCTCAGCGACCTGGACGACATTGCGGCGCTGCCCGACCTTTTTGACCTGCCTCTGACCCCCGAGGAGGCCAGCGAGTACTGCAGCCTGGAGCTGCTCGGAGGTGGCGGAGGAGCCAGCACCGGCAACACCTCCAACTCATCATCCTCTTCTTCCTCTTCCTCTTCCTCATCCATGTCCAATCAGAATTCCCCGCAGCAGACTATACTGGACGGGGCAGACAGCAATGGGATACAGCTCCTGCACACACACTCTCACACACATCCGCTGCTGGGACACACACATGCACTGCTGGACCATCTGCCTGATGACTGCTCAATAACAGACCTTGGTGAGTGCTAACAATTTAGTATCACAAATAAGTCATTTTTTTATTCACACTTTGTCCATTAGCAACTGCAGCGAGAACAAGGCCTTTACCTGGTGCAGGATATTATTAGAGACAGGCATTTATTTGTATGCATTTTTTCATAGTGCTCCTGCTTTGCATTACCTGCTGCAAGCTCTAAACTTAGCTGTTCTTTGAAATGGTTCACACTAGACTTCAGTCTGAGCAGTTCAGGAACCATAAAACCTTTTACTATGAAACAGTTAGTGGAAGTGCTGAGTTTTTATAACATCAGTTTACATCAAGAGAATGAGTCAAAGCAGAATAACAGTATTTCTGGTAAAGAGAATACAGCATGAGGATGCTATACTGTTGGATAAATAGCTATAGAAATGTAAAACAGTTAGGGGTTTTTTGTTTTTTTTTCACCCGTCCATCATCCATTATCCATTGATGGCTTAAATGAAATGGAATAAGAGCAAATACCATTTTCACAAGGACATCTCATCATTTCATAAACAGGTTAGTGAAGAGTTAGATTACATAGCAGATACGTGGCACATAGAACAGCAAAACAGGACAAGGATAAGATTAAATGTGCAAATGAAGAAGGAAGGAAGCAATAAGAAACAGGCAGAAGATGCACACAAGCCCCAGCTCATCCAAAAAAACAGGGGCAGATAAAGGGGTGAGGGTGTAGTGGTATTTATAGAGTTAAAGAAGCAATGGCATTTTTAGAGATGGCATCTCTAGAGACCTTGAGGAAGAATGCATCTGTATTTTATTTTACATCTTTATGGTTGCTGGCAGCAGCAAACTGCAGGGAGGCTTTGAATGGGGCTCAGGGGACTGTTAAAAGAAGCAGTGAATAAATATTGTGGCTGCTGGATGTAATAAGTGCAGGAGGTGGAGAAGATCCTAACAGCTGTGGAAATGAGATGAGCAGAGGAGCCAGTATCACTCAACGTAACAACAGAGTGTCGCAAAGCATCTAGTTTCTAATTCAAGGTCACACCACCACGATCTGTGGATATGTAAACAACACTGCTGTTACACTCTGCTGCTCTCTCTCTGTCTCTCTGAAGCACAAAACCTGCTACCAATACAAATAATCTGAGTGAGACAACACTGATGTTTGTGTTTGTGTATGCTTATTTTGTTTTCACAGAGCGTATCACTCAGAGTATTGTCAAGTCTCACCTGGAGACGTGTCAGTACAGTGCTGAGGACATGAAGAGATTCACCTGGGTACAGTACGCACCTGAGGAAACACGGGCTTTTCAGAACAAGGTACATAATGAACCCCCCAGATGTTAAGTCCTCTGTCCTCACAAACATTTATAGCATTGCCATTGGCAAATTAGATCAAAATAATTTAGTGTCTAATTTTCAGTGTCTGGCTTAAACAAGGTTGTCTGTTTTGGATAATTTTATCAGAACTAAAATGCAACATCAGATATTAATTAAAAAAAAAAAAACTTAATTAGCTTAGTGATGTGAATGGGCTTGTCATACTCACATGTCTTTTTTGTGTCACTCTTTCATCAGTCAGCTGAGTGGATGTGGCAGCAGTGTGCACACCATATTACCAACGCCATCCAGTACGTGGTGGAGTTCGCCAAGCGCATTGCTGGCTTCATGGACCTGTGCCAGAATGATCAGATTATATTGCTGAAAGCAGGTCAGTGTCTGAAAAAAAATGCTCAAATCTCAAATACTTACATCAACAGTGTTAATTCTTTCAAAGTAAACAGAGTCTGAAACTAACTTTAGTTCCTTCCTGTTTTTTTTGTCTCCAACCTTCTACCTTTGCCTTTTAAAAAAAAAATCATCTGTTTATTTATTTGTTTTAATAAACTACACACACCTGGGAAAACTGTACTATTCTGGAAACAAAATTTGCAATTACTTTCCATATCTTCTCAACACATATCTGTGATATAAAATGCATATATTTGTAAATGTTTTGAACTTTTAAATTTTTTTTAAATGGTTCAAAAAATGTCTTATATATGCTGTGCACCAATCTGGGTCAAAATTATTTACATTTCGTTGTTTGTTTTGTGCATGTTGGAGTATCTTGGGCCTTGTCTGTTCCTCCCTCCTCCCTCCTCTTCTTTCTCCATCTCTCCATCTCTCCATCTCTCCATGTCTTTGCCTCTATCTGTGGCTGCCCTTTCAGGCTGTCTGGAGGTCCTGCTGATTCGTATGTGCCGAGCTTTCAACGTCAACAACAGCACCATTTTCTTCAATGGGAAGTTTGCTCCGGCCCACTTCTTCAAAGCACTTGGTGAGGATCAGATGGGAATGTAGTTGTGTAAGCTCTGAAACATTCAGATAATTATGTTTCTTACACCTTATGTAAGCTGGAAAATGTGCAATCATTACCATCACTGTGTAGGAAAATGCCAGGGTTCCAACTGGTCTCAATCCATTATTGACAGCCTATAGAGATGCCTCTGCTCTCACTAACATAGTTCATAATTTTAAATCAGAATCAGAATCAGACTTTATTGCCAAGTAAGTTTGCACATACAAGGAATTTGTCTTGGTATATTGGTGCTAAAGGACAATTATAATAAAAAGAAAAGAGCAAAAAGCAAAAACTATATTTACAAGGAACATAAGTAAAGGAGCATAAATATACATAATTAAAATGTAAAGTGTAGAGTGCAAATGTTTGAAGGTGGCAGTGATCGTCCGGGGAGATGTGCGTTAATGTAATGCATAGATGTATGTTAATGTAACGTGTAGTGGGGGTGGGGGGGATTATAGTCCGTGACGGTCTGTGTGTGTAACGTAAGTGTGGTAATTCTTCTTAAAACGATTCTATAAGACAGTCATTTTGGCTCAGTCTTGTCAGCAGCAGTTCATTAAAGCTAGAACTGACTTTGAGGAGAAATTATTGAAAGTCTCCAGCTTAGACGTTTGCTTTTCAATTTCTGAAGCACTGTCTTGCCTCTTTAGTACCACCAGCTGTGTAACAATACACCCTAATGGAGGAAGTGAAAACAAACACCATTAAACACAACAGCAAGCAGTGTGAAAATGAGCCAAGTTGTCTCATTTTAAATGATGGATTATGTCAGTCAGTACAGCAGTGTTTCTCCATGAACTGTTCTCAACAGATTTTTTAAAACAGACAGACGTTAATGGCACATTTAATTGAGGAATCTGTAGGTCACTGTGGATCAGGCATTTCACACCATCATCTCTTGGGTGTTTCCTGCATGCGTTTGTCTAATTAAACAGGACTATCAAGCTGCTGTTTTTGACAATTAACTAAACAGTGTCCCATGTTTGTGTTTGTGCAGGTTGTGATGACCTGGTCAGCGCAGTGTTTGATCTTGGAAAAGGACTCTGCCGTCTACAGCTGTCTGATGAAGAAATGGCTCTGTTTAGCGCTGCTGTCCTACTATCCCCTGGTGATTATTCTTCTTCTAATATTTATTTGCTTTGCTCTGCTCACACATTCATTTACTCAGTGCTGTTCTGTCCTTGGTGAAGAACGCCATGCTGATATTCAAGAGAGACTGCAAGATGTCTGTTTTCAACATAAACATTCTACACAAAACATTTTTTGTTTGTAGATGTAGGTTTTTTGTTTATTATTGGAGATTATTCAACAATGTTTTGCATTATTAAATTGGTGATTTATCCTCATGTGTCATTTCAGCAGCAGTACATATCAGCCTTTGTTTGTTCACACTTCTGAATCGCTAGGTTTAGAGTGGTAAAGTACATTCTGTGCAGCCATACTCACAGAATGTGAATTTTAAAATTACGAGGGGATCACAAAGTTTACAAACATAGCAAATGTGTCAGGGAAATGTGTTGAAATGATGCACAAGACGTCTAATATATTTGTTTGATTTAATGATGCCTTTGGTTTGATTTTCACTCGGTGTAAACCCCAGTAATTTGTTAACAGAACAAACAGCATAAGTAAGGTGATTTTACCAACCCTAAGGCCACTTAAGGAGAATAAACCGGGGAAACTGTATGTTAACAGGTTGTTATTTTCTCTCCTGCAGATCGACCTTGGCTGACAGAAGGCCAAAAGGTTCAGAAACTCCAGGAGAAAGTCTACCTGGCTCTGCAGCATAGTCTACAGAAGAGCGGTGCTCCTGACGAGAAACTGGACAAGGTAAAGACAAGAAGTCACAGCTACTCTTAAACACATTACAACTGTGCACACAAACACATAAATTAACCTTTCTGTCTCCTCTGTCTCCACAGATGGTGTCCAAGCTGCCCATAATGAAGTCAATCTGTAACCTCCACATCGATAAACTGGAGTTTTTCCGTTTGGTCCACCCAGAGACCGCCTACAGTTTCCCACCACTGTACCGGGAAGTGTTTGGCAGCGAGATGTCTCTGCCGGACTCCACCGACAGCTAGACAGAGAGATAGACAAAACAAGAGAGATGGAGAGTGTATTAAGAGGTAGGGAAGTAAAAAGGAGAGACAAAGAAGGATAGAGATGTTGAAGCTCAACAACCAGCAGTTAAAGAGACAATCCAGGACTTGTAATACTCCGTCTCCCACGATCCCAAAGTAGTCCTCCACTTTCCCAGCAGGCAAAGCACCTTACACTACAGACCACACATGCGCATGGTCCTCTGCATATTGTAGCATTAACAGCAAGCGGATGGGCACTGAAATAATAGCACAGCAGCCCACTTAGCATGTAACGGCTCCAAGCTCTAACACTTGTTTAAGATCAGATCCACTGTGGATCACCCAACCAGTTATGAATGTACCTCATCGATAAGCACCAGTGCACAAGCCAGAACCCAACAACAGTGAATGTACAACCCTGCCACTCTGAGACAGAGTTTTACATATAGTATTAGGATGAAGTTGTATTGATCAACACGTCTCACTATTAATACAGCTCTCAGTCAGTATTTCTCTCTATGTTATTACATCTCAGTATGGTACAACACATTTGTATCCATACAAGACAATATCCTTGTACTGACCATCACATAGGGACCAAGATCATGAGTCATTTTCTCTGATATAAAAAGAAACACACAGATACGATACGATATGACTCATGGCTTCGGCTGACCTCCCTCATCAGCTGAGTACCAGTTTCACACACATTTAGACGGTGTTCGGTGCTGCCTTTTTGTAGGCTCTTGTAATGCAATGAGAAACCTCAGTCCCACACACCCCTTTCCTTGTAAATGCCACTTAGAGACAGGACAAGATGAAATTATCTTTAATTTATATACACATTTATAAACAAATATTTTAAATAAGAATGTAAATAGATGACTATATAAGTATATGGAGAGAGTTAGAATGTGTGTTCAGTTCAGTTCAGAGAGAAAGGGAGAGAAAAGTGAATAGTGAGCTGTAGAGGTGGAAAAGAAAAAGATGGATGGATGCGTGAGGATATCTGATGTTTGGACTCAAATCTTTTTCTGGACTATTTTTCCTCTTTTTGACAGTACTCTCAGGTTTCCGTGGCAACAACCCCCTCTTGCCCACGACAGCAAAAACCCAGCTGGGTTAGGCGCGGTCATCACGCAAGCGATGGGGTGGGAAGGCCACGTGCACCAAAACAAAGGCGACAAAAAAAAAGAAATCATTGCCGGTCTTCTTGCATTTAAACTGAAAGCGTTCAGTCTGTGTTGTTGCTGCCCCCACCCACCCCCCTGCCTGCAAGAGACAAGAGGACAAACTGACACTACAGAAAGAGAAAAGCAAGGCAAAGATAACTTCATGAACTGTAAAAATAAAAGGGGACACAGGGTCTCTCCCCGCCTGCTCCTCCTAACCAGCAGTCAGAAGAGTATGTGTAGTAGAATTGTTTCACCATAATAAGTTTTAGTTGGTTTTAGGTCGACTATCGATATGGGTCCATAATATGTATCATAAAACCTCCTCGCTGGTTGGAGCAACTGTATTATTTTACATTTGCTGTCTCTTCCTCTAGTC
>BRZM01000034.1:3666402-4003911 GCA_033238685.1 Lates japonicus | reverse complement strand
CCCCCTGCCTAAGAGACAAGAGGACAAACTGGACACTACAGAAAAGAGAAAGCAAGGCAAAAGATAACTTCATGAACTGTAAAATAAAAGGGGACACACAGGGTCTCTCCCCCCCCGCCCCGTTCCTAACCAGCAGTCAGAAGAGTATGTGTAGTAGAATTGTCTTTCACTCATAATGTTTTAGTTGGTTTTAGGCCGGGACGACGACAGGGTCCATAATATGTATCATAAACCCTCCCTGCTGGTTGGAGCAACTGTATTATTTTGTACATTTGCTGTTCCCCTTTCCTCTAGTCCCAAACCCAACACTCGTCCAAATACCAAGCACTTATACTTTCCTCTTTCTCACTGGACACTAGTCTAAGGCCAGACAGAGCTACCAGCTGCCCCCCTGAGTTTGGCCTCATCGCCAGTAAGACTTAACAGTTTTCAGTCAGTCTGTTTTATTATTTTTGTTTTGTTTTTACCACATCTGTCATACAAGGTCACACATAACTGTTTACATTTTTCATGTACATAAATAACACGCTTTCTGAAGGTCGTAATAGCATTGAGATGATGATAATGTCTTACTTGGGGTGCTGTGAAGTTCTTGAGCAGGGTCCGAGTACCTGCTGCTTTTGCCGCTCAGGGAGCTAGCTGTGATCTCTCGTCCCTTTAATTGCCAGTGACGTCTTTTAGCCTTGTACTCCTCACACCTTTGCACCTAAGATGAGACCCATAACCATAATCACTGTGGACGTAAGTTCTATTTTTGTGAATGTTACTCACAAAGTGTCAAAGCCCTTCCCGTTTGTCCTAATATTGTAACATTAAATTTATGAGACATAGGAATTAAAAAAATAAATAAATCAGTTAGAGTTAAAAAAAAATGGATTTCATTATTGGGGTTTAATGTTTCTTTTGCTGTGATTTTCATTTATTTGTCAGTCTTTTATCCACCTTTTTCTTTACGTGTCTCCACTTTTGTCTTGTAAAGTCGGTGATCTATTTTTTTTTAATTGACGAAAGACTAGGAAAAGTACAAACAAAAAAAGAATAGTTTGTCACCCTTCTCTTTCCCTGTATGACAAAATGTACAAGAGGTATATTACTAGTCCAAGAGTAACTGAGTCACACAGCTCGATATATATTGTTGTCCAATGGGATACCTTATATGTGGTTTTAAGAATGTAATAAATTGTTTCTTTTTCTTTTGAAATGTTTCACTGAGTCTTATTTAAACTTGAATTTTACTGTCATGTTGATGAATATGCATAATGTGTTTTTGTGTGTTGTTGACTAACCAGATGATCTCTAAAATCATCTAGACTGATATTACACTGTACATACAGTATTCCTTTCATGCCACTGACTTAACTCCAAGTTAGTCTATTAATCTATTAACAAAACATCAATCCGCAACAATTAATAAGCAAATAAGTTATTTATCAATCAAAAGCTTTCAAGAACTTTCTTTATCTTCATAGCAAACAAGTTTAACAAACAAGAAGTCTTAAGGTGTATTTAAAAGCTTTTTCTGGCTTCTTCTCAGTCTTTCTCAGTGGATGGAGTTTGCTCAGACTGAGGACCTCACCTTTGGCTTTAGGAAATTGTGTGTGCCATTTTTACCAGGCACATTCTGACATTTAACTGAGAAAATAATAGATGTAAGTTGATAATAATGAATTTGTGACAGCAATATACAGTGAAGTACTTAAGTGTGGAGGTGAAAGGATGCATTTCACAATACAAAGTCAGCAGTTTTGTGAGTCTCCAAGGAAAAGAGGATGTTTGGATGCATGATTTGTGTGTGTGTGTGTGTGTGTGTGTGTGTGTGTGTGTGTGTGTGTGTGTGTGTGTGTGTGTGTTTTGACCCACTTTATCCTCCAGGATGGAGCCTCCCACATGAAGCTGAAGCCAGGAAATTGCGGTTGCCTAGCAAGTTTCACATCCACGGTGCAAAGTTTGGAGACGTGTTGCTCGGCTGCTGTTTCTGTTGTAAACTACAAACTCACACCAACTATTTCAAAACACACACTATTTCTCCGTCGAGGTCCAGGTGGCAACGTTTACGGTGCAAGATGTCCGTCGCAGGATTTAAGAAGCAATTTTACAAAGCAAGCCAGGTAAACGCGCTACTTTTTTAACGTTAGCCCGTAGCTCAGCTAGCTAGCTAACGTTATCGGTACTTTTATTGCACTAGCTTCAAGCTAGCTGGAAAATGCCGTGAACAACGACAAAACATGTTTCTTGGTTAAACACTATGAAACGCTCAAACTTATTGGGACGCACACAACTAACTATGTTGTTATTAAACTCGCCAACAACTGTCAAAAATGTTGTTGCTAACAGGTAAAGTCAACGTTAACCCTTAACGTGAATAGCTAATGCTAATCTAGACAGTTAGCAAGATAGTTTACCTTAACCAAACTAATGTCAAATTTGGCTGTTTGCCGCTAGCTTCCAGTGTAGGGTGTTGTCCTTATGTATTTAAGCACTTATTTCCCTCAGGTTAATTGATGTTAGTCGTAGGTATGGTAGTTGTCCTTAGTTTGCTTCTAGGTTTTTGTCCAACCGCACAGCCCTGCATAACTTACACAGAAATGACATTAATGTACAAGATCGACGGTAACCTGCTGATGTTTCTGCGGTCGCAGAAGTCAGACACTGACAGGATGTGTTCATATTTTAATGGGGATACTAAATGTGATGATAGGAGTTTGGTTTCGTCTTGTTTTCCTGTTACGTGTAACAAGTTAGAGGCATCATTCAGGTGGTACCGTTGATACTTTCGATCTAAAGTGGTGTTCGTGTGAGTTATCTCTAGGATTACCCAACGTTTCAAAACACTTGTCTGAAGACGAATTGGCCAATATGTTGTGGTTAAACCACAGTTCATATCACGCACAAATGAACGTACCTGTGATAATCTCTAGCTGGATAATGCCGTGACAAACATGTTCAAGATGTTTGTAGGTAAATTTGTATATTTCCACATCTTTACATATCAGTCTATGAAAGAAAAGTCACTACCTGAAGTATGTTTTACACACACACACACACACACACATATACTGTATATATGTATATGTATAAGGTCAGTCAGGCGTGGTGGTTACCTACCATCATAACAACTACAACAGAGTGGTTCTTGTTTTTAAGTTCGGTGTTTCCCTTCCTGAACATCTCATTTTGTAATCTGACTTCAGTTTTCTTTCTATCGTTTTAGTGTGACAGACAGAGCATGTTTAATACTGACACCAGATGGATATGGGAGATTAAAAAAGCAAGTAAAATATTTAAACAAATGGAAGTGATTTAATGCCATGTCAGTCAAATGTCTGACTGCCAGATTATATACAGACACACACTGCATCAGTATCACAGCCCTGCATCTGTTGATTTTGAAAAATTTGGATTTATTGAGACAGGTTTGTTGTGTGCTTCCAGATTTTAAGTAGATTCATACCTGTTAGGAAAGAAATGAATCTGTTGGCTCTTCAGGCAGTAAAAAGTTAAACTCACCACCACAAATGTGAAACACAACAAGATGAGACCTGCAGAACCGTTGGCCTGTGTTTTGATGACACCTGCACTGCAGCAGGTCCTCGCTTCGGCTTAACATTAGTGACATGTATCAGTGGGTGTGTACCTTACTGTGGGTAATGGAATCCTACTTATGTGAATACTCTGCCCAAACCAGATTCCTCTTCACAGGGTGAAGGTACAGTGGTACTGGGCTGGACAACTCCCACTGTGAATCCCTAAACTATTGGGACATACAGTAGAGCTGTAAACATATAGGACCTACACTGAACATTCCGAACTCCATTAGCACAAATCTGGTCAACAAGTGTGGCACCTTGTCATTCAGGCTACTAAAAGAAAGAAAACAGGGTGGAGGAGGATCATCAGGTGTGTAAATTAGTTTCTCACCAGGGCTCACGTCATACACCACCATAAAAATGCACTTTATTTAATCAATGATTAAACAGAAAAACTGTGGTTAGCTAAGTTGCTACACATGCCTATAAAGCTTGCATTATTTGCCTAGTGTTTATCAATGCCTGCCTTTGTTTCAGTCCAGATCATCTCTATATATCTGTATTGCTCACAAAGGCAAGTCCCTCACTCCACCTTCATAACAACCTTTTACCAAATCTGAATCCTGTACCAAATCATGTATTGAATCTGTATCTTTAACCCCTCATGTAGATATGGCTTTCAACAATTTTAAGTAATAAAAGGCATAAATAATTTAGAGTTAAATGATATATTGCTGGAACCAGACTTACTTACCCTAGTCTGACTGAGATGGACAGGTTTATTAGTTGTGTAGGACAAAAAACCTGTGTTGGCAATTATGAAGCCAGATGGGGCACTGAAAATATGTTTGTGTTTGGACTTCACATATCCACATACCACAACTTCACATCTGGTACTAAGAGATTCATTAACTGCAATTAAAATGCTGTATTAGACTTCATCATTAGGGAACGTGTGGGTGCTGAATCATACCCCATGAACCAGTTGGCAGTGGGTGCTCAAGGCATTTTCAGAGCCACTGAGTGTTTCACACAAAAGAACTTTGCCAGGCCTGTGTATTATATAAACGAGAGAGATTGATTGATCCATCTGTTCATAGAGTTTTATGTGCCGTGTGGTTCTGACAGCTGCACCAAATGAGAAAGCACACACACACACACACACACACACACACACAGAGACAATGAGTCTCTGTTTGGCCTGCCAGCCAACTGCGCAGGATTTTAGAGTTTGTTTCTCTCTATGAGAAATGGAGAATGTATGTGCCATGTGTGAGTGAGGATATGAATTGGTGAGTGAGGGCAAGATGAAGTTAGCATGTGTGTTTAGTAAAAGTATCCATGGATGTGGTTGTATCATAGGAAACTGCAGAGTGTGTGCTGAGCTGGTGGAAAAAAGGAAAACCCTTCAGTATAATTCCTTGTGCACTGAGGCTCTCAGCACAGAGGAAAGTCTAGTTTGCAGAACTCATTCCCTCATGCAGAGCTGAGTAGGTTCCTCCTCTGCTGGAAAACATGGGCATGTCTTAGACTTGTGTTAGTCATGCCTGGAAAAAAGAAAATGGTGGAAAATGTTAAATGTCCATTCAAGTTTGGAGACAGACAACTGGGAGGTTTTAATGGTTCAGTTCAAGCCTGTTTAACAAGATCCTGCCCTGCACAGGTGTCCATGAGCAAGCCTCCAGAAATTAAGTTCTGTAGTTGACCTCACTCTGGAGGTGGATTAGTGGAAAAGCGGAGACAGATGAAAATATTCACAACGTTATTAATACAAATGGACCAAGTATAGAATGTCAAGTTTGTCATGATGGGGTGCAAATGTATGTAATCTTATAAATAATCCTCCATGAGGACCAGTAAACAAGTGCTCTGTTTGTTCTGTGGTCACAGCTGATGAGTGAGAAGGTTGGAGGAGCAGAGGGAACCAAGCTGGATGAAGACTTCAGGGACCTCGAAAGGGTACGTGAAACATTTTAAGATTATTATTATTATGTGTTCAGTAACAATATTCTGCTGTGAAATTATACCACCTGGGTTTCTTTCAGTCATATAAATAGTGTCAAAGGCGTACAACTCAGTGTATGGGATCAGGTATCAATTAATGCCTCTCCCTAACTTGTATCACCAGAGAGCAGATACCACCAGCAAAGCAGTAGTGGAGGTCATCAATAAAACATCAGAGTACCTCCAGCCCAACCCAGCAACAAGAGCTAAGCTTTCCATGCTCAACACTGTGTCCAAAATCCGCGGACAGGTGAATAGTCCGGGTTACCCTCAACCTGAGGGCCTCCTGGGAGAGTGCATGACTAAGTATGGACGGGACATGGGCGAGGACACCAACTTTGGTAAGAAGGGGGGAACAGATATGTATGTAATAGTGTATGTTTTGAAAGAGTTGAAAGTGAGGAGAGTTAGAGCACAGTGACTGTGTACTCAATATTTTTTTTTCACGTTTTCACCTTCTTTATATAGCCAGTAATTATAAATAACATGCCTTACAATGTCCTACACATCCCTAATGCTGATGTTTTGCATGTGTGTACTGCAGGTGGGGCTCTAATAGACATAGGGGAGACAATGAAGAGGATGGCAGAGGTCAAGGACTCTCTGGATATTGATGTGAAGCAGAACTTTATTGACCCACTGCAGGCAGTCGCCGAGAAGGATATCAAAGACATTCAGGTAGAATCAAAGAGGTAGTATGCTTCTGCACGTACAGGCCAGACATTGACTAATGAGCTCCACAGTCTGTGTGTCTGCTGCAAAAGTTTGAAAAAAGTATTAACAGTCCAGATGCATAACAGCTGAACTGCATGCAAATGTTAGAATCACACCAACAGCATAGCAAATTTTTGATCATAAACAAGTGAAAATACTGATTCATATTCATGTAATACTGTATAATCTCCAACACCTCATCCCACTCCCAACTTTTTAACCCCCTCAGCACCACCTGAAGAAGCTTGAGGGCCGCCGTCTGGACTATGATTATAAAAAGAAACGTCAAGGTAAAATCCCAGATGAAGAGATCCGACAGGCTCTGGAGAAGTTCCATGAGTCCAAAGAGATGGCTGAGAGCTCCATGCACAACCTGCTGGAAACAGATGTGAGTAGCCTGCAGACTAAACTTGATTCACTTTGCATTGCAGATGGCCCACTGAAACCTGCTGGACTTGTTTTTGTAATGTGCTATGTTAATAAAAACATGCACTGACAACTGTTGATAAAGCTGTGATTGTTAGTAATGAGATTAAACTAACTAAAACAAGGTGAAAAATACACAGACAGCAGCATATTGAACAACAGAGACAAAATCTGTTTGTGATGTGTGTGCTTGTGACACACTCAAATAGCTTTTAGAGGTGCAATAACTTGTCATTTTAACGACTAGTTAACTAGCAACCTTTTGTTTCCTACAATTAATCCTGTTGTCAATAAAGTCGGCTAAGTGATGTCAACATGCTCAAACTAAACATTTCCTAAGTACAATATAATCACATCATAATAGGCTTAAAGTAATAAATAAGCCATCTGATACAATCAGTGCCAGTGGAAACGCTGCATCACTTAAACAGGTGGTTGGATAGATGAGTAGAGTTCACACAAGGCAGAAGTTTGATAAGTCTGTCGAGTTTTCTTTGGGGAACTAAAATGTATCAAAGCTTCAGTCTTTTTAGATTTTGGGGGAGCTGTGAAAATCTTATGGTTGCCAAACTATCGCCTGTGTGCCAAGACTGCGAGACTCAAGTCGGGTGACATAATGTTTTCAGTCTGGAGACAGAAGAAGTGCATTTAATACAATCTGATGCAATTACTGAGATTTAATTAAAGGCATTTGTGGCTGAAGCAGATGGTTGAATTGGCATATTACATAAGGTTGCATTGATGCAGTGAATGAGTTTTATGTCCTCAAGAAACGCAAGATAAACAGCGTAAGAGCTGTTGGTGGTGGCCAAAGTAACTCACAAATATTGAATTCTTGTCAGTTTGCCTTTATTGTGAGTGTTTGATTTCTGGATTGTGCATCTGACTATATCAATTTGACGTGCATGTTGCTTGCTGCCCCCAGCTCCTCAGTTAGCACAACACATGCCATGTCTTTAAGGACAGAAGGTGTCAGCTGACATGCCTTGTGGTTTTTTCCATAGTGACTTGCAGCCATGCGAGCCAGTTAAACACATTTTGTTTGGTATTTACCGTTTTCATGTCATAACGTGTGTGTTTCACTTTTCACTGAAATTATTGTGGTAAACAATACTGACAATGATAAAGAAAACGGGAATGATTAGAGATTAGAATGCAAACAGTGAACCACTGAGGAATGCACTGTTTCTGTGTTGTTGTGTCTCATTCTAAAATAGTTTTTGTGTGCGTGCATGTAGGTGGAGCAGGTGAGTCAGCTGTCTTCTTTTGTGGAGTCTATGCTGCAGTACCACAGACAGGCCACGCAGATCCTGGAGGAGCTTTCTGACAAACTGAGAGAAAGGTCAGCGCCTTGACTATTTGTGGAAGATGGCATGCCTTTTGTATGTTGAGGCTGTGTCCTCTGGTTCGTGACGAGGGATGATTCAGCCTTACCATCTTTTCCTTTACCCTGCAGATTACTGTAATGAATGTCAAGCATCATTGCAATGATGCAGAGCTCAAAACGTTTTATTATTTAGATAACTATCGTTGTTTTTGTAGGAACAGATGACTTTGTTATGAGCTGTTTATCCTCAGTTACAGAAAGAAAAGTGGATTTGTTTTGCTTTCAAGCATTTACTTGTAGATGTACCAATTGGATTATAGCCTACAAGAAACCAGATTGATATCTCTTTGTTTAACCTGTTGGTATTTGTAATTGTAAGCTTGGAGGTGATGTTTTTCTTCTTTTGTATGCAGGGTGAATGATGCTCAGAACCGTCCAAGGCGTGAATACACACCCAAACCCAGACCAGCCTTTGACTTTGGAGAAGTAGAACAGTCTAACGGAGGATACTCACCTGCAGCAACAAGCCCTCCAGCTTACTCTCCTGGTAAATTTACCTTTGTATATTTTGTGAGAGCTGTGTGAGTGTGCTTGAATGTGTTACTGAATCTGTGAATGTATGTACCCCCAAGAAGGCATAACGTGCAAGTCAGCCTCATCCTTAAGACTGATGTGTCTTTTCCCTTTGCGACATTAACCAGCCCCAGTACAAAATCGAGGTCCATCCTTCCAAAGAAGCTCCATCAAGAGCAGGCCGCGTGAGTGGACAGATGAAGATCATGTCACTTAACACAGAACGACAAAGTTTCTTTGCTTTCACTCACTCTGTTACACAAATGTGTGGCAGAGTGGTTGATGCATGTTTGTGTGACGGTCAGCTGTTTCACTAACACTGCTGAATGGTGTTTGTTGGGTCCACTGAATCCCATCTGTTCCCAGAACATAGTGGGGCATGTCAGAGTGTGAACTGTGTCTGGTCAAGGCTGCAGACACATACAAACATCCACAAAACCATCCTCTATTTTTTTTTAAAATGACCAGTATTTTGATAAAAGTTGTCAACCAAATCAAAACTTTTTTTTACCTGCAGTCATGGTTTTGCTGGATTGTATGTATCTGACTGTCTGTTGTTCCCTGACTGAAACTTCTGAACCTCAAGAAAAATCATTGTATGCCGCATGGTTTATTTTCCAGGTGTTAGCGAGTGAATCTAATATCATCTCCAGTCGAAAACAAGAAAGTAAATTTGAAAAGCTTTAGGCCTAAAACGTTAACATCGCCATTATAATTGGAATGAAATAATTTTGCTGTGTGACATATCAGTGCCTTGATTTTGATCTTGAGCTTCAGAGGGATTCTCCCTTATCACACTGATGACTAACATATAAGCCTCTCCTGTTTTAATGACTTTGGTTTTATGGTCTTTTCCAGAGTCCTGTTGGAAAACGTACTGGTGACACGCTGCTTCTAATGAAGTATACTAATCTTGTTAAAGGGAAACTAGCACATCTTCTCTTCACAGAATAAACATATTTGTTCTTTCTCCCCTCCTTGCCCCTCTCTCTACACTGTCTGTCTCTCTGCAGCTGAGCCATGCTGTAAAGCCCTGTATGACTTTGAGCCAGAGAATGATGGAGAGCTGGGCTTCCACGAGGGTGACATCATCACCTTGGTCAGTCAGATCGATGAGAATTGGTTTGAGGGAGCTCTTCGTGGAAAATCAGGCTACTTCCCCAACAACTATGTTGAAGTGATGGTGCCTCTACCACACTGAAAACAGCAAGGCAAGGGGGAGACCGCAGAGGATGAGAGGGGGGACAATAGAGGATTGTCATCTTTCAGTAACCAAAAAATATCTTTTGTTAACTGTAATTAAAGGGTAAACATCTCAAGACAGGGACCAAATTTTTGTATGCAGGAGTTATTTGAGAAAAGCTTTTTCATTATATCAAGATTTGATGGATTTTTTAAGAACAGGATGGACGGATGTTCAATCAGAAAAACAATGGCGTAATATTGGGGTGCATTTACCATATCCTGAGTCTTTATATTCATTCTCTATGCACCTGTGCACTTTGTACATTACACCTCAATCACCTGGGCTGATGAAGAAAGATTGAGAGAAAGACATCTGTCAGGCCCAGCAGTATCCACAGACACTAAGAAGTGCAACTACTTTATCATATTATTCCGTTTCATATTCACAATATGACATTTCTTATGCTACATATTGTTCATATTGGTACTGCACACATGCATGTATACACATGCATTTTTCTAAGCACTGTTTACTACACTCCCAGTTTTCACCTCTGTGCCTTCAGTACTGTTGTCATCATGGGCTCATCAGAGTCAACATGGAGGACTGGCTGCCTTTTGCTGATGTTTAAATCTATCCTCTGCTGCCATCTGGTGGTGCTACAGATGATTCTTAGGTATTTGTTTGAGTGGCACTGTCATGGCTGCTGTAAGCTCTCACCAATCCACATTGGGTGGGCTGTTTCTAGGTTTTAGGTAGATATGGTTTGAAATAGATAGCCGGAGCCAGTCAGTAGATAAAGTTGACAGACTGCTGTTTGTAACTGTAATTGCAGTTTTACAAACATTATCTAAGTTTATTCTAGACCAGAAAGTTGTTAGAGTTTATTTCTAATGGGCTGTAGGGTTTGATAAATACACTACACGTATCACACTAATTGTTGCTGTAGGTAAATTAACTTACCTACAGCTCAGCTCTACAATTGTTTTTCAATGCGCACCAGCTGCCTGTCTTGTAGAGTAGATGCCAAAGAAAGGTTGCACAAATTCCCAAATTGCCTGAGGCTGCTGTTTGGCTTTAAGATGTATGTTTCATACAGCCTTAAGTGTAAAGAATTAATGTCATTTAATAATTGAGATGATTATTTGTGAACATGTAGTTTTCCCTTTTATTTACTTGATAGAAGCAGACATTTGTTTCCATTAAAGTGCAGCTCACACTAATGAAACATGATTTTCCCCCACTCCAGATCATTTGCAGCATTACACCAAAGCCATAAGCATACATCCTTCAGCCCCTCTATTTTCTCAGGCTCTATTGATACTGCTGGCAGTGTCACTCACAATGTTTTGTGGGCTTTTACCCAACTGTTTATCAATGAATTTTCAGTCTGTGATATGTTTTCCCCCTCAGCGCGGGGGTAAGCTTGGCTTTAGTACTCTAACCTATAATTTGGAGCATGGAAATTAATCTGATGTGTATTGGGTGTTTTTGTACCTGCCTCAGTTTTCAGGCTGAAACTGTGCACCAGACCTGACAGAAAATGCTAGGTCCCAACTATTGTGTTCAGAATTTACTAATAATGAGGAAGGTCTTTCTACAATGGCTGCTTTCAGTTTCATTTAAGCCTGTTAAAAGCAGACTATGAACTGTGAGGGTTTGTGCTGTTCACTAAAATGCCAACTTTCTCCTCTTGTCATGATCCCCTTGTTAGACCGCCCCCACCCCGCTCATCTCTCCCATCTCTATTTAAACTGGGAGCGGAACAGACAGGTCTTTTCAGCAGGGAAGGGCACACAGCAGTGGATTATACCCTCCCTCCCCCCACTAGTTTTTATTCACCACCTGCCCCAGTACCCCTACCCACCCCCCCTTTCCCCATTATCTGCCCCATCCCAGTCCCATGGTGCCTCTGGAGCTCAGTCTCCTGGTCCATCCATAGAATAATCTCATTGTTGTCATAGTATGCGCCTCTTAATGTTATGTTTGCATGTCTCCTATGTTATTCGTGTTATGTATAGGGCTGAGGGGTTTTGGCTGTGCTGAATAATAACTGTGTGGTTCAGGTGTGTGTTTTCATGCCTCATTACACTAAATCAAAAAGCCCAGAGTTTGAGAGGGGAAAGGAGGGTCAGGGGCTCAGGTTGAGCTATTATGCAGCTTGTATAATATTGATGATGAATAATGTTGTGGAACAAAGGACTAAGATCAATTTTTGTGTGCTGCCGCTGTCACAGCTGAAATAGTTGTCTGACTGCGGCGTCTGACATTTATTGAAGCACTACATTCTGTGATGGTTGGCTTTGCACCCATACCCAGACGTGTCCCAACTCAGTAATATTAATAAATGAAGTATTATAAGCCTTTAAAGCTTTATTTTATTTTGTACAATCTTAATGACATTTTCTGTGTTAAAATATAACCGCTTTGCATGTGTCGTCATTACAGCTTCTGTGTCTTAGGCGCTGCCTTATTTTTGTAACTGTGACACTGTGGGGAGACTAAGAGTGGGATTATCCTGGATTATCTTTAGGATAAATGTCTTACCTCTGTACTAAGTGTAATCTTATATGTATTGTATATTTTTGTTATTTTGTAAAGGGGAATGGATGTTTGCTTCTTCAAAATAAATGTTAAGTAATTTGGCTCCCAGTGTGTCTCTACAGAAAATTACAGCCCTGCAACTCAATCTTTTTATATTCAAAGAATTTAAGCATAAGGTACATACACTGAAGCAGAAAATGTGTCTGAGGCATAGGATTATCTCTTTTTACAACCTGATTCTTATTTAAACCCATCTCTTTACATTTGCACAATTGCTCTTTTTTTTCTCAGTAAACATCTCGATATTTTGGACATTTATCCCCCAACCACACAATTTTTTAATCTGCACAACCAGCCGTCTGCAGGAACCCCCAGACACAGCAGGCTACACCAGCCAGCTGTTGGATTACAGCCACAGCACTATCTCATCGGGGGGAAGGCGTGTCACTCCCCCGAATTACTCAGATCCCCTTTGTCCTCGGTGCCCAGCCAGCGACACTCATGGCGGCTGCACCCGTCAGACAGCGCTCTGGGCCAGGGGGACCCCGGGCGCAGCTCCCGCCCTGCTACTACGAAGGATACCTGGAGAAGCGAGGACCGAAAGAAAAGGTAGGTTCGCCCGGTGCGGATCAAGTGCCATGATTGTCATCAGTGCGTGTTGTAGATAGTAGCGGTCGGTGTGCGTGTTATATGTATGTGCATGTACGGACCGTACACCGGCTGATTCCCCCCCCCCCTCCCGTCCATTCCCAGAGAGCTGTCAACTTCCTTATTGTGGCAGAATGGGCGAGGCGAGGCTACACTGCTGGTGGGGATTTTTCCACATAGCGGATCACAGATTTGTCTTTTTCTTTTTTCTTTTTCTTTCTTCTTTCTTTGAGCTGTTCAGTCTGCTATTGCAAGATACTGACAGGGAGCGATTGCAACAGTTTATGAACGAATCACAATGTAAAAATCGTGGAAACCTGATTGCTGTCAAAGCGTTGCATTTCATTTCAAATAACATCACATGGGCAGTTTCTGCCTGTGTCCCTTCATAACAAGTCGTCTACTGCATGTCACGAACAGTATGTCTGCCAAGCATTCTCATCATCCAGGATTCAATGCTGTCTCTGTGTCTCTGTCTCTGGCATATTGTTCTGACAGCCGTGTCTCCGAGATGCATTTCCAATATCTCAAATACAAAGTTACTCTCATTCAAACTGACAATATGACTCAAGGGTTTCCTCTTTTTTTTTTCTTTTCTTTTTTTTGAGCACAGTGTTTTTTAGTCATATGTAAGGTGATAACTAAAGAATGGGACACCTCCCCACCCACACAGGCCCACCCTCCCCTCTCATTAGGCTCATTTAAAAGCAATTCAGACATGTAATGTGAGCGCGGCTCAGGTGCAGGATATTTCAGTGATCCATGGTCTCAGACCTACAGCAGCTGAGGCTCACTCCCTGTCAGTCTCTTGGGAGAGGAAATGCGAGGGTGATAAAAGCGGAAATGTCCATTACACAGATGTGACAAACAGCGCAGTTGTTGTCGCAGCTTTCTCCCCCTTTTTACACCCCCTCACCCCAACCCCTCCACCCACACCCACATCTGCTTATCTCCATGTGTGACAGGCATCCAGGCGACTGTGGACCTGCCTCTGCGGGAATTCTTTGTATTTCTTCAATAACGCCAAGGACACTCATGTAAGTCTTAGACTATGTACGTGCTGTTTGTTTTGCATCATAGTGGGTTGACACTGAAACATATTTCTGTGTGTGTGTGTGTGTGTGTGTGTGTGTGTTACAGTATGTGGAGAAGGACTGGACCTCAGTGGATTTGTGTCCCTGAAAGATGACTGCAGCCTCGACAGAAACCTGGAGGCAGCCAGACTCATCCTGCGCATGAGCAGGATGGGGAAACCAAACTTGCAGTAATGCTGACACACACATACACACACATTTAAATGAACTCCTTTTTGCAAGGTGTAAATGTGCTGTTGTCTTTTCCAGGCACCTAACTTAGAATCAAGGGAGCTGTGGAAAGGTTTCCTCTACTCTGTCGTAGATGTAAGTATTTGTCTTTTTTGCACACCTGCATCCCCCCACCACTGTTTCTCTCCTGTGCTGTTTAATAAGAAATTTCGCCCTCCTGTCCAATCACAGCTCAATGTACCATCCTGTCTCACGATTTGATTATAATAGTAGTGTTTTAGTGTTATAGGGCTGCACAAAGGTGGGGTGTAACATCTGACACCAGTTACAATATTTTAATTCAGGGTGATGAGATGCCAGTGCTCCGTCTGCAAATTTTTAATCTGTACACCACACTCATCAGAATCAGTGTTTAATAGTACAGGGCCCCGACACCAGTCTGGTGTATATTGGATTGATGGCTCCCTACCATTAGTTAAATATTTGAAGAGACAGAAATCACACACTGGAACAGATTTGTTAAGTGGGAAGTAAAATATTTGATGCTGCAAATCTCTCATCTCTCTGTCTTGTTTGCTGTCAGATTAAAATTTGTTCTGACAATTTGTCAGAACTAAATATGGCTGTATCCTCACGTAAATTCATATTTTCTTATGTTTTCTAAAAGTGTTTTCAGGGTGTGTGAGGACACGGCAACAATTCAGCACAGAAGATCTTGTGAACACTGACTGAAAAAGTTGCATAATTTGAGAATAATTTGAGATCACAACACTCCGTAATGTCTGTATGTAAATGTATCAATAATACAACAGGTTTCCTCTTACAGATTCCCTGTGCTACACTTCACGAGGTCATCGATGCCCTGGTGGAGAAGACAGCAGGAACTCTACAACCCTTCCTACTGGAGGAGCCGTATGAGGAGAATATCAGTGAGAAAGACTTTTTCTGTCCTTCTCTTTTTTCTATGTCTTACAATTAATCTGAGTCCAACCATGTATATTTTTTGTGTCATCATCAGCATATGTTTCCGCCAATGATGAAAATGGAGAAAGGATCCTCCACACTGCCCCCACCAGCCCCCTGCCAAAGGCTCCTGCCCTGCCTCCAAAACAAGGTTTGTCTCTTTAACACAAAGCACATACAGGCAGTCACAGACAGACCAACAACAATGACCACTGCTTTCATTCTGGCGCAGATCGTTGGTCCAGTAGTCCCCTGTCCAGGTCCCCCGCCCCAGACCGTCGTATCCTGACCTCACCAGTGCCGGCCTCGCCCACCAACCCAATGAGACGACTCATTCTCTCCCCTTCGCCTCTTGCACAGAGTGAGTAGATAATGGAGCCGAACTCACCTACAGCAGTTGATCCGCAATTCTTTCAGCTCAAAGTGTGTCTTGTGTCCCTCGGCAGCGCTCAATGAGGAGCTCAAAATGAAACTGGAGAAGAGACGAGCCAGTCAGGAGTGACTCAAGAGGAACAACGTCCTGTCACAGCGTACTCAATCTTCAGTGCCAGACCCCTTCTCACCGCAGCTATGTACTCATCCTGTGCCTTCTAGGTGGAAGACAAGGGACTACAAATACCGCCACTTTCTTTCAGCGCTTTGTCCACATGCATAAAACTGTTTACAGACTGCCTCAGAGCAACAAAAAAATCCTACAACAAGTGATTTTTGCCCAGAGTACAAACCACAATCAGTATTACTGGCAGCTAAAACCTACTGGAGAAGCACTGACACATTCTGGACCACCAACTGAGCCTGATGTTTTCCTGTCTGAGCCCTGTGTCTGTGTGCTGACCTGCTTATGTTACCGCTGCGCCTGAGACAATTTATCTGCTCTGAAAGTAAAATAAAGCAGGCATGCTTAGGTTTCAGCTTGGTAATTCTCCTTGGCCACCTTGCGACATGACTGAGGAAAAAAAGAAAAATCATCTGAACATAGTTGAGCTGGCCAGAGGCTGAAACCCGCACAACCTCTGCCTGCTGCTCTGAGTGCTATTTGTGATTGATAAGCAACCATGAATATGTTGTTGATTCAAAGACACTGCTGCGGTTCGTTTAAAACCCAACTTAAACTGTATCGCTGGTGCTTATTTTAAAAGTGTTTCCTTATTCTCTGCTACTGTGTATGTGCTATTGTACGGTGCTATGACTCAACAGTGCTTGGAAACTCCAGGCGATTTCTGTTCCTCTTCAAGAAAATCAATCTACTGTGCATGAGGGTGCCCTCTAGTGGAATGGCTGTCGACTGAAGGGACTGAACCCTTGTTATCAGCACACTGCAGTCCTTGGGTATTAACACTAGTGCCAGACCTTTGGCATAGACAAACCCTTTTATGTTGCAGACTGAACCTGGCAAAGGCATTTGGCTTTATCACAGTATTACACCACACCCTACCTCTTTACCTTCAATAACAAAATTAGCATTTGTTACAGATCTGAGGGTGTTTCAACAATAACAACGTGTATTTCTACATGGGTAACTTCTGACATTTCTGTCAAGTAGTCAGTCCTTGCAGATTTGTTGTGTCTGAGTACTAGTGTCAAAATGTGATCAACTGACTCGTGAAGTGTCTTTTTACAATGAACAGCTTCTTGTATGTTTGTACAATATGTGATGTGTCTAATTGATCACTATCAAAGAATAGTGTTTGTTAGATATTGAGGGCATTAAATTGTTTTGCATGGATCTTAATCGTTCCTGGTCATGAACTTTTGCTTTCTCAAAAATGGACCAATTCTTTTTTTTTTGTGGCAAATTCTTAGGAATAAGTCGTCAGTTGAAAACATGACTTCCTGTGGCAGCAGGAGAATGAGGAAATTAGATAATATCAGAATAAATCAATACCATGAGTGGATGTTTTTTTTAAAAAAGATAATCCATTAATTTTTTACCACAGATAGACAGAGGAGATAAACTGTGTTTACATAAGTCCAAATAATTTTTTTCCACAGTTTAGCATGGAGGGGAGTGTATTTTTAGTTTTCCGTATTCCTTCAGTTTAGATAAGTTTCCATGATCTCACAGAAAAAAGGTTAAAGTCAGTAAACGATAGAAGGGGGGATGAGTGGGAGATGCTTTTGCCCTTGTTAGCAAAATGACCAAAATGCATCCCCTTTGTTAAACTGTTGAATTTCGACCTTATTAGTAGGTTACTTTTGATGAAGCAACCTTTGGTGTTATTGTATTTGACTGTTTTAGTGCCATAAGTCTGTCCTGAGGGCAAAATACCAGACACAGCTTTGGACGTTTTGCATGATGTTATGTTGCAATCACCTACAACATCTGAAAAGTTGACTCCACTATATGCAAATAAGTAGGTTAATATGTATTATGCATATGATAGGCTATTCGTTTGCAGGTGCAATATGATTATAACAGCTATGATGATAATATCAGAATAGGTTAAATAATCCGTCCTATTCAACACACCAGTGAGTAACATTGCTCCATCACTCCTGTTTGAACACGTTTGCTCTAGTACAAAACAAAAACATACGCCCTGTACACCAGCCATCTGCTTTCATCATTTACCTCGCCCATCTTGTATCAGCTGTGCCCTCTGCCGAAACATAAAAGCGTGCGGGCACAATGAAAACTCAATCAGACCAGAGATCAGCGCCCTCCGCCGCCTCAGCAGCAGTTTGAGGGAGGTTAAAAAAAAAACGTGCGGAGCCAACCAGAGCAGCAGCAGCCATTCAGATCCTTTTCACCGCGGGGTGTGAGCGCTGAGGGTCTCTGTACAATAACGGGTGACCGCTGTGTCTTTGAGAGGACCGACACAGACAGACTGACTGCTGAGCTTTTAGAGAGGAGTTTTTTTCCACTGTGGTCTGTGGTTCAGAGAACCTACAGAGTTTCTACCTTGAAGGAAGTTGCAAGCTAGCGCGAGTCCAAGTTTCACATATATTAGCGTACTAGCTGCGCCTGTGTCGGGTTTATATCTCTGCCTCACGGATTTATATATACTGTGACTTAGTTTTACTACCAACGTGCGAGTTAATGAAGTGGTAATGATTTAGAAATTGCGGTTAAACAGGTGTTGGGACTATTTCTAATGGAGGTCTCCGCAGTCTTGGGCGTGTCTGTGCACAGGTAAGTGATTAACTTTGATAGTGTTTGTCGACGGTTAACCTGCTGCTTGTGCTCTTTGCTAGCACGTTTCTGTCAACTTTCTGGGGGTAAATTTGAGCTTAAATCTTAATTAAATGCAGTAAAATAACAAATTCGCCTGTAAATAAACTAAAACAAGTCACTAGCTCACTCTTACTTTGCTCAATGTCGTGTTATTAACTTTAATAACTCTAAAGCTTCAAGCCAAACTTGCTTGTTACTGCTACAGGAGGCATTTGGCGCATTAATACGAAAGCCAAGGTGCAGTGTGTGTTGTGTGTGTGTGAGTGTAGACTGGTGTTGAGTGAAGCTGGCTACGGCCCCAGGGCCAAATATGTGAAACATCTTATCAGGGCTGCATTCTCTGACATGCCGCAGCTCATCATAAAACAGAGCACACCTCTATTTGGTAAGGGGGCACCTACAGCACACACCCACCCAGCAGGTTGTAGTAACTAACACTGCTGGACAAGACCACTTAAAACAACAGCTGTCATTCTATCAGAGCACTGTAATTACAGAGGAAGTAAGTACAGACATTTTGTTGTGGGTAACAGTGACTGAAACCAACATGTTGCCTGTCAGTGTGCGTGTAAGAGCTTTTGCAACAGACTTGGTTGGTGCTCGTCTCCTCACTCATCTGCACTGCTCTCTCTTGGCATGCTCAGTGAATCTCTCATTGTGTGCTTGTGTTTGGTGCCGCAGGAGAGCTGAGGTTGACATCCCTGCACCCTGCTGAATGCCTTTCATGGCCCAGCATTAACATCACTATGGCACTGACAGAATTACTGCCGTGCTGACTTTAGTTCACTCTGTCCTTTCTGGCCATTCCTCTACTGTTTTTTTCTTTCTGGCCCTTGTTTCTTTCACTTTGTTTTGTAACGCATCTTTCATGTTTCTCCTCACATCTCCCATCCTCCCTTTTTATTTGGTGTTTTGCTTTTTCTCTGTCAGGTCTCACGTGTTTGGTGAATTGATTGTGATATCCGTCCAACCTTGTCTCTTTCAGCCCTCCTCGTCTTTGTTTCTTTGGTCTGTGCCATCTATCTCACCATGGACGGCCTGCTGAGCGGGGCCAGTAAAGGGGCCGGGGTTCTTCAGTCAGCACAGACCTCATCACGTCATAGATGCCACTCGCTGTCGTTACCCCTGTATGACTGACAAACAATAAAGCTTAAATTCCTCTTAACTTGAACAAAGGAGCCATGCATCCGCTGCTGTCCCTCAGTGTCTTCTGGCTGCTCCCCCTGGCCTTGACGCTGGAAGAAGACTCACCGCTGAATTCTGTTCCCCGCAGATCTGTGCCCTATAACAGTGAGTGCTGCTACCTGTCTTGTGTAACCTTGGCTTACAACATGCCAGCTCACACTCTGTCTGAGTTGGGACAGACTCATTGTGAAACAAGGTTTAATACCTGGTGATTGTTAAATGAATCAGCCACATCCTGTCTCTAGTGGTCAACGCTCACCAGTTTCATGAGAAGGGTGTGTCCAACTACTCCACCATGTTGTTGAGAGAAGACCTGGATCTGCTAGTGCTGGGCGCCAGGGAGGCGGTGTATGCTCTTGACCTCAAAGACATCTCCAAGAAACTTGCTTCGGTAAGAACGCCTTTGTTAACACTGCCAGTTCTGTCTTGGAGCAGCGCCCATTAATTGTTATCATTTGTCAACTTTAGAAGTTCCTTATCAAAGATTTCTTGGACGAGAGTGGCAAAGTTTGTAAGGACCAACTTGCTTATCATGCCAGACTCTTTGCCCTGAACTGAGCCTCTCAGGAAGCAGTTGTCCTCAGGTTTTAATCTGATCCAAAGAAGCTCTGTGCTCTGGAAAAAGTGCTGCCTGAGAGGCTCTGCTCAGGGCAACAAAGACCCTCATCACATTTTAGTGTTGCATTCACCATCTCTGCCATAGAAAAACACTTGAAAAAAAAGAACAAAAAATTGTGGAGAATTGTGTAACTAAAATTGTTGCCACTCTTTAAGGTGAAATGGGAAGTGACGCAACAGCAAAAAGATGAATGTAAAAACAAAGGCAAAGATCCTGAGGTGGGTCCTTTTAACTTTTGCTAATTAGAACTGACTGTGTATTGAGCAGATGTAGTCATTGCTTTTTAAATTGCCTTTGCAGATGGAGTGCCTCAACTATATAAGGATCCTGCATAAGATGGAGGATGACAGGATGTACGTGTGTGGAACCAATGCATTCGATCCAGAGTGTGATTACATGGTGAGATGAATTCAGAGCCACATGTCGTACTGTACAAACTGAATGAAAAAATTGCTGTGTAATTTTTCCATCAGATCATTCACAGGATTAAACGGTGTGTCTATCTGTGCAGACCTATACAGATGGAAAGCTGACTCTTCAGAAGAAACAGGACGATGGCAAAGGGAAGTGTCCATTTGATCCTTTCCAGAGATATGCCTCCATCATGGCTGGTGAATAGCTGTCAAACAACAGATAAGACATTTTCAGAGATGGTTTAATGTAGTAAAATGTTTTTCATTTGCGTCTCTGTGTTCGCTGTCTCATGTTATAAGATAACAACCTGTACTCAGCCACTTCAATGAACTTCCTGGGCTCTGAACCCGTCCTGATGCGCAGCTCTCCTGTCTCCATACGCACTGAGTTCAAGAGTTCCTGGCTTAATGGTAAGATGTGATAGTATAATTTAGGATTGTCTCTGTCTCTGAACTGAACTCTTTCAGCTTGGCTTGGTTTGTAGCTGAGTCAAAGTTAATGTTTTTTATTATTTCTATGCCAGAGCCCAGCTTTGTTTCCATGGCTCAGATGCCAGAGAGTGATAAAAGCGAGGAGGGAGATGATGACAAGGTTTACCTGTTCTTCAGTGAAACAGCTGTGGAGTGCGACTGCTACAACAAACTGGTGGTCTCCCGTGTGGCTCGCGTCTGCAAGGTGATAAAGACTTTACCATGCACGCTGCTCCGTTTCCCAACACAACAATAGTATATAAACAACACGTCCTCACTTGTTCTTATTCCGCCCTTTCTGTTGTTTGATGGGGCATCCTGTTTATCTGGCGTTACGGTGTCCATCTGTGCTCACAGGGGGATCTTGGAGGTCAGAGGACTTTGCAGAAGAAGTGGACATCCTTCCTGAAGGCCAGACTGGACTGCCCAGTGCTGGATTCCCAGCTGCCGTACGTTATCCAGGACACTTACCTCTGGTGTGACCCCCAGCAGCACTGGAAGGAGTGTTTGTTCTACGCCATCTTCACACCACAGGCGTACGTTTGAATTAACAAATGTCTTTGTCTCAGAGGGAGGGGGGGTTGCCTTCTTTAATGGTCTTTGGCACAACACTTGGCTCACATTTTCTGTGTGTGTTTGTGTGTTTCAGGGACACATCAGACCTGTCTGCAGTGTGTGCGTACCGGGTATCCGACATCAGCAGAGTGTTTGCAGAGGGGAAGTACAAGACTCCAGTCCCCGTAGAAACCTCTTTTGTAAAGTGGGTGATGTATAGCGGAGATGTCCCAGTCCCCCGGCCTGGAGCTGTGAGTCTGCCCACTATTCAGTGTGTGTGTGTGTGTGTGTGTGTGTGTGTGTGTGTGTGTGTTAGAAACAAAACAAAATCTCAGAAAGCAACTCTTTTTTACGAGTGGCTCAGCAGGAAACTGATTCCTTTTGTACTTTGACTCCGTTGTTCTCCCTTCTCTCTTTCCTTCCCCTCTTCTCTCGCCAGTGCATAAACAATGAGGCTCGTAAAGCGGGTATAACTCAGACCCTGGACCTCCCAGACCGTACCCTTCAATTTATCAAAGATAAGCCCCTCATGGACCAGGCTATCCAGCCAATAGACAACAAGCCTCTGCTGGTGCGAAGGGGATCTGCATTTACACGCATCATAGTCAACGAAGTGCAGGCTGCAGATGGCAACAAGTACAATGTGATGTTTATAGGCACAGGTGCGTGTTCAGGGTTGCAAAAGTGCAGCACACTGCCACTTCCTGTATTTAACTGTGCTGCTTTTGATAACCCAGCAACATGAGTGTTACCCATACAGCCATATGTCTCAGCTTATAAATATAGCATGTCTCTGTGGTTTTCTACGAAAAGAGGAAGGCACCATACTGAAAGCGGTGAACTACGATGGAGAGATGTTCATCATAGAGGAAATGCGACTTTTCCAGCTGCCAGAGGAAATCAAGAGCCTGAAATCTTCTAATGTCACGGTAATTTAAAACCCAGCCATAGTCAAGTTAATGGCGTATTACTTTTAAATCATTATTCAGTGTATGTGTATTCAATGTGTACAGGGTCAGATCTATGCAGGCTCAGACTATGGAGCAGCACAAATACCACTGGCCAGCTGTCACAGGTCCTCATCCTGTATGGACTGTGTTCTAGCCAGAGACCCATACTGTGGCTGGGACAAAGTTGATAAGAAATGCATTGCCATTTCTGACTCACAAAGGTAGGCAGCTGTCCCAACATGTAGAGCAAGCAGTGTTGATGTCAGGTCTGTCCAAACTAAATTTCAGTTGTTTCCTCTGCTTCAGAGAGCTTATCCAAAGTGTGAAAGAAGGAAATGCCTCAATTTGCCCAGCCGCTGGTGAGTTAGTGAACACTTTAGCCAGCGCAGTATGACCAGTGCTTCCACCTTAACACCTTAATCATAGTTTAGGTTGACTGTGGGTTGAAAATGCAAACGTGAAGATTATGTTTTGGGTTTTTTTTAGATCCTGTTAAACCCATTGATCAGTCCATCTGGACTGGTGGTAACATGAAGCTCAGTTGCCCTGCACCTTCCAACTTGGCAAAAATTACGTGGGAGCGGGACAACCAGCCTCTTAACCCTTCAGCTCGGCTTCAGCTACTACAAGACGGACTGCTTATACTCAATGCTTCAGACAGCGATGGCGGTCGGTACCGCTGCAAGTCTGTGGAGCACTCCAAAACTGAAGAGTACACAACCACTGTGGCTGAGTACCAGGTCAGTATAACCTCAGACAAGGATCGCCAGATATTATTCCCAGAAGCCCAGAAGGATGGCCCCTCTGTGGCTGGACTTCAGGCTGTAGTCGCACTCTTAGTAGTTGCTCTTCTCATCCTTCTGGCCTGGAACTTTTATAAAGGCCACATACCTCTTCCCTGGAACTGTGTCAAGAAGAATAGTGAACAATCTCAAGAGTCCCACGAGGAGAGGGGTCTGAACTCCAATGTGACCTATCAAGAGGCACCAAGGCCTGTACCAGCAGAGGACAAGCCCCTGGTGTCTGGAAGAGACAGCAGCAGTAATAACAACCACACTGGAGGGGCAGCAGAATTCAGTGCTGCAGGGGAGGAGACTGTGAACCTACCATCTCTGCAGTACATTGATGATGAGTCAGAAATTTGAGAATGACTAGCAGATTACTCAGTTTACCCCTGAGCACAGTTCAAGTTAAAAAGATGAAAGGGAATGCCACAAACCCTCTTGTTTCTAAGCACAATGACTGGAGTCAGCAGTTCAGCTGTGATATTTGAGAACTGAAATGTCAACTTTCACAGCACACAGAAAGTTGGGAGTACATTTGATTAATTGATTAATTGTTTATTTGAGTGTCCTGCACCTTTCTGGTGCCCAGCCCATATGGAATTACAGAAAACTTAAGTGTCTCGGGAGCATAAGAGCGTCCCAAGTGATCAAAATTGTGTTTTGAGAGACTATGAACTGTTGAGACTGAACACACCAAAAGAGTGAGACATGCTGGAATTTCTGCTTTACCTTTTGTTTTGTTTTAATGCAGTTGTGTCCATTTAAAAGTATGTTTTTAGCTTCTTACTAATTGTAAATCCTGTCTTGTAAAGACTGGTATGATTTTCACAGGGAATGTACAATAACTGAAATTGAGCCATTTCATGTCTAACCTCTAGCTGCAAAGATTTAGCTTTGTTGTATTAAATCTTTTCTACTTGGTCCACCTGCTGTTTCAGTGTATATAAATATAGCCAACAGGATTTACTAGTTTTCTGCAAGACTGGACTTGAGAAGAATGTGAAGAACAGATGTGGAAGTTACTTGCAGTTCTTTCTTTGTTTGGTATTATGACAGTTCAGTTTTGAAGATATAATGTGTGAGTTTTACCCAGTGACAGCTTGCATAGAGTAAAAAAAGGGGGAAAAATCTTTAATATGTAATTTTCAAACTACATTACAATTTGCTTTTTCACAACAGTAGAGAACAGAACAGAACAAACAAAATTTTCTGAAAGAGCAGCCGAAGCAATACAACAATGCTCACTGACTGTACAGCCTAAACTATACACTGTGAATAGTAAAAACTCAGTGATTGGTCTTGGTCCATCCTGGTGCATGGTCTCTATCTCCTGTAGCGGTACCTCTTGAAGTGGAACCACAGCTGGAAGATCCCGTTGGCGAACTGACAGCGGAAGCCATGTCGGTGCGAGTACTCCCACTCCCTGTTCACAATCTTGAAGGCAATGTCCTCGTACGGCGGACCTGCGTGGAACCTTAAAATCCCAAAGTCCTTGTTGTCGGGACTGGGCTCGAGGAAGTACTGCGGGGTGGAGCGCTTGTCAATCAGGTCCGGGTAGAAGATGTTGAACTTGTATCCCTGGACGATCTTGGGCGGAGGGTTGTCGAAGTCATAATGCGTCTGGTTGTATTTGTTCCACTCAAAGCCTGTGTGGACCCGGTTGAAGAAGCGGGGTTTCCTGGGACGGTATTTGTCTGCCCACAGGTACATCTTCCCCGTGACTGGGAACTCCACGCTGAACTGCGCCTCGTCGTTGCCCATGCCCTCTCTGGCTCGACGTACAAAGGCATCCTCTGCACTCTCATTAGCGTCGCCTGAGAGAGAAGTCAAACAAGCAACAGTCAGTGAAACAAACATCTACATCACATATTTTATACATCAAGAATTGGTTTCTTCAACAGTTTGCATGGACTGCTTGCATGGTCTCATACCTGTAACCTGTAGCTGTCTGCGTGCCAGCTGCAGCCTGTGTATGTCCTCCTCTGGGGTAATCGTGTGTGTGTCCAGAGGCAGCTCAGAAGGCATGAGCAGCGTAGGACTGTAGCGCCCCGAGTCGTACTCCGCCTGGCTCTGCTGGATCAGGTCCTCCTCCGTCAGCACAGCCTCCACCGCTTCACCCTTCTCCTCCTCGTCCTTCCCGTCGCCGTCTTCTCCGCCATCCTCATCTTGGTTTCCTGCTGTGGACGGGCCTGCCTCTTCTTCCTCATCTTCTATTTTTTTGTTCTTACTTTTTGTGGAGGACGATGATGATGACTGTCCATGTTCTTCTGTTGCGGTCTCCCTAGTCCGCTCTCTTGCTCTCTCCCTGCTGTTACAAAAACATTTGGGGTCATTTTTCTTTCATACATCCTCAAATGCAGAAGTGAGAATTAACATGGTGTGAAGTGAAATCTGAACCCCAGGTCACAGTAACTGACCGGGCCACCTGGTCTATACAGTTTCTGGATGTGTGCAGCGTGTGGTCTCCAGGTAACTTACTCATCTTCGTCATCCTGTGGCTCCTCTTTGATGATGGGGAACAAAGGTTCACTCTCCACTCCCTGTTCCTGTTTCAGCTTGAACAGCTTCTGACGCAGCACATCTTGATGTCGCTCTCTCAACCTGGGACATAAAATAGTAGTTTTACACTCGTGTCCACTGCTGGGTTACTGGGCATTCAACAGTTGTACATTGTACAACAGTACATTGTACCATCTTGCCACAGATTTACATTTGGTAAAGTGCAAAAGTTGTTCTCAAATTACGCATTTAAACTACTTCAAGAGCAGAGGAAGAACAGGTGTTCCCACATGCATACCTGGCTCTGGCCATGTAGACCCTGACTTGCTGCAGCAGACTCTCCCAGTAGCCAATATCAAGATTGGATCCTCCAGCTTGGATCTTTGACTCAATGTTCAGGTGCAGCGCCTGCAGCTGGCTGTATGTTTTTCCTTTGAACACGGTCTGGACGTCAGTGCTCACAGCTGTGTTGATGCCCTCACGACGATCTCCTGCAGTTTCGAAGTGATTGAATCAAAAAGAAAAAAGAAAACTTAGGTTGAGCGTAGCTTCCTGCTACATTCATGACAGAAACTACCACTACCACAGAAGTTTCTACATGACAACAGATACAACTTCAAATGTAACAACACAGCAGAAGACAAAGACAACCTGAGTATAAAACCTCTGTTTGATGATATTATGGGAAAATTACATACCTGGTCCTTTCCCAGAAGCCTCCAGTTTTCTCAGTTTGCTGATCTCGTCCTCAGTGATGGTCGTCATGTCTCTCCAGAAATCCACGTTCTTGCCTTGCTCCAACTCCATATAAACCTGCCAGTGTAACAGCACTCTTACAGTGAACCATGTACAGATGGAGTTCATTTACACAATAATGGTGTAAAGCAACTAATAACACATGGCCTCTTTTATGGATAGAGTCAAAACATCTTTCATGAGTTTATAGTCTGTATATGACTGTATTGTATTATAGTGACATAACACTGATTTCATGTCCAAATGAATAAGTAAATTTAAACAAAATCTATCAGTGTGACACCTCAAGTATGCCAGAATCAATATTTTTTGAAAATTTGGGGATTTGGCGCCCCCCCAGTGGCACTTAAAACGAAAAAAGAAAGATCTGATTCAGGGACACAGAAACACTTGTGTTGAGAGAAACAGGCTGATTATGAGTGAAATAGTCTCATTTTTCTACAAATAAAAACTTGTACCATCAGAATAATTTGAAAGATGCTGTAATCACATAAAACATCTAAATATAATGGCTTTACAATTGATGTTGAAATGTTCTTTCAAACCTCAACTTGACCAGACTTACTCAGACTGTGAGGTGACTGCCAAACTCATACAATTTCAGAAGAATTGCTAAGGAAGTGATTCAAAACTAATTATTATATAAGAGTTAAAAGACACTGCAATATTTATGATGCACTTACATTATTACATCTCCCCTGTGAAAGCAATGCTGTGTCACCTAAGCTACAGCTACACAACATTGACTCTTGAATGTAACACAGCAACACACCTTAATGTCCTCCAGCAGATCGTCCATATCAGTGACTGTGAGCCCGTTGAGGAAGGTATAAGGTTCATGCATCTCCACAGCAAGATCATCATCCTCTGCACTGATGTACTTTGCCAAAAGGTCAATGGGCTTGGCACGACCATCACGAATTCGGATCTTAGACCTAAACACATGGCACACAAGGATGTTGAGACAATGTATGTATTCAGGAACTATTGTAGAAGCCTGGAACTTAACTGAAATTGTGCAAACAAACTGATCACATACATGGTAAATGACATCACTACAGAAATCCTCTGACATGAAAAGTGGAGGCTGCTTATGTGGAAATACAGTAACTGTTGCTGCAAACTAACCTGAGTTTGGCCTGATGCAAATGGAAGTTGTCTTCCTGCTCAGCCCAGGTCTTGAAATGCTCTGCCTCTTTCTCTCTCTGCAGCATCTCCAGCTCAGTCTCTCTCATGGCTTTCTCTCGCTCCCTCTCCAGACGAAGCTGTTTCACCTAGATAGATGCAGTTATAATGATTAATGAAAGGGCTGGTCCTCACAACTGTGACATTATACTGCCAAATGAAAAACTACCCTTCTGCTCATACCTTCTGCAGCTCCCTGCGATTCTCCTCCTGGATACGTTTATTCCTTTCTTTAAGCTCCTTTTCTCCAAGATGGCCAATACCTTTCTTATCCAACGCCTGAAAAAACACACACACCAAAAAAAAAAAAAAATCTAGAATGAGATACAATATTTAAGTTATGACAGAGCACTTATGTGTCTGAGCTACGGCTCTTCAACTCACCTTCTGCCATTTGAAAGTGCCTAACAAGTTGTTGTCACCAAAGGGATTGTCTGCATTGGTGTACCCCATGTACTCCTCACTCCAGCCCATCTTCTCTCTCCTTTTCTTCTCCTTTGCTTCCTTCTTGGCCAGTCTTCTGGCCCTCTTCTCCTCTGGTGTCTCCAGAGCTTTCATCATTTCTCTCTGTTTTTTCCTCTCCTCCTTTTCTTTCACTGCGTGGCCCCTGTGATCAGACCCCGAGCTATCAGATGACTCCGGTGAACTGGAGCGCTGCCTCCCCCAGTCTCTGCCAGCCCTCTCTCTGCTTCTTTCACTCCTCCCTCGCTCCCTGTCTTCACTCCTCTTCCTCCGCTCTCGGCTTTTGTCTCTCGCTCTTTTTCTTTCCCTTTCTCTGCTGCTGCTCTTCCGCCTCTCTCTATCTCTGTCCCGCTCCCTCCTCTGTCTGTCTCTGGCTGGACTCCTTCTGTCAGGACTTCTCCGTCTTCTTCTTTCTCTATCGCTGCTTCCACTGCGGGAGTCAGAGTTGGACTGGGATCTCCCCCTTCTCCTCTCTCGAGATGTTCCTCTCTGGTTCTCCATTTCCTTTCTCCTCCTCCTCATTTTGGGACCATCTGAATCAGAACTGAGACAAAAATAGTAATTAGTACATTTTTGCTCACTGATGAGCATCCATGTATTGGAGTCTATATAAAGGCTAAAACAGTACACTTTATCGACTGGCTGCGACTGATACCATTATTATATATGTTTTAATTGTTCGATTGGTCCTTTGAAACACAGGTACCCTGGACTCACCGGACAGCAGAGCTGATAGTGAGTTGATTATCCGAGGTAAATAAAATAACTTTGACTTTGGCTGGATTGCAATAATGGTATGGTGTGCATGAGGACGTGATTATATACAAGTATTACCTGGTGTAGTAGCCAGATGATCCTAATGAATCGCTGCGTAACTAGAGCCGGAAAACGTATAAATCATTGCACACCAATACTAACCAGCTGGCACCAGACAGCGAGAACAGTTACCTGGATGACCCACTCCTCGACTTGCTCCTGGGGCGGTGTGGTCCTCGTCCCCTGTCGCTCTCAGAGCCGCTTCGGGAACCTGGATGGTCCCTGTGTTGAGGCCGACGTCTGGCAGGGGAGCCATCGCTGGAGTCCCTGCTGTCGGACCGTGCTCGACCACGGGCGGTTCTTTTCGCGTCCGTGGACCGACTGCGGCCTCTCCTGTCTTCCGGGGAACGAGACCTGCTTACTCTGGACCTGTTCCGCCGACCCCGGCTCCGGCTTCTGGACTTGGAGCAGGACCGACGTCGTGACTTCGAATCCATCACGAACTTTCTGTGCGGGGTCCTTACGGCACTCTGTCGCGTAAATAAGAGGTAACAGATAAAAACGGATTGCTGTCTTCACAATATAGATATAACGTATGTGTTCACGGAACGTTAAATGAAGCAAGTGAACGTCCACGTCGGCCTCTAACACGTTTAATTAAAAAATACGAAAGGTTGTCTGGTTTCAAAAAGAAGTACTCAGGCAGGAGAAAGCCATCTTAAAGGACCTTTCTGCAATGTGGCGCATATTCCAAGCGCATAGATTGAGAAGATTAAAAAACATATAAATACCTTTTAAATTTAACCTCAGTTTTTACAGCATATTAGGCATTCAATATAAAATTACGATCGCTTAGATGTGATCCCGTGTTAAAATAATTTGATAGTGAAAATAGGTCAGAGCAGCTTTTCAGAAACACAAACACTCGCGTCTTCGTGACGTCAGTTAATTGGCAAGTGTAGTTCTCTGAATTCACTTTTAAATAAAGTATTTAAGATATAATGGTCACAACTAAACTAATCCCCCCTGGTTACATAAGATGTAATGCAACCGAGCCGATATATACGACATTGTGTGGCTTCTTGGTTGATTTCAGGGGAAGAGGTAATGTTTACAAGTTTAATTGAACTACAAATACCAAGCGACACACGGCGCCATTGCCTGTTTAGAGGGGAGAGGGGACTCCTTTCAGCAACATTATTCTTCACCCAGTCTAGTGTTAGGACATTATCAACTACATTTCTGACCAGACCACACCATTAGTTGTGCTTTCTCTTCTACTCCGGCTCTCGTAGGGAGTTAGAAACTGTTGGTGTCACGGTAAACTCGGCTTTAGCTGCTCGGTCAGGTACAGTTTGTTAGCTAGCTTACATTAGCCGACCGCTACCAGTAGATTTACGGCTTATATCCGTGACTGCCCTACCAGGTAGATCAACTAAAGCTGGAGGCGCCGGTCAGCCACAATGGTTTGGTCAATTCACCAGTTTCTGGTTGTTGACATTGGCAAATAATTCGTCTGTTTTGGGAACAAATCAACGCAACCTTTGTTCGGCTTATGCGCAGCCTGGATGGTTTGGCCTGTTTCATTGTCTCCGAACATCGAGAACACACAAGTTGTTTTTCAGTGTCGGTAGGTTGTTTGGCTAGTTAGGCTAACACTAGCCGCGTTCGTGTAAACAAAACCCCGTCAGCTGTCGACTCCAGATAATCTTGAAAGCTACCTAGTGCAGTATGGCGCAACACGACCCCTCTCATGTAGCCAGTTCACAGAAAGCACTCATGTTGGAGATGAAGAGCCTTCAGGAGGAGCCTGTCGAGGGATTCAAAATAACACTGGTGGATGAGGCTGATCTGTACAACTGGGAAGTGGCCATTTTCGGACCCCCAAACACTCATTATGAAGGGGGTTATTTCAAGGTAAGAAGAGAATAGAGTACCACTTTATTGAAAACTGTCTTTGGCATAGCATTAAAACATACAGCACACAATGACAGCAGTGTCATTGTGGTGCCTCCAAGTAGTAAAACACAATATGCAAATTCAAGAGAACACAAGGGAAACTCAAGGGAAAAAGTTTCTCGGAGTTGTGCAATCCTGTGGGTAGGTATATAAGCTCTCCTAGGATACACAGAGCCTTCCTCCTCCATCCAGTCCCAAAAAGGCCACACTTGGCTCTGTTGCCACCTGAGCTGAACCTTTCTCCACTGTCTAGTTGCCATACTGTACCATGCAGTGACATAACAGCTTTATTTACTTGCTCCAAAGCGGTGGTTTGAGCAGACAGAATACATACATTTCTGAAAAACTTAATTCACATTCACAAAGTTAACTCTTAAGGGCACCACTCATATACTAGCACCATCAAAAACAATCAGATAGTAACAATACAGGTCTGTTTTGTGTCCTAGGCTCGGATCAAGTTTCCCATAGACTATCCGTACTCCCCACCTGCCTTCCGGTTCCTCACCAAGATGTGGCACCCCAACATCTATGAGGTGTGGTATCACAGCCAAGCTCATTTTTACTTTCAGTCTAACAGTTTTGCCATGCTTGTGTGTTCTCTTATCATTGTCTATAACTTAAATAGCCATTCTCCAGCGATCACATGATGCATCAGATCGTAAAAGGAGTTGATTTCCTCTGTTTTAGAATGGAGATGTGTGTATTTCTATATTGCACCCTCCAGTGGACGACCCTCAGAGCGGAGAGCTGCCTTCAGAGAGATGGAATCCCACCCAGAATGTCCGGTTAGCACTCTCCCTCATTATCTCTCCTCACATGTCTCTCCTTTCTGGGTACCTCCCTGCTTCGTATTCTCTTGGCTGCCTTAATAATTAACTTGACCCATACCCTTATCACATGACATTTGTCTTCAGCAGAGTCTCTTCAGAAACTAACACTGAATCCATATCTCTGTAGTGACCACCACTGGTGTAATGTGATCTGTTTTTGCCCAGACCAGTCAATGGACATCTTCCTGTTGTTTGATTGTTGTCCATTATTTGTAGGTATTACAGCTCAGTTTAAACTGTAAAATGTTTTTAATTCCTTCCTTGAAGAGGCCACCACATCTAGAAATTCTCCATCACTACAAAAATAGCAATCAAAACTGCGGCATAACTGAACCCACTTTTATACCATGTGCAGTCACAAACAGTTAATTATAATAGTAAAGAAAATAATTGGATTTAGGCTGCAGTCATGTTTAGAGCAGGAGTCTTGTTTTAAAGCTTGTTTAGTTTAATTATGGAGGCTTTGTTTTGTTGTTTCATTTATAGATAAGCACAGAAATAATTGGAATTTTAATTTTCAGTTTATATTGATCTAAAGAAACGACACACAAGTGAAGTTATTTTTTTCCAGTTCTTGTAGTTGTGGGTGTAGCACAGGTGTGATTAATGACATTAACAATGGCTGCATTTCATACAGATGTCCCAGATCCAAGTCTCTGCTATGTTATTAATTACACCTGTGCTTTTCCTGCTACTCCAAGTCAAAATGTCTGCTGTGGAAAAATTTCTTTTTCCATCGCAGTTACACTGTCCATCAATACTGTGCAACAGTTCCTAATGTTGCCCGAGATATTAGTAAATTCAACATTTAATAAAATCATACTGTTGCAAATGTGTCACTTCTATCCAGATAGCTTTTTTTTTTCTTTTTTTTTTTTTTGAGTTAGCAGTTAGCGGGCATTAAATAAAAGTGCAACTTTCATGTTTTTATAAAATCTGCACTTTGTAGTCATTTTTTCACTTGTAAAACTATAATGCAATACAAGTATTCTGTCAAACAAACCTAAACAAAAATAATACTGTTTTGATTGACACTGTCAAAGAGGTTCAATGTAATTGTTTATTATTGAGTATATAGTTGTCAGTGGTGTTGAACTGAGAGGTGTTTGTTAAGTTTTCTCTACCCTGTGTTCAAACACGAGGGGGGAAGAATATTTGAAACACATTTCAATATAATACAATCGAGTAGAACACCACCACCACAACATCTGTATTAAACATAGAATATGAGTCAGAGCTGTTGTACTGGATTGCATCAGATTGTATTGGTGTATCTAATATAATGGCCAGAGTTTATAACTCTACATTGGCTTCATTATTTACTTTTCTGGTGAAATGATATCCATAAGTAGTAAGCATGTAATAGATTCTATAACACTATGTATAGCTGTAAGCGGATGCTAGTATTTATTAATGTATTGTAAACAGCTGTAACTCTTGTGGACAGCCATGAGTGGAAGCTAGTCTATAAACAGATATTGGTGACAATATAAATGAAACACAGTCGTATTGATACGTTATGCGTTGAGATTAGAGTTACAATTACTGTTTGGTCTATAATCAATAAACATTAAAAAGTACCCCTATAGCTGCATACAACTGCATTATAAGCGTGTTTTCTTTAGTTGCAGCCTCTTCCACCTTAAGCTCATTGAATATCTGTATAAATGCAATTGGATATAGGATATTGGATTAAATATTCCACAATTGTTAATCTAATTAACAATTCGTGACCATATCTCTCATTCTGGGGGATATATTTGACAGTGTTTTACAGTGTTTAACATTTGCTGCTCACCTTTGTGTTTCCTCCAGCACCATTTGCTGAGTGTGATCCTGGCTGCTGAATAGACCCCAACACCTTCTCTCCTGCTAGCGTGGGCGCCCTCCGTCATGCCGTAAATGGAGGGACAGCAAAGGCAGAACCCGAGATATATGAAATCATCAGGTAAAATGTCCAAACACTATTATGATAGTACACAAATCTGAAGAAGCCTATCCCTGAGGAGCCACTGTTATGTCACTAACTGTATATATTCTTTATATTTCCCTCAGGAAACAGGTTATGGCCACTATAAGGCGGAAGCTGGCGATGGTGAAAGTCCCACCCGCTGGCGAGTACTGCGTCCGTGCCGTGTCCGGCTCCCGGCCAGGGGCCTCCGACCTCTTCTATGACTATTACTCACGATGGCGATGATGTGGAGGTGAGATGGCGACTTCTTTCTTTCTGATGAGAACTGACTCGGGCAATGAGGTCGTGACATGGATACCACTCAGCGGCGCCTCAATCTAGCTGACATATGGCACAGAAGCTTCCACTTTCAAACCAATAGAAAGAGCAGTTTCCCTCGTCTCTAATTATTCTAGGAGGTTTAAAATTGATGCATCGTTGTGGAAGGTCAGTCCTGGTAAAGATTTGCATAACACAAAAAGTCACCAGATTTTGCAGGCGAAGTTTCCGTCATCACACAAAACCTTTGAGAATACTTCAGCACATCGCGTAACCCTATTGAGTTCAGTCCCTGTACGGGTATGAGTGTTATGGGATTTATACTATCAACAATAGCAACATTTGCACTGGTGCAAACACTTCCAAACTTTTCTCAGCCTCTCTCTTGCATATCTTTGTTTTCCCTAATTGTAACTGGATATTTGCTCTCCAGTAGATTGGTCTGGTAATAGCGAATGAAAGGACTTCAAGCAGCCTATTGGCGTTGAGCAGTAGCGCTGCAAACACATAGAGATCTGACATTTCTGATCTGTCTACCGCTTCAAAGACGGGTTTGTGAATTGTGCAGGAATGGTGTTTTCAAAGTTCCTGTGCATGCCAGAACAACCGAGCTTTGTGTCTATTTTACTGGTGGACGGTTACCCCCACACGTGATCTGATCTCAGCTCGTGATAACAAGCACTTGCGACAATGGCGGACTCTCTTGTCTTGGGTTCGTGCTTGGCGAGCTGGTCAGCGGATCAAAATCTCGTGTAGACACTTTTGCTAACGTAAATTGATCTTTGCTGTTTTCTTCTGGTTTACTGTTAGATTGTGTTTTTCTCTGTCATTTTGAGTTGAGGTTATGTTATTTGATAGCTCAGATGTAAGGTAAATGGCAAAGGTGACGAGTTTTTCAGGGTAGGGGGGTGGGTGGGCAAGAACTAATTACTGATCGATCCTGTGTTCCTCCTCAGGTTTACTCTCAGAGTGTCCTGAAGGAGCCAAAGAAACCAGTGTAAAAGCCCCAAAATATTTTACTTGAGCTGTTTTGTTGTATTCTTGTCTTCTGTTTGCTCTCTTGCAAGCTTTCACCTTTAGTCTCTTTCTTGAGTGAACATTATGCCTGCAGTCTCTGCTTGAGAGATAATTTTGTGATGAAGTTAATAGGTTTGAATAACAAAAGTTCTCTGTAGGAAAGTGTCTGTCTTAAGGTGTTGTTGCAGTATCAGTCAGGATTATAAAGTTTTCAGCCTGGAAGTGAAGAAGAAGAAGAGCGCCACCATGTTTTATTCTCATCTCTTTGTATTCGCTGAGAGTGGGCCCGGGGTTGATATAATTTTTACAGAGTGTATGGGTGTCCTCTGTGTGTGTTATTTGCATCATGGCAATATTGATTTATTTCATTTACTTAAATTGGGACTTCATACTGAATTTCTCAGGATAATGATTTACACTTGATAAAACAACTAAAACAAGCAAATATATTCCTCTGCAGGTGTGGTCTTCAGCGTTGGTTTACAGCTTCAGCAAGACCATAGCTTTGAAATATGCACATATGGCTGTATGGATAATCCTGTATTGTTTTATTCACCTGTAATTTTATTTTATTTTCCAACTGTTAAATGAAAAATAAGATTTATTGGACAAGATGCATCTTAAAAGTGTCTCAAAAGTGCAGCCATCAGAAGATGGGTACACTGTGGCCATGAAGGATGAACATAGTCAACAGCAGTGTAGTAGTAAGTCTCTAAAATTGAGCTGGAGCTGCGGGCCACATTCCAGCTGGTTCTACAGGCACTTACTAAAAATGAAATCACACAGTCCACAAACAGGGAGGACATTTTTTATTTTGCGAAGTTGAGGTCTTGAGTGCTTGTGCCTCAGCCAAAGATCCTTGAAAATATCGTTGTTGTACACATAATCATCTTAGGAACTGCCTCTGCAATTTACATGCAGCCCATCATAGATACAGACAGCAAAATAAATCCCAGACTTAGGGCACATGCTTGTTTTATTAAACGGCCCGAGTGTGGCCCATATACAGCATGATTGTCAGATGCTACGTCCACATCTGGACCAATTCTGACGCACACACAGAAAATCTGTCAGTCAACTCCTAGACATTCATTTTCTTCGACAAGTTGCAAAATGGACGTTATCAGGTGCTGCAAGGGTTTGTGACAGTCTGCAGAGATAATGAAAGATACACTTTCCTGATCACACAGAAATTTTCTAATTTATTCACTGTATATCGTGTGTCTCACGATCTCACGTCAGTAAAAGTCATGGAAACAAATTTGTGGCATGTTTCCCAGGTAGAGGTATATAAATTACTGAAGCCTTTAAGTTTCCATTTGCACTCGGACTGTTTCATATTATTTGGCCGTACACAAACCTCTATCTGTTGGAGGCTTACTTGAAGAAATTTCGTCGAAACTACACTACACAAAACACCTACACTAAAACCAACTGAGGACCGAGAGGACAACCGTCGTTTAGAAACCATGGCTTACCCTGGACCCCCCAGGGACGAGGACCTGCTGGACGGTAAGACATCTTCTAATATCACACTAAATGTATTCATTTGTGAATAGATTAGAAGATGTTTAAAAATGTTTTTCAGTGTAAAATTGCAACTGAATTAATGTAATATGCTGAATTTAAACATGGACATTTGGTCGAAATGTGTGAGAAACAATTTTGATGGAAACAAACACACAGCCGATGTTTTCTCAGTGTAAAATAAGTTTAAGATAATAAGAGTATAGAGATTTTACCAGGACAGATCGCGAAATGTATTGCCAATGATGTCATGATTTGAAAACAGTGTTATTTTGGTTTGGGGATCGTTTTCCACATTTTTATACTAAAGATGAATTAAAAGACTGGGCCATTTTTTTTTTTCGAATAATGCTCAGATATTTTCTTGTACCATGGAGACGATGGAACTTTCCAGGAACGTGACGTCAAGGTCCAGCTCCGTAGATATAAACATTCCGTTACTATTACCATGTGCATAGCTGATAAACTTTTGCTATTACTGTGCAGATTAAGGTTTACATACAGTACTACTGATCTTTATATACAGTATATGTGTATATATCTACATGTGTGTGTGTGTGTATCAGCTGTAGTAAAGGCTGCTTACATGTCAGTGCATCAGTGGAATAATTTAATATAGTATGAGGTAAATTTGGTTTATCTGCTCTTACTTACATCATTTGATATTACATATAAAAAATTAGTAGGAGGCTTTTCTAGGTGTAGGAATATACATGTCGTTTACATGGTTCAATTTGAAAGGCCTTTAAACCTGCTGTTTAGAAACTTTTTTGTAGAAATGCAGAATGCTTGACTTTTTTTTTTTTTTTTTGTCTCCCCAGTGTTAAGCGAGATCATCTACCTTGACCGTCCTCTGCCCGTCAGAACAACAGGATAGTCACCCATTTTACTGGGCCTGTTCATGTTGTTGACCCTTACACTTTACGCTTAGCACATTTCTATTTCCTAACCCTAATCTACCATTTCTCCTATATATCTTTGTACTCCTGCCAATGTCACTCTATTTCCTCCTGCATTCCTGTTTTTGTCCTCTTAGCCCTTCCCTCTTCCTCCTCCTTATTTTCCCGCCTATGCTGCTCCTCATGCCTTTGCTTATGCTGCTCTTCACCCTGTTGCTCCTTTTGCTCCTCCTCTTGCTCTTGCTCCTCCTGTTCCTCTTGCTGTTGCTCCCCCTGTTGCTCTCCCTGTTGCTCTCTCTGTTCCTCCCCCTGTTGCTCTCCCTGTTGCTCTCTCTGTTCCTCCCCCTGTTGCTCTCCCTGTGCTCTCTCTGTTCCTCCCCTGTTGCTCTCCCTGTTGCTCTCTCTGTTCCTCCCCCTGTTGCTCTCTCTGTTCCTCCCCCTGTTGCTCTCCCTGTTGCTCTCCCTGTTCGCACCCATTACTCCTCCTCTTACTCCACACCTGTTCTCCTCCTTACTCCTCCTGTACTCCTGCTGTTGCTCTCAGTTTGCTTCCCCTGTTTCTCCTCCTGTTCTCCCCTCTTGCTCCTGGCTGCCTGCGGATTTCCCAGAGTTTGTCCCTGGGCAGAGTTGAGAGAAAGATCCTTAGTCTGCACTATCTTTGGGGGAGGTGGAAGGTATAGGTAGAACATTTTATCGATACCTATCGAAGGAACTGATCGAATATTTTCTTCCTTTGTTAGATGATGATCTCACATCTTCTGGATAGCTCTCCCACAAGAGGCCGAGAGGCAAGGAGGAGGAGGACGAGAGGAGGAGGAGACGAGGAGGAGGAGGGAAGGAGGAGGAGGAGACCTACAAGAGGATGAGGTCTGATGAACAGCTAGGACTTACCTCAATGACCTTGTTCACCACCTGAGCTGCTGTGGACCAAAAGGTATGTATGACCTTCAGATGTATAAAGTGCTTAGAATGAGTAACACTGACTTTACATATAATTAATTATTTTGTAAATAAAAGCTTTTCTTGCTTGATTAACCATTATATCTTGTCCTCTCCTCTTGTTTCATGCCACCATCTGAGCTGCTGCTGTTCGCTGTGGACAAAAAAAGTGAGTATAGCCTTCAGATGTATAAATTCTTAGAATAAAGGAAATGTACTGACACAGATAATATTAATTAAAATTTGTAAATAAGTATTTCACAGCGATTAACCATTATATCTTGTCCTCTCCTCTTGTTTCATGCCACCATCTGAGACTGCTGCTGTTCACTGTGGACAAAAAAAGTGAGTATGAGCCTCTAACTTGCAGCAAAAGTCTTTAATTATGTCAAAATATCAGAAAAAAACTTGGATATTAATATATGGGATTGTGCAGTAAACCAATGCAGTATTACTTATTTAGTAATTTAATTACTTCATGTCTGTTCTACTAAATGTTATGTATCTTTTTCTTCTCTGACTCCACCATCTGAGCTGCTGCTGTTCACTGTGGACAAGAAAAGTGAGTATGAGCCTCTGACTTGCAGCAAAAGTGACTTTAATTATGTTAAAATATCTGAAAAAATGTGAATATTAATGTATGGTATTATACAGTAAACCAATGCAATATTACTTATTTAGTGATTTAATCATTTTATGTCTGTTTTACCAACCACTGTTTTTCTTTTTCCCCCCCTCTTAACCACCTGAGCTGCTGCTGTTCACTGTGGACAAAAAATAGTGACTATGACCTTCAGATGTATAAAGAAATTAACTTAGAATAAAAGACAAACACTGACTTTACATATAATATGAATTATTTTGTAAATAAAAGTTTTTCTTGCTTGATTAACCATTATGTTTTGTCCTCTTCTCGTGTTTCATGCCACCATCTGAGCTGCTACTGTTCATGTCAGGTGGGAAAAAGGTGAGTTTCAAACTATTACTTGTCCATCTGTTTTTGTATTGATTAGAGGAGGTGTTTCCTCCTGTTCTGAGCCTTTATTCTAAGCTAAGCTAACTGGTTAGTGGTTGTAGATTTATATTAGTAGCATACAGATGTTTATCTTCTCAAACAAGGAATTAAATTAGTGTTTTTCCTCAAAATGTTGAACTAATCCTTTAATCCTTTGTCTTTTTCTGGGTCTTTGGCATTTCTGGGGCCCCTGAGAGTGGAATTCAACCATCATTTTCATGTGAGGAGGCCTCAGCACCACAATGATCCGCTGAACACACTGGAGCAACCTTCTTTGGATCCTCTGCACTTGGCTACAGTTTGATGTTGAATTCTATAAAATAAAATAAAAACCTCAGTCATTCAAACTAATTCTGTCTTCTGTCAGATCGTTTACCCTCAGAAATGGTGGACTAACATGAAGTTAACAACACACACCTATAAAGCAATAATGATAATAAAACTTATCATTATTTTTAAAAATTCACAAACAAATTCACATGTTTTGTAATACTTTTAGATGTAAAGTTTCTACTGTCATTATGTTGCTATGTGAATCAGTGTTATCATGTGCTTAATCACTCGGCATTGTTGTGCTGATAGTGGGGTGGCATAACTGAGCATAACACAACAATCATTCATTTTCTGATAAAAGCATCAAATTTGGCACATGTTGATAAATATGTAACAAAACTGGATACTGGGCCATCACAAACTCGCACCCTAGTGGCCATGACAGCCAGAGGTGGACAACAATTAAAAGCATTTTAGAATGAGGAGACAGTGCACAAGGAGGAAACTGTTATTTATTTTCCTAAGGGTGGATGGACTTGAGAAAAGTTTGAAATGAAGTGACACTAGGGATCAATAATCATCTTAAGACGCGTTTGCCTCTGCAATTTGTGCAGCCATCATAGATTACAGATAGCAAAATAAATCCCAGACTTAGGGCACATGCTTGTTTTATTAAACGGCCCGAGTGTGGCCCATATACAGCATGATTGTCAGATGCTACGTCCACATCTGGACCAATTCTGACGCACACACAGAAAATCTGTCAGTCAACTCCTGAACATTCATTTTTCTATTTAAACAAGTTGCAAAAAAATGGACGTTATCAGGTGCTGCAAGGGTTTGTGACAGTCTGCAGAGATAATGAAAGATACACTTTCCTGATCACACAGAAATTTTCTAATTTATTCACTGTATATCGTGTGTCTCACGATCTCACGCACGTACGTCAGTAAAAGTCATGGAAACAGAATTGTGACGTGTTCCCAGGTGAGGTATATAAGAGCTGCACAAACGCTGAAAATTCCCATTTGCACTCGGACTGTTTCATATTTGGCCGTACGCAAACACTGTCTGTTGGAGGCATGATTACTTGAAGAAATTTCGTCTGGAGAACTTCTGCTACGAAACACCTGCATAAAACCAACTGAGGACCGAGAGACCGTCATTTGAAACCATGAAAACACCCTACGTTTAGGGACGAGACCTGCTGGACGGTAAAACGCCTTCTAATATATAAATATATATTCATTTGTGAATAGATTAGAAGATGTTTAAAATGTTTTCAGTGTAAGTACGCTAGTTAATGTAATATGCTGAATTTAAACATGGACATTTGGTCAGAAATGTGTGAGAAACGAATTTAGTGAAACAAACACACAGCCGATGTTTTCCTCAGGTGTAAAATAAGTTTGAATAATAAGAGTATAGAGATTTTACGGGACAGATGCGAAGTATTGCTAATGATGTCATGATTTGAAAACAGTGTTATTTTTGGTTTGGGGGATCAAATTTTTCTACATTTTATACTAAAGATAGATTAAAAGACTGAGCCATTTTTTTTTCGAATAATGTAAAAATATTTTTCTTGTACCATAAGGACGATGGAACTTTCAGGAACTGTCAAGTCAGCTCCGTAGATATAAACATTCCAAGTCCTAATACCGCCCTTTGCATAGCTAGTAAACTTTTACTATTATAATACCAGATTAAGAGTTTACATACAGTACTGCAGTCTTTACTACAGTATATGTATATATATCTACCACCACATGTGTGTGTGTGTGTATCAGCTTCTTATTAAAAGGCTGCTTACATCAAGTGCATCCAGTAGGAATAATTTAATATATAGTATAAGTAAGAAATTTGGTTTTGTCTGCTCTTACTTACATAATTTGGTAACTTACATATAAAGGTGGTGGAGGCTTTTTCTAGGTGTAGGAGTATACATATCGTTTACATGGTTCAATTTATTGAAAACCTTTAAGCCTACTGTTTAAGCTTTTATGGAAATGCAGAATGTGACTTTTTTTTTTTTTTTTTGTCTCCCCAGGTGTTGTGAGATCATCTACCTTGACCGTCCCTCTGCCCGTCAGAACAACAGGATAATGCCGTTTTGCTGGGCCTGTTCATATTGATGACCCTTTTGCTTCTTGCCGCTGTTCCTAACCTAATCCTACCATTTTCTCCCTATACTCCTCTTGCCACTCCTGCCAATGCTCCTCTGTATTTCCTCCTCCCACATTCCTATTTTTGTTCCTCCTTCGCCCTTCCTCTTCTCCTCACTTATTTTCCTGCCTATACTGCTCCCTCATACCTTTACATATGCTGCTCTTCACCCTATTTGCTCCCGCTTTTCTCCTCCTCTTGCTCTTGCTCCCCATTCCTCTTGCTGTTGCTCCTGTGTTCCCTCCTGTTGCTCTCTCTGTTCCTCCCCCTGTTGCTCTCCCTGTTGCTCTCTCTGTTCCTCCCCCTGTTGCTCTCCCTGTTGCTCTCTCTGTTCCTCCCCCTGTTGCTCTCCTTTTTGCTCTCTCTGTTTCCTCCTGTTTGCTCTCTCTGTTCCTCCCCCTGTTGCTCTCCCTGTTGCTCTCCCTGTTACGCCACCCATTTACTCCTCCTCTTACTCCCACCTGTTCTCCACCTGTTACTCCTCCCTTTACTCCTCCTGTTACTCCTGCTGTTGCTCCTCCCGTTTGCTTCCCTGTTTCTCCTCTGCTCCCCTCTTGCTCCTGTTTCTCACGCGGTTCCCAGGTTGTCCCTGAGCAGGAGATTGAAGAAGATCCTTGGTCTGCTATCTTTGGGGAGGTGGAAGGTATGGTGGAACATTTTTGCTCGTACACATCAGAGGAACTGATGGATATTTTTCTTCCTTTGTTGGATGATGATCTCCCATCTTGGGACCCAGCTCTCACAAGAGGCCGAGAGAGAGCAGGAGGAGGGCGAGGGAGGAGGAGGAGGGAGGAGGAGGCCTACAAGAGGGATGAGGTCTGATCAAGACATGGGACTGCTCAATGACCTTGTTCACCACCTGAGCTGCTGTGGACCAAAAGGTATATGACCTTCAGATGTATAAAGAAATTAACTTAGAATAAAGAAATGCTGACTTTACATATAATATTAATTATTTTTGTAAATAAAAGCTTTTCATGATTCCATTATATCTTGTCCTCTCCTCTTGTTTCATGCCACCATCTGAGCTGCTGCTGTTCACTGTGGACAAAAAAAGTGAGTATCAGCCTCTGACTTACAACAAAAATGACTTTAATTATGTTAAAATATCTGAAAAAACTTGAATATTGATGTATGGTATTATACAGTAAACCAATGCAATATTACTTATTTAGTGATTTAATTATTTTATGTCTGTTTTACCAACCATTGTTTTTCTTTTTCCCCCCTCATAACCACATGAGCTGCTGCTGTTCACTGTGGACAAAAAAAGTGAGTATGACCTTCAGATGTATAAATTAACTTAGAATAAAAGAGTAACACTGACTTTACAGATAATATTAATTAATTTGTAAATAAAAGTATTTCTTGCTTGATTAACCATTATATCTTGTCCTCTCCTCTTGTTTCATGCCACCATCTGAGCTGCTGCTGTTCACTGTGGACAAAAAAAGTGAGTATGAGCCTCTAACTTGCAGCAAAAGTCTTTAATTATGTCAAAATATCAGAAAAAACTTGGATATTAATATATGGGATTGTGCAGTAAACCAATGCAGTATTACTTATTTAGTAATTTAATTGCTTTATGTCTGTTTTACTAAATGTTATGTATCTTTTTCTTCTCTGACTCCACCATCTGAGCTGTATGACTTCACTGTGGACAAGAAAGTGAGTATGGAGCCTCGGCTTGCAGCAAAGTGACTGGTATATTAAAATATCTAGAAAAATGTGAATATTAATGTATGGTATTATACAGTAAACCAATGCAATATTACTTATTTAGTGATTTAATCATTTTATGTCTGTTTTACCAACCACTGTTTTTCTTTTTCCCCCCTCTTAACCACCTGAGCTGCTGCTGTTCACTGTGGACAAAAAAAGTGAGTATGACCTTCAGATGTATAAAGAAATTAACTTAGAATAAAAGACAAACACTGACTTTACATATAATATTAATTATTTTGTAAATAAAAGTTTTTCTTGCTTGATTAACCATTATGTTTTGTCCTCTTCTCGTGTTTCATGCCACCATCTGAGCTGCTGCTGTTCATGTCAGGTGGGAAAAAGGTGAGTTTCAAACTATTACTTGTCCATCTGTTTTTGTATTGATTAGAGGAGGTGTTTCCTCCTGTTCTGAGCCTTAATTCTAAGCTAAGCTAACTGGTTAGTGGTTGTAGATTTATATTAGTAGCATACAGATGTTTATCTTCTCAAACAAGGAATTAAATTAGTGTTTTCCCTCAAAATGTTGAACTAATCCTTTAATCCTTTGTCTTTTTCTGGGTCTTTGGCATTTCTGGGGCCCCTGAGAGTGGAATTCAACCATCATTTTCATGTGAGGAGGCCTCAGCACCACAGCAGTCCACTGAACACACTGAACAACCTTCAACACCAGATCCTCTGCACTTGACTGGTTTGATGTTGAATTCTATAAAATAAGATAAAAAACCTCAGTCATTCAAACTAATTCTGTCTTCTGTCAGATCGTTTACCCTCAGAAATGGTGGACTAACATGAAGTTAACAACACACACCTATAAAGCAATAATGATAATAAAACTTAACATTATTTTTAAAAATTCACAAACAAATTCACATGTTTTGTAATACTTTTAGATGTAAAGTTTCTACTGTCATTATGTTGCTATGTGAATCAGTGTTATCATGTGCTTAATCACACGGCATTGTTGTGCTGATAGTGGGGTGGCATAGCTGAGCATAACACAACAATCATTCATTTTCTGATAAAAGCATCAAATTTGGCACATGTTGATAAATATGTAACAAAACTGGATACTGGGTCATCACAAACTTGCACCCTAGTGGCCATGACAGCCAGAGGTAGACAACAATTAAAAGCATTTTTTAGAATGAGAGACAGTGCAAGAGGCTATTTATTTTCCTAAGGTGGATGGACTTGAGAAAAGTTTGAAATGAAGTGACACTGAGAGGATCAATAATCATCTTAGGAACCTTGCCTCTGCAATTTGCATGCAGCCATCATGGATACGAATATGCAAATAAATCCCAGACTTAGGGCACATGCTTGTTTTATTAAACTGGCCCGATGGCCCATATATACATATATGATTGTCAGATACTACGTCCACATCTGAACCCATTCTGACGCACACACAGAAAATCTGTCAATTAACTCTGAACATTCTGTTTTTCTATTTAAACAAATTTACCCAAAAAATATGGACATTATCAAGTTGCTGCGAGGTTTTGACAGTCTGCAAGTAATGAAAATACACTTTCCTGATCACACAGAAATTTTCTAATTTATTCACTGTATATCGTGTGTCTCACGATCTCACGCACGTACGTCAGTAAAAGTCATGGAAACAGAATTGTGACGTGTTCCCAGGTGAGGTATATAAGAGCTGCACAAACGCTGAAAATTCCCATTTGCACTCGGACTGTTTCATATTTGGCCGTACGCAAACACTGTCTGTTGGAGGCTTGATTACTTGAAGAAATTTCGTCTGGAGAACTTCTGCTACTGAAAACACCTGCATAAAACCAACTGAGGACCGAGAGAGGACAACCGTCGTTGGAAACCATAAACACCCTGGACCCCCAAGGACGAGGACCTGCTGGACTGATGGACATCTTCTAATATCACACTAAATGTAACCATTTTGTAGGAATGGGTGAAGATGTAAAAATCTTTCAGTGTAAAATTGCAACTGAATTAATAATGTATGCTGAATTTAAACATGGACATTTATTCGAAATGTGAGAAACAATTTTAGTGAAACAAACACACAGCTTCCGATGTTTTCTCAAAGTGTAAAATAGTTTAAGATAATAAGGTAAGTTTACCGGGACAGATGCGAAATATGTAGTAACAATGATGTTGATTTGAGAAACAGTGTTATTATTTTGGTTTGAGGGATCAAATTTTCCACATTTATACTGAATAGATTAAAAGACTGAGCCATTTTTTTTTTTTGAATAATGCTCAAAAGATATTTTCTTGGCGCCATGGAGATGATGGAACTTTCAGGAACTGACATCAAGGTCAGCTCCATGGTCTTAAACATTCCAGGTCCTGTGCATGTGCATAGCTGATAGCTTTTTGCTATTACCTGTACAGATTAAGGTTTACATACAGTACTGCAGTCTTTACATATACAGTATATGTATATATCTACATGTGTGTGTGTGTGTGTATCAGCTGTAGTAAAGGCTGTACATGTCCAGTGCATCAGTAGGAATAATTTAATATAGTATAGAAATTAAATTTGGTTTATCTGCTCTTACTTACATAATTTTGATATTACATGTAAAAAGGTGGTAGGAGCTTTTCTAGGTGTGAATTATACATGTCGTTTACATGGTTCAATTTATTGAAAGGCCTTTAAACCTATATTTAAGCTTTTTATGAAATGCAGAATGTGACTTTTTTTTTTTTTTTTGTCTCCCCAGGTGTTGACGAGATCATCTACCTTGACCGTCCTCTGCCCCGTCAGAGACAACAGGATGGTGCCGTTTTTGCTGGGCCTGTTCATGTTGTTGACCCTTTTGCTTTGCGCTTCGCTGTTCCTAACCCTAATCCCTACCATTTTCTCCCTATGCTCCTCTTTATGCTCCTGCCAATGCTCCACTCTATGTTCCTCCTCACATTCCTGTTTTTGTTCCTCCTTTAGCCCTTCCTCTTCCTCCTCCTTATTTTCCTGCCTATGCTGCTCCTCATGCCTTTGCTTATGCTGCTCTTCACCCTGTTGCTCCCGCTTTTGCTCCTCCTCTTGCTCTTGCTCCCCCTGTTCCTCTTGCTGTTGCTCCTGCTGTAGCTCTCCCTGTTGCTCTCTCTGTTTCCCTCCTATTTGCTCTCCTGTTGTCTCTGTTCCTCCCCTATTTGCTCTCCTGTTGCTCTCTGTTCTCCCCTGTTGCTCTCTCTGTTCCTCCCCTGTTATACCTATTTGCTCCTCCCTGTTCATACCCATTACTCCTCCTCTTACTCCACCTGTTACTCCACCTATTGCCTCCTCCTTGCCCACTCTCCTATTACTCCTGCTGTTGCTCTCCCGGTTCTTCCCTATTTCTCCTCTGTTCTCCTCTTGCTCCTGTTTCTCCTGCCTGATTCCCAAGTTGTCCCTGGGCAGGAGATTGAAGATCCTTGGTCTGCTATCTTTGGGGAGGTGGAAGGTATGAGTAGAACATTTTCGTACACATCAGAGGAACCTTGGTCAGATATTTTCTTCCTTTGTTAGATGATAGTCTCCATCTTCTGGACCCAGCTCTCCCACAAGAGGCCGAGAAGAGAGCAAGGAGGAGGGAGGACTTGAGGAAGGAGGAGGAGGAGGAGGAGGAGGGAGACCCTACAAAGAGGATGAGGTCTGATAAGACAGCTAGGACTACTCAATGACCTTGTTCACCACCTGGGCTGCTGTGGACCAAAAGGTATATGACCTTCAGATGTATAAAAGTTAACTTAGAATAAAGAGTAACACTGACTTTACATATAATATGGTATTTTTATAAATAAAAGCTTTTCTTGCTTGATTGACCATTATATCTTGTCCTCTCCTCTTGTTTCATGCCACCATCTGAGCTGCTGCTGTTCACTGTGGACAAAAAAAGTGAGTATCAGCCTCTGACTTACAACAAAAATGACTTTAATTATGTTAAAATATCTGAAAAAACTTGAATATTAATGTATGGTATTATACAGTAAACCAATGCAATATTACTTATTTAGTGATTTAATTATTTTATGTCTGTTTTGCCAACCATTGTTTTTCTTTTTCCCCCCTCATAACCACCTGAGCTGCTGCTGTTCACTGTGGACAAAAAAAGTGAGTATGACCTTCAGATGTATAAATTAACTTAGAATAAAAGAGTAACACTGACTTTTCATATAATATTAATTATTTTGTAAATAAAAGCTTTTCTTGCTTGATTAACCATTATATCTTGTCCTCTCCTCTTGTTTCATGCCACCATCTGAGCTGCTGCTGTTCATGTCAGGTGGGAAAAAGGTGAGTTTCAAACTATACTTGTCCATCTGTAGCAATACATGTGCAGGGGAGCAACAGTGAGGAGAAATAGCAATCGGGAGAAGTTACTCACAGAGCAACAGAGAGGCAAAGGGAGAGTAACAGGTGAGGCAATGTGTGAGCAAGAGGTGAGCACGGGCATGGTCAGGAAGCAGCTGTGAACAAGAAGGTCAGGAACAGCATGGCCCAGGGAGAGCAACAGGAACAGCCACCAGGAGAACAGGAGGAATGAGCGTCAGGGAGAGTTGCTGGTGAGCAATGAAGCAAAGAGTAGCCTGCGGTGGCTGCCAGCGCGAGCAGCCGTGGCACCGTGGTGAAGAGCTGCGCATGTTGTGCGAGGCAGTGAGAAGAGAAGCCAGAGAACAAAAATCAGAATGGTGAGAGGAACACAGAGCGAGTTATCAAGAACAACACACATGGCTACACACACATGGCTACAAGGCAAGGCAGCAGCACAGACACACACACAAGGCTGCCACATACATACCAGCAGGAGATAGAAACATGTTCGCAAATGGCACCAGCCTGTCAGCCTCAGACGGCAGAGCGGATTATCTGCCGGTCGGCCTGTAAACATTCTGCACATAAAAGCAACAGGTAGCCAGCGTTTCATCAGTCGAACCATGTAACCCACACGGTTCCCCGCCCAGTGCCTCAACACCCTCACATGCAATATCAAATTGGCGGCAAGAGCAGCACGTAAACCAGCCCTGCCTCATACCATATTAAATTACCCTGCCGATGCATCGACATGTTGTTTTTATTGCCGCAGAGATAGTTGTTATTACATACCGTATAAAGATCGTCATATGTGTCCTGATCCGCACAGTAACAGCAAAGTTGTCACACGTGGTTACGGCAGACCCGAATGCTTGATCTGACGGGAGCCGACCCGGACGTCAGTTCCCTGAAAGCCCCATCGTCTTCCACGCAGCACAAGAAAAAACACCTGAGCGACTGAAAATGGCCCGAAGTTCAATTCATTCATAACGTAGTACCGATCAAACCGTGGTCAACACCGGTCAACACGTCAACACAGCCTGCACTGTCTCGGCAAAATCTTCCACATTACCCCGAGAAAACATCGGCCGTGCGCCCATCGATCGTCCACAACCAGCCATTATCATACCACTGCCGTACCGATGAAAAACACTTAAACATCTCTGACCATTCATCAAACGAACATTCTGGCAAGATTATTTGCATGTCTGAGCATCCAGCAGGGTTCGTCTCGGGGTTGTGTTACGAGCCAACGACGGTTGTCTTTCTTCTTCGGTTCAGTTGAAACAGTGTGCCAGTAGCAGAGTTTCAGACGAGTTTCGCGCATCGCTTCAACACAGTAGTGGTTTGCCGGTAGTCGAACTGAGCAATGGAGGCTAGTGTTTGCAGTTTATATATTTCACTAAACATACTTCAGTGTTTACGAGCTTTTGCTGGTCGGCGTGCAGATCAGAGAGAGAGAGAGAGAGAGAGAGAAGAGAGACACACGATATGCGGGCAGTGAATGGGGTCCAGGCCTCGTGCATCGCAGTGCATTCATTAGCCCCCGCTGCAGATCAGCCCACAGCCCAGCACTCGAACGTCCGAGCAGGTTCTGAGTTTAATAGAAAATGAATGTTCAGGAGTTGACGAGACAGGGGTGTCAGAAGGTCAGAGTGGTGGGCACCTGATTACCCCAGCGCGGGTTACTGCCGTTTATTGCAACAGCATGTGCCTGAGTTCGACTTACCACATCTCACCCAGCCCATCATGAAATTGCGATAGCAAAACAACCTTAAGACTTAGCAATATGCTTTATTAAAAATAAACTTATATACAGCATGATTAATATGCGTCCACATCTGGACCAATTTTACTAACACAGAAAATCTGGTCGTTTGAACCCCGAACATTTATTTTTCATTAAAATGTCAAAATGGACGTTATCAGGTGCTGTAAGGGCTTGCATGTCTGCAGAGAATAAAGATAATTTTCTCCTGATCACACAGAATTTCTTCAATTTATTCACTGGTATGTTCTACGATTCACGCACGTACGTCAGAAAGGTGAACTTGATGTGTTCAGGTGAGGTATATATAGAGTCGGCAACGCTTTTGAAAATTCTATTTGTACCGGACTGTTTTACATTTTGGCTGTACGCAACATCAATAATCTGTTGAGGCTGATTATTTAAGAAATTTCTGTCTGAGAACTTCTGCTACTGGAAAAACACTGTAATAAAACCAACCTGAGGACCGAGAGAGGACAACCGTCGTTGAAACCATGGCTACCCTGGACCCCAGGATGAGGACCTGCTGGAGGAAGACATCTTCAACATCACACTAAATGTATATTCATTTGTGAATAGATTAAGATGTTTAAAATGTTTTTCTGAAAATTGCAATTGAATTAATGTAATATGTTGAATTTAAAACATGGACATTTTAATGAAATGGAGAAAACAATTTTCTGATGGAAACAAACACACAGCTGATGTCAGTAAAATAAGTTTAAGATAATATATATATATTTTACCGACAGATGAAATAAGTTAACAATATGATTTGAAAACAGTGTTATTTTGGTTTGAGGATCAAATTTTTCCACATTTTATACTAAAAGATAGATTAAAAGATCAGCCATTTTTTTTCGAATAATGCTCAAAAGTTATATTTTTCTTGTGCACTATGGAGATGATGGGGAATCAGGAACTGGACGCCAAGGTCAGTTCTCAGATGTAAACATTCCAGGTCCTGTGCCAAGCATATTGAGTAGCTTTTTTAAGCACATACGCAGATTAAGAGTTTACATACAGTACTGCAGTTCTACATATACAGCATATGTGTATATATCTAAGGTGTGTGTGTGTGTGTATCAGCTGTAGTAAAAGGTCAGTTACATGTCAGTGCATCAGTAGGAATAATTTAATATAGTATGAGAGGCAAATTTATTTGTCTGCTCTACTATACAATTTGATATTACATGGTGGTAGGAGGCTTTTTCAGGTGTGAGTACATGTCAAGCATATTGGTTCAATTTATTGAGCGCCTTTTAAGCCTGCTGTTTGCTTTTATGGAAATGCAGAATGACTTTTTTTTTTTGTCTCCCAGGTGTTGACGAGATCATCTACCTTGATCGTCTCTCTGCCTCCGCCAGAGATGCGAGGGACAGCCGCTTTTGCTGGGCCTGTTCATGTTGTTGACCTGCTTTTGCGCCTGCTGTTCCTAACCCTCAATCCCTACCATTTCTCCTATGCCCTCTTTATGTCCCCGCCAGTTCCACTCCCCAGTTCCTCCTCACATCTGCTTTTGTTCCTCCAGCCCCTTCCTCCTCCTCCTCATTTTCCCGCCCATGCTGCCCCGCCTTGCTGCCTTCACCCCGTTGCCCCTGCTCCTCCCTCTGCCTCTGCTCCTGTCTCTGCTGCTCCTGCTGCTGCCTCCTGCTGCCTCTGTCTCCTGCTGCCTCCTGCTGCCTCTGTTCCTCCCCGTTTCCTGCTGCCTCTGCTCCCTCCTGTTGCCTCTGTTCCTCCCTGCCTCCTGCTGCCTCCCTGTTACGCCCACCCATTACCCTCCCACTCCACCTGTTACCCACCTGTTACCTCCCTTACCTCCTGTTACCCTGCTGCTCTCCCGGTTGCTTCCCGTTTCTCTCCCGTTACCCTCCTGCTCCCACTGCTTCTCCTGCTGATTCTGTGCTGTCCCCAGCAGAGACAAAGAAGATCCTCATCTGCTATCTTGGGAGGAAGGTATGGCGGGAGACATTTTATCGCATCAGAGGAACCACCTATTTCCTTTGTTAGATGATGATCTCATTTTCTGGACCCAGCCCCACAAAGAGAGGCTTGTAAGAGAGCAAGGAGGAGGGAGGACGAGGAGGAGGGAGGAGGAGGAGGAGGAGGAGACTCGCAAAGAGGGATGAGGTTCCCATGGGATAGTTAGACTTACTCAATGACCTTGTTCACCACCTGAGTCAAGGACCAAAAAGGTATGTAAGGACCTTCAGATGTATAAGAAATTAACTTAACAAAAAGAGTAACACTGACTACATATAATATTAATTATTTTGTAACAAAAGCTTTTCTTTGCTTGATTAACTATATCTTGTCCTCCTCTGTTTCTGTTGAATATCTGAGCTGCTGTTCAACAGGACAAAAAGTGAGTATCAGCCTCTGACTTACAAACAAAATGACTTTAATTATGCAAATATTCGAAAACTTAACATATCGGCGGTATTATACAGTAAAACCAATGCACATACTATTAGTGATTTAATTATTTTATGTCTGTTTTACTAACCATTGTTTTTCTTTTTCCCCCCTCATAACCACCTGAGCTGCTGCTGTTCACTGTGGACAAAAAGTGAGTATGACCTTCAGATGTATAAATTAACTTAGAATAAAAGAGTAACACTGACTTTACATATAATATTAATTATTTAGTAAATAAAAGCTTTTCTTGCTTGATTAACCATTATATCTTGTCCTCTCCTCTTGTTTCATGCCACCATCTGAGCTGCTGCTGTTCATGTCAGGTGGGAAAAAGGTGAGTTTCAAACTATTACTTGTCCATCTGTTTTTGTATTGATTAGAGGAGGTGTTTCCTCCTGTTCTGAGCCTTTAATCTAAGCTAAGCTAACTGGTTAGTGGTTGTAGATTTATATTAGTATATACAGATGTTTATTTTCTCAAACAAGGAATAAATTAGTGCTTCTCAAAAATGTTGAACCAACTTTTAATTCCTTTTGTCTTTTCTGCCCGCATTTAGCCCCTGAGAGTGGAATTCAACCATCATTTTCATGTGAGGAGGCCTCAGCACCACAGCAGTCCGCTGAACACACTGAACAACCTTCAACACCAGATCCTCTGCACTTGACTGGTTTGATGTTGAATTCTATAAATAAAAATAAAAAAACCTGAATACCAACTAATTTGCCTCGTCAGATCATGCATCAGAAATGGTGGACTAATATTAGTTATTAACAACACACACCTATAAAATAATGATAATAAAATCTCAATATTATTTTTTAAAAATTAATAAACAAATTATGTTTTGTAATACTTTAGATGTAAAGTTTCTACTGTCATTATGTTGTTATGAATCAATATATCATGTACAATCACTTACATTGTTGTGTTGATAGTGGGTGGTATAGCTGAGCATAAATACAACAAATTATCTATTTTCTGATAAAAGCATCACCTAAGTACATGTTGACAAACATGCAACAAAAACTGGACACTGGGCCATCAGCAACTTGCACCCTGGTACAAGCAAGATAACAGAGGGACAAATAATTAAAAGATTTTAGAATGAGGAGACAGTAACAAGAGAGGAAACTACATTATTTTCCTATGGTGGATGGACTTGAGAAAGGGATTTGAAATGAAGTGACACTGAGGGAGAATAGAAACTGAGGGTGTCAGTAATACAACATCGTGGATGACAAGTGCTGTTAAACTCTAACGAAGAAGAAGACGAAGTCGTCGCTCAGGGATGACGTCATCCTAACAACACAACAACCCGCTTTACAGAAAATAAGGGAACAGCTTTCAATACAAAAACAACAAAAAAACACGATACCAACAACAGTCATGTCTGTGAATTATGCTGCTGGTCTCTCACCGTATGCAGACAAAGGTGTCTGCGGACTTCCCGAGGTAAAAAAAACTGCTTTAGACTCGTTCTCGGCTACAGCTACCTTAGCTAACAGGTTAGCCGAGGGTATCTGGTTCATGCTCGGTCTTTCAATTAAAATATACCCTTTCACAGAGAGAGGGCCTTTATTACAGATTTTACTAGAGAGCTAGTAACAGGGTATTAGCAGCAGAGAGTATTCAAGCATTAAAAGTGCTCTTATGTCTGAGTTGTAAACGATTTATCTGAAAAACTAAAGATCTCCATGTGCACAGCTGAGGTCTGGTATTTAAGCACTTACTGCTGAAACTGTTTGTCACTCTGTAAAATTAGTTGTGTTATCTATTGTCCTTTCCACTGAGAACTGTTCAATATTTTGTTTAGTGATATAAAACAGGTAATGACTCGGTGGATGATGCTCAAACACTGTGTGGTTGTTCACATTAACATCAAAATAAGCCTGGGAGGAGAGAGAGAAAAAACGGTCTTTATCAGGCTAAACTGTAGCTATTGTTATGTATTTTGAATAAGTCCTACCAGAAGATGCATGACACAGAAAAATATGTAAAGTAGCTCATCTCAGAGTTTTTTATTAGCCAGAGTGTAAGTATTAATGTTTTTTACGTAAGCAGATGACCCTAAGTCTAAGTGCTTTATAAACTCTTAAGTAATTTAAAGCTTAATACACATTTTATGTTTATAAAGTCATGATCTGCAGTGTAACCAGTGCCCCCAGTTTATGCTTCGCATGTCATTTAAAAAGTTTTTGTTTATCAGCCTTTCTGAAGTTCTTTTTGTATCTGCAGGGACTGTCAGACAAATACATAAACAACAAGAGACATTACAGTTACTCTCAAACATCATAATCTTGTATTGCTAACTACAGACACTATGATTTGAGTGCTCATATATACAATATTTTACTTTGAATAGCAGAGGTATGCAGTTGCACAATATAGAAAGTAGCAGGCAGTGTACCAGTACATTAAAATTGTACACCGCTTGAGTGAATGTACCTTTTTACTTTCCACATTTGTTTGGTTGTGATGATTTTTAATATAGCTCTTCTGTACATGGTGGGGTTTTCAGTTGTAGTGCCAAAGATGTTGTGTTTATTAGAAATAGTTCCTAGCAGTTCACACAGGACAGTTGAACCAGTTACACCAGATCTTGAATCTAAATCTTCTTAAAACGTCTATATCATACATTCCCTTTTGAGATTATGTTTCCTCGTGCATATGAATGGATTTTTGAAAAATTCACCCTTATTTGCAGGCTTCATATCTGTCATAAGATACAATGTTTTGATCTTAGTTTATTTTTCAAGTTGTGTGAAAAGTACAGTGTCCACTCTTTTGGGCAAAATCATGTAACTGTTCCTTCTCAGATACCATGTAACTCATCCCTAATGTAGATTGAACATTGTGTGAAAGCATCTCATTCAGCTTTTAGTCATTCCCGAACACTTAATGTATTTTGTTCTGTGGCAGACGTTTAATAGTCCAGAGGAACTGAAGGTGAAGGTTGAGACCCTCGCCCAGTTGATTAAAGAGTCTCAGTACTTGGTTGTCCACTCTGGAGCAGGAATCAGCACTTCAGCAGGAATCCCCGACTTCAGGTGAGGCACAAAGAAAGTCACCACAGGGCATTATGTTTTTTGGTGGTCTGTGTGTTCGTCCATCCACCACATTCTCTTGAACAGGATATATCAGGATTTGGATTAGTTTTTTCGGAACAGAGGGGGAGATTTCCTGCAGCTTGACTGGTTGGCAGAACCATACAGCCATAAGGCAGTAGTAATTATTATTATTTTGTATCACCCTTTTTCACAAACTTATTGTTTCAGCATAAACTTCTTGTCACATTGTATCCTATAGAAGTAGTAAGAGAATGACATATGTCAGGACTGCATACACTGATGGAACCTCACTCTCACTGACAAGTACAATAACAACAACAAACAATATCTGTGAACATCAACAGCTTCCATCCTGCAGTTCTTTGTTACCTTGTTCCAGTGCATCTCAGAGCCACCACTGTGTGACACAGCTTGATAATAGAACTAATGAGCCTCTGAATTTTCCATTATTGGATGTTATCTCTTATCTTGGCAGGCTGATAATTACATCTCCTGATGTGATTGTCAGACCACAGGCTGCACAGGAAACTGATAATGCAATTGAAATTCTTTGTTCTCTGTGAATCTAAAATTTCAAATGTGTTTGATTGTCTTTGTTTTGGTGGATCAATGGGGCAGTCTGATGAAATGGACAATCTCCAAAATGTCCTTCTGACAGGTCAGAGGCAGGGAACTTTAGATTATTACAGCCATTGTAGAGACTGGCGTAGTTCTATAAACACTGAGCAGGAAGAACAAACAGTTCATCAGAAATTGGAAGGAGGAGATGAGAAAAGAAGAGAACTGTGACTACAAAGTGCCATTTCAGAATTTTTGGCAGCCATTGAAATTATAATCATGTAAATAACAATGTGGACGTCTCTTTTTCTTTTTCTTTTTCTTTTTTTTTTTTTTGCTGTCTTGAATTTCAAATAGTTACTGTGTCTGCCTGTCCTGAGCACTAATCTGCTTTCCACATCATGTCTTTGTACCCGATCTCCAGTGGTCACATTAGTTTTGATACATCTGTCATCAGAGTGATTTGGTTTGTGGCAAAATCACCTTATGCCTTAAAATATTGGCAGATTTGTTGCAAAGCCCTGTCTTTACATGCAGGGCTGCAACTAATAATGATTTTCATGTCTTTTTATTGTCCCTTTGTTGTTCGTATTTTTAAAGGTTCTAAAGTAGTTATCATTACATTGAAATTAGATCAAACCAAAACACAATATACTGTAACTATAAAGACATAACAGATTTATTATGAACTTTAAAAAAACGGAACCAGAGCTTGTTGGCGTCTTGAATTGGTTCAGTGACCTCTTATTCTTTGATCTATGTCACGTCAGGATTAGTTATTATTTTACAGATTTCACATTGCAGCTCAGTTTGTTGGTGATTTTTTTAAATTTTTTTATTATGAAATTGTGACTCTGACACTACCACCTTTATGCCACTGTTCATTATACAGAGAGATACTGTACTGAGAGTAGCTGCGCTGTCAGTGAGCCTGGGCCAGAACTGACAATTATTTTTGCTTGAAAATATTTTTTTTTCTACCACTGTTTGGGTGAAAATGATGAGGACCTCTTGGTTTCTCTTGTAGTACCACTGTTTGAGCAGATGAGGGTGATACTTGCCTAGTATTTGTCAGATCCAGCTCTTTGTAAAACTATTACACACACTGAAATACATTAGGACTTCTTTGTTTTGTTTTTTCCTTTGTGGTGCAAGAATTCCATTTTTTTCTGTGCAAACACAGTTTTGCCTCTAACGGTTGAGCCATGACACATAGAATAGAGAATTTAAACTATTTTACCCAGTAAGACATGAATTAATTATTCATATTTAATTCATAGTTCATCTGATGTGAATGACAGGTGCTTGCCTGTGTGAACTCTGGAGATGTTATCTGTGGAGACTTGACTAATTAATATTTGATTGGTCTGCCTGTCAGTCAGATAAACCTTGGATGGCAATATCATTAAAGCCTAGGTTTGTACGTAAACATCAGTCTTACTCACGCAGATTTTATTCCCACTGCTATCACACACACACACAAACGCGCACATACACACACATTCTCCAGCTTGTAAGAAATTCAGCCCGTCAGGTTCATATTATTGACGACACCCAAACTTGTGAATTTACCAGCCTTACAGATCCTTTGTGGCTTTCATGTCCTGCAGCATCTTTCTTGTGGCAATAAGCGTGTAACAAATGACGTACGCGCCTCTCTGTTAACGCCGGTATGTCTTTGAACTGGTGTCGGCTGAGCAGGCAGTGAATCATATTGGCAATGAGAGATGGGGCTGTTCAAGTTCACATACAAAGAGAGAGATGAGACTGCTGTGGCTGCGTTTGAGGTTTTACAGGATGCACTCCCTGGTTTGATGCATAAAGATAACTTGTGTGTCCTCGAAGTAACTTGGCAACTGTCAGGGTGTTAGACAGCGCCAGTGCTGACAGCGGCACTGTGTTCATCCTTCATTCGGACACCGAAACACTGACGGGTAAATTAAAGAAGTAGGACTGATGTTTACATTGAAACCTTAGCTTTAGTGATATTGTCTGGGTGGGCATGAAAAGAATGATGGCAGATTGGACAACACATTTAATGTATTTATTTTTTAAATCACTTTAATTTTTATTATCTTTATACATACACAAAGAAAAGAAACATAACATCAGAACATACAACTCTAAAGATGGTAATGTAGTTTACAGTACTATTTGCTTATTAAAACCTTAATATAATTTACATTATTGTCAGTAAAAATCATACATTGCTGAAGTCTTAATTTCTAAACTTAATCTATTTTTCCCACTTTCCATATTCCTTTTAGAATAAGTAATATTCACCATCACAGATATTTCCTGTACCATATCTAAGCACTGAGGTGGGTCCGTATCGAACCAGTTTCTTGTAACTGCTTTCCTACCATCTGTGAGTAGAATTCTGACCAAGTAATCATCTTCCTTCAGTACCTCTTTATTGACATTTCCCAGGTATAAAAAGCGGTACCTCTTGGAAATTGTATATCCTAATACCTAATTCACTACTGAGTTGACTCTATCCCAAAATGGCTCTTTCTTTGGGCAACTCCAGAAGATACATGTATGATTTGCGTATAGATTTAACATATTTCAGTCTGAGGACTCGTAGCTCCTATTTTCTATGTAGACTCTGGTTGTGGAAGAATCTTTGCACAGTGTTTATTTTTTTGATGCTCAATATTTTCAGTGGAGTTGGACTTGTAGATTTCAGCACCATTTGGTGCATGAACTTTGCAGACCTCCTTTGCAGAAATCCTCATATCAGGTTGTTAATACTCAACCATGAATACAAACCCACACACCAGCTGTAGACACATAATGCATCCAGTCCACCTACTGCATTACAGCATGTCCAATCCTGATCCAGTCTTTCAGTCTATTCATCTCTAAATTCTGTTTCAGGGGTCCAAAGGGGGTGTGGACGTTAGAAGAAAAAGGTGAGTCACCTCACTTTGACACCACATTTGAAGATGCCCGGCCCAGTTTGACCCACATGGCCCTGCTGGGACTGCAGAGGGCCGGATACCTCAAGTATCTCATCAGTCAGAATGTGGACGGCCTGCATGTTCGATCAGGCTTTCCCAGGTAACCCTGGTCTGCTTCCTGTCCTTTAGCGTGATATACACAAATCAAGCAATTTATACACTCAGTGGTTAATTCAAATCATAGTTGTCAGTAGGAGCAGTACATTAATTCACAGATGACCAGTTGTCAATAGGAGCAATGCATTAACTCACAGCTGACCACATAACATTCAGTAGCTCTTAAAACAGTATTCATGTTTTTCCCCAACATGGGGGCAGCAGAATCGTTGCAGCTCTACAACATTGACATATTATCACCCAACAAGTTGTTATGGTGAATGTGTTGCCTGTTTACACAACCAGCTGTTACAGAACAACATTATCATTCATTTGGTGTCGCGTTTGTGGCCACCTGATGATTTTAAGTCCAATATTCACCTTTCATTTAGCTGTTTTGGTCTTTGTGCCTGAGGGAAGTATGTAGCTGCTGAATAAAGTACCTAACTTTGTGCATCTGCCACAGCTTAGAGTTTTTTTTTTCTCTCCTGTTACATTTAAGTTGCACAATCTAAAACCAAAACAATTAGCTTAAAGAAACTAAAATGTTGGGTATAGGTGGCAAAAACTAAATTTTCTGTGGATTTGTAACTACAAGTCACTATTTTCACATTACATGTAGTCATTATTCAGAAGACAGGTTCCCATCTTGTTCACTTTGCCATGGTTTGTTTTATTGTTCATCATTTCTAATATTTTACAAACACAAATATATACAGCAGTGTAAGTTATGCAAGATAACCAGTATCACACCAGTTTGTTTTACGGTTGTGACTCATTGTTTTGAATGTAGAGCTGTTGCTTCCTGATAACAGCTTTAACAGTGCCAGAAATAAGTTGCTCTTTAAACACTGTGCACATAACAGCAAATAATGCTCAGTGTAATGGAAAATGTTTGGTCTGACTCTGAATTATCCAGTCACACTGGACCAACCCAAGGCAAAGAATCCAATTTTTCATTTTATTACTTAGACCCAGCCTTTACACATATTCGAAGACTTACTTTCCCCAGAAGCCATTTCTTAGCTCTCCCTCTACCCTCCATCAGACAGGTTTCTTTTTTTAAAAACAGGCCAGACAGCGAAGTGGTAGCTCTCTGAGGAAATCATTGACGGACCGCAGACGCACTAGTGAAGTAAACTGGTAGGCACTGATATGCGCAGGTGCCAGGTGGAACTCAGAAGCGAATACAAGCACTCAGAATATTTATCAGAGCAAAGCTGTGTTGCAAAGTAGGACTGAATAAAAGTTGTTCAGCTGATCTAAGTGAATATCATCTTTGTGATCTTCTTTCCTTTGTGGACTTTTCTCTCTCTCGCTCTATTAGGGATATGTTATCAGAGCTTCACGGGAACATGTTTGTGGAGGAGTGTGAGAAGTGTGGCAGGTATGTTTGCGCACACACACGCTTCAAACACCCATGTGTTGATTTTGAAACCCTTTTATAATCGTCATCTCAACAGCCAACTGTCTTTCACTGAATTTCACTTGCCTTTTTATCAGGTACACCTTTTTGGTAATAGAAACAGCAAGAGGTTCAGTTACTGGTCAACTCACGTTAGCATGCACAGTAGCTCATTTTTCTTGCATGTGGTGTTTCTAACATCTCAGAGACCAGCTCCCTCCTGAGATTTTCACACATTGCAGGTAGCTACACAGGTATTTACAACCAAACAATGCAGTCAATGGCAGCTCTGTGATTGAAAACATCTTGTCAGCAAGAGAGTTCAGAGAGGAAAAGCCTCAGCAAGGCCACAGGTAATAGTGTAGATGTGCAGAAGAGCATTTCTAAAAACACAGTTGTTTAACTCTTAAGCAGCAGCAGAGAAACCATGCTGGGATCCACACATGAAGCTGTACTGGGCATGTGAAGGCCAGTAATTCTTGATTTCTTTCCCAAATGTGGGCTTAGCAACAGACTGAATCCATGATCCATTCAGCCTTCTGTCATATGTAAAAGCCGGTGGTGTAATTGCATGTCAAATGTTTTTTCTCTGCACACGTGAGGCGCCTTATTACGAACTGAGGCTTCTGTTTATTTCCGACCAGCTGCACCACAGTCAACCTTTTCAAATAGAAACTTCCAGGAGGATAATGTACCCTTCCACAGAGCGCTCATTATCTCAAAATGATTCCAGGAACATGGCAGTGACTTCATTTTGTTCAAGTGACTTGCACAGTCTTCAGATCTCAAGCCCAGTATATTACCTTTGGGATAAACTAGAGCAGGAGGGTTACATGTCGCTGTCGAGTCCCTGAAATCCCTATAGAGCATTTCCAGAATCTTCCTGAGTCCATGTTTTAAAAAAAATCAGCTCATCTCTGGTTTATCTAATGAAATGGCCACTGTGTCTATATAATCATGTTTTTGTATGTGTCTTGGTCTTGCTAGGATGCTTTTGAGCAGCTTTGTCTTCTACTCAGGTTTTGCTTCTCTGGTTAAACTGCAGGATTTGTGGTTTTTCAGGCAATATGTCAGAGAAAAAGTGATCGGTGTGATGGGGCTGAAACCAACAGGACGTTACTGTGATGTTGTTCGCTCCAGAGGACTTAGAGCCTGCAGGTAACAAGAGTGGACCTGTTCATTTTGAAATTCTAGTTTTCCATCAGCAACTTTTTAGTGTGTTTGCGTTTTTTTTTTGTCACAACAGAGGGAAGCTTATCAGCACCATACTGGACTGGGAGGACGCTCTCCCTGACAGAGACCTGAACAAAGCAGACGATGCCAGCAGGTGAGATAGATAAAAGTGCAGCAGTTTGTTTCCTTTTTACATTAGATTATTGGCCATTTTGCTCTCAGTTCAGTATCTGTCTTGATAACCTAGAAGCACACAGTACACACTCCTGTCTATCCTGACTTCCTTTGGCATCTCGGTTTCCTCTCACAGAGCAGCGCAAGTCATAGTTCAAAAGTGTCCTGCAAACGTGAAAATATAAAGTAATGTGTTGTAATAATGCATTTCCTTTAGTGTTCTGTGTGGTTTTGCTTTCAGCATCCCAACATGCAAATCAGCCCTTTTTTTGAAAACCTTTTTAGGCTTTATGTATGCAGCACAGTCTGTTCTAACATTTCCATTTGCCTCTGTTTGTGTCAATATTTCCATTCACTCCTTCAGCCACAAAAAGCTCTTATTTGTCTGTAAAACAGCTTGATGAAAAGGATGTATGCGTGTCTGTAAACCATAATAGTAGATACATAATGACTGTTCTGTACATGTACGTGTTAACACATTACATTACATGAAATGGACATTTATAGCCCTTGAAACATGAGAATTAAAACATTGTTTTATCAACTATTTTGGTATATATTAATGTTTCTCTTAAAGATAATGTGTGAATAGTTTGGCTCATCCAGATGGTTAGAAATGTCTCTTTGGATTCTGGAAATACTTTCAGAAGTGTTCTGAAAGTACAATTTTCAAGGTTTTTCTAAGATTGCCAAGTGATTATTTTTCAGAAAAACAGATGCTCGGTGCTTTTGTGGTAATACATGAGAGGCACAAAATGTGGACATCCTGTGAGCCTCTCCACTGTTTGGTTGTTGCTGATGTTTTCCTCTCGGCCTGTGACAAACAATTATTGTCATTATTGATTTATCTGCCAATTATTTTCAAGATCAATTGTTTGTCTACAAAACATCCGACAATGTTGAAAAATGCCCTTTACAATCTGCAAGAGGTTAACATGACTCTGTCCGAAATTTTTTTTCTTTTCTTCCAGCCAACCCGAACATATTTAGATTACAACAGTGTCATAACAAGGCAAACATAAAAATCTCAAATTGGACAAACTGAGTAAGCTTTGAAGCTCCAGCTTCCTCAGACCAGCAGTGGAAACTTGTAGGAGAAAACACAAGTCACAGTTCTTGTTGTCACTACATGGTCTTTGCAGCTGCTGTGGCCCTAACATGTAGTTCCATTTGTTAGGAGGAGCTCATCAGCTAACCACTTATCACATCACAATAAACTCACCTTAACACATGTGTGACTTATGTCTCTACTGTTGGCACCCAGACGAGCAGACCTGGCACTGACACTTGGCACGTCCATGCAGATCAAACCCAGTGGAGACCTTCCACTCCTCACCAAGCGCAAAGGAGGGAAACTGGTTATTGTCAACCTGCAGCCCACCAAGCATGTGAGTCTCATACATACAACACGGCCACACGTATATTTACGGAAGCGAGGAACGGCACATTTCACGGTTGTAATTTTCTGCCTTGTAGGACAAGCATGCACACCTGCGTATCCACGGTTACGTGGATGACGTCATGAAGCAGCTGATGGAGCTGCTGGGACTGGACATCCCAAAGTGGGAGGGACCGACTGTCTGCGAGAGCTCCACCGCCACATCTGAGTCCACCAACGACATAAAACCACCACATGCAGTTATTGCAAAGGAGAAGGTGAAAAAAGACCTTGTTAAGGAGGAGAGGAAAAGAGAGGCAAGTGAGCTAACGGCCGATGGGAGCATTAAGGAGGAGACGCTTTCAGTAAAGAGAGAGAGAGCGGACTCCCCAGAGGTGATAAGTGAAGAGAAATAGCCTCAGGTATTTTTTTTTCTTGCAACAACTTCACAACACAAACCCGTCCAGAAACAAACTTTACAACTGAGGGTGCACAGTCCCATCAGTTTAATAGCGGATGCCGGTTCTTCTCATTTAATACCTTATGGAGCAAAGACTTTTATAGTACTGTAGTGGTTTTGTCAGTTACAGATTTCACACTAACCCTTACAGCCATGATGAGCAGTGATATGAAACTCAGCTGAAGGCTTACAATTTGACCTCCCCACTTGAGGTGAGTGTTTGACTGGGACTTTACCAAGACTCAGCCTGTGATATAAATGTTCTTCCTGCTATGGTGAGAACATGCATTATCCGCCTTTACTTTAGGACAACACAGTGAGATCTGGAACACACAGTTATAAATAAAGTTTTAATAAGGTGTGTAAGGTTGCTGCTCCTCATTAACAGCTTTATTTATAACCATGTGCTCCAGATCTCGTCCCTAGACCCAGACCTTCTCTTTAAAGACGCCTTGGTTCGATGCTTTACAAAAGGGGGGATATCAAGTGAGCATCTCTAAGCCTGCTTGACTAATGTAGCTAAATACAGCTGGGGAAAATTTAGGTTATACCAGATTTTTATGTTTATGGTGTGTTACCTAAAGAAACAGTTCTCTCAGGCATCATCATGTTAAAAAATCTCAATTCAGAGCAGAGATTTTTGTTTTTTATTCCCAACCATGACAATTGCAAATTTTCCCCCAGAATCCTCAAACTGCTTCTCTCATTGTTGAAATATAAAATTTCTCTTCCTCTGGTGAGATGTGTAATTCCACCTGCTGCAGAGTGGCTGTAAATGGACCATAATCACAGCGTATGTTTCTAGGAAGATGTTTTTATCTCAGGAAATAAGCATTGTACTTTGACAGAGAAAGTCATTATACTGTTTTTTTTTATATATATATATATCTTGGAATTAAAAATAATAAGTTCCTTGTAGAAGTTCTTGTGTACATGTGCTGTATTCATGTTGTGCGCTGTCAGTTGGCAGTGGCCGAGTTGCATTTGAAAACCAATATTTAAAAAGAAACAGAAAACACATTCTTTGTTTATCTGAGATAATGGTATGATTCTTTGTTAGCCATGAACCTGAGGTCAAAATCTGTTCTCTCTGGTACTTTAAAAAGTACATTAAGAAGTAAGAAAGTGCATTAAGAATGAATATGATTTTTTAAAATCATATTATTATGATTTTTACTTTCACTGAAGAAGCCTTGTCAATGTGAAGAGGAGAGAGGAGCCTCCTCCTGTTGCTCCTTTTAACCCAAATACCAGGAAGAAAAAACTAAATCCTGTGACTAAATTGCTCCTCAGTTTTCTTTTTCAAAACAAGAACATTCATTCAGCTGCTACGACTGTAAAGTGGGCCACAGGTGTTTGTCTAAAGACATGATTACTGCGGCGAACATGTTGCCACGTGTCTGATGTTGAATATGCCTCAGCCGATTAAGGCACTTTGTCTTTCCCAGACATAAAAGCAAAGAGTCAAACTTCCTGTTCTGTGAATGGGTCATTACACAGTCCTCATTACTGCTCTTACCGTCTCTGTCTATATATTAACTTTGTCTCAAGTGCTAATGAGCTCAATGTTCTCACTTTACCCATAGAAAGTACTCAGCCTCTTACCTTCAATATTTTATAGCTAGTGTTGGGAGATATACCAGAAGTACCTTTCTCATAGATTTTGACATAACATTTATACACAGGCAGTTATCTCTTAAATAATTTATCTCTTGGGCCACTGGTTCCCAAACTTTTTTAGTTTATGATGCCTTAAAATGAATCAGAGTATACTTGTTTGAGGAATTTTTATAGTCTTCTTTCACAAGAAAAAAAAAAGCAAAGTAACAAAGTAAGTTTATTTTTCTCTTTAATTACCCCTCACATTTGTCTTGAAACCGCTTTGGGAGTCCTGATCCCCCTCCTGCATCATTGTGGGGTTTGTTCTATCCCAACAAGCTTTCTTTGATTTGTGGCAGTTTTGGATTTTTACATGATGTTCGCACTAGTGTGATGAAGTACACAAATATCTATGCTGCATAAAATTATTTACATACGTAGGATTTTATCCATATCTGCCCCCTCTAATCAGAGCCTAAATTGAAAGCCGTAACCACATTTTTTGTTAATCGTCTAAAACAGTAACCTCTCATACTTGATGTGTGCATGCATTAAAACTGACAAAATGTACAGTAAGTGATTTGGGTTAGCTATTCCCCCTCTCACTGTGACACTCAACTACAGCTACAATGATTAGGCAGCGAATCTGCAACTGCTCAGTTACTACTTCTCAAGAAAAATGCCAAAGATTTGCTATTTCTAGCATTTACTGCATTAGACTTACATCATAGTAAATTTGATTTGAAAAAAACAACATGACATTTGATAAGATCTCCTTTCCCACAATACTGTGATGGGCATTATGTATTCAGGCTGTTCATCTGTCCCATTCTCATGAACGTGATATATCAGGGATGTCCAGAGGGAATCTTTTCAAATTTAGCACAAACGTCGACTTGGACTCAAGGTTGAACTGATTAGAATGGTAAAAGGTCAAAGGTCAAGGTCACTGTAGCCTCACAAACCTTTTTTTTGGCCGCCATAACTCAAGACTTCATATGCTAATTATGACAAAAGTTCACACAAATGTCTAATAGGATAAAATGATGAACTGATGACATTTTATATCCAAAAAGTCAAAGGCCAGCTTCACTGGGACATCATAATGTTCTGCAGCAACACTTTTCTGGCCATTATTCAACACCATAACTTCAAATGTTCTGTGGATTAATCAGTAACGAGAATAACCATTAGTTGCTGCTTACACTCAACCTGCATCCAGCTCCTTGATTCATGTCATCCTGGTCTCTTCAAATGATGGGAAGTTTCTCAGGTCCAGGAGATGACGGTGCAGTTCAGAGCCGTGTACTCTGTGTAAGATTCAGTCAGAATAGACAGGAGGCATAGAACTGAAGAACAGCATCAAACGATGTCTGGGATGTTAGTGTTCAGTACAGGCTTCCTCATTATAAATGGGACACCTTTATAGGAGCAGACGGATTCTGTCTGCAGCTGCTCCTGAACTCAGAAAGAAGGACGTTGGTCAGAGAATCGACATCAGAGCCCTGTTGGCTGAAGAGGCAGATCTCTCTGGAAGGACAACAGTCGGCGCAGCTCTTCATAACTCTGTGCTGCATGGAAGAATGGCCATAAGGAGCCAGTCGGCGAGAGTGTGCCTGGAGTTGGCACAAAGAGACTAGAAGACTGTACATCAAAGGTTTCGTGGCCTGATGAAGCCAGAATCAAACTCCTCAGTTGTAATTCAAAGTGCTACGTCTGCAGGGAAGCAGGCGCAGCTCATTAAGCATTTAACACGAGCCCTGCTGTGAAGCAACGGGGTGGCAGCTTCGCGCTGCTTTAGAGTGTTTCACTAGCTGATTCTGGGACGCTTTTAAGGAAAGTGAGAGCAACAACTGTATCAAAGACCGCCTAGACTGGGATGAGTTAATGCTCCAACAAGGCTGTCACACCAAAGCATACAAGGGAATCATTCGGTCAATCAGCAGAGGGTCTCTCCCTTCAATCTCTTTAAAGTGATGTGGGGATGGCTGGTTACAGTCTGTTTACATATGTTCTCCATTCAGCATAAGCAAGCCTGAGCAAGTCTCTGAGGAAGAAAACTGAAGTAGTAATGTGATGAAACTGTAGAGCAGGGAGAGTAAAAGGCTGAAATAACATGAACAGCTGAAGTGATGGGAGAGATACTTCAAGTGTCCACTTTAAAAACACTCTATAATCTGAAAACATTGTCATAACCTGACGATTCGAAGAAAACCAGCGCTTAAAGTCCAAACTTGAGGGATTAGATGGGGGCAGCAGCAGATTCATAGAATAATTTTTCACTCTTACGTCAAACACGGTGAACTTCTGTGAAATCGGAAAGAGTGTAGCCAAAAGTTCAGAAAGTTAGTGTGAGCCATTAGGGACAATTTTAGCGATCGTCAGCCCTTATGCTTGAAACCCAAATTCTATAGTTAGGGAAGATTTGAGTGCTGGAGAAAAGGAAAATAATTAGCTGTGATTTTACTTGTAAATGGGAAGTAAAATGTTCAACACTCTAAATTGAGCTGTTACTGCCGTCATAAGCTCGCTCTTTGTCCTGGTTGATAACACATTACAATTGGCAGCCGTCAGTTAAGACTGGATGAGCCTTTTCATCCTCATGTGGGAAAAGTTTCAGTGACAATCACTTTTAAAATTATCTCAGAAGTTTTAGACCCTCTTTGGCCTTTTTTGAAAGAGGAACATGACATCATCTATGTCCTTTTGTCCAGTTGTATTTTAATTTTAATATGACCATGAGTCGTTTGTCTCACTAGCTCTGAAAAAGCACTAACAACTGCATTCAGATTCATCACCACAGTTCTTGACGGAGGTTATTCTCCAGAGAGGAACATGTTTTTGTTATTCCTGCTTGTGCTGCAGCACAATTTGCACTTTATCGCAGCGTAAATACTCAAAACCTTTACCTTAAATTGCTGCCGGTGAATGTTTTTGTCTGAACTTAATGGTAAGATCATAGGTCAGTGCATTTAATTTACCAATTTTTATTACCCAGAGATCAGCACTCAGATTACATTTATTTCATCTAGACTAAAGATTTAAAAAAGCACGTTAAACTGAAAAAGAAGGGGTTTGATTGTCAAGTTATAGGTGCTAATATAATGTTACACATCTAGAGAATTGGACTGGATCAGCAGGATAAATCTGTCTGGGGAAAAATCAAAGAGCAACGCTTGCCCCTTATTACCACACCTGAGGTGCCCTTGAGCAGTGCTCAGACAAATCAGACCTGTGGGGACTGTGTGAGCAGGGCTGTAGCTGTAGTATACTGAGGTCAGGTCCTTGGGGTTTCGTCCTCAGAATTTAGTGGTGATGAAGAAGACCAACAGCAGTGTTTGAAAGCTCATCATGACGATGAATACCACAAGAAGTGGTTGAAAACTCTTCATAGCAAGGACTGTCAAAAAGCTCTCAACAGGTGCTTTTAACATCATGTCACAGTCTTCATTGTGAAAACTAAAAGAGCTCATGAGGTGCAGTTAAGCTTTTAACCAGAGCTTTCAATCACATGTGATGGACTTCATGATGGTGCAGTTTAAAACTCTTTATGGTGAGGACCATGATAAGGCATTGTGCTTTCAGCCAGAGCTTTAAGCAATTCACAGTTGTCACGATGAAAGCCGTGAGATGTAGTTGAAAGTTCCAGAAAAAAAGTTAGTAAGTTGATCTTTAGTTAAGATTGGCTGTTAGATGCAGTTTAAAGCTCTTTAAGTTAAAGGCCATAAGAAGCAGTTGTGCTTTCAGTAGGAGAGTTCAGCTGAAACTCATGGTTGTGAAGAAAACTGTGAGATGCAGCTGGAAGCTCTTCATGTCGAAGACTGTGCAAAGCAGCTGAAATTTCCTCATGATGGTAATCATAAAAAGCTTTCATCTGCAACTCTTGGTCTTCATGCTATGGACTGCACGAGTTAAGACCGACCGTGAGATTCAGTTGAGCTTTCAGCTGAAGACAGAGGTTCTTTGTAAAAGTATGAGAATCTGTTCAATCCGCTCAATCAGTGAACCGGGTCTCAAACCCAGAACCTTCTTGCTGTAAGGTGACAGTGCTAACCACTGCACCACTGTGCCACCCTGGGTTAAATGTTTGAAACTTTTAACTGTTTTCGCTTTGACATCATGGGTTATTGAGTGCAGATTGATGAGGGAAATATGTTAATTATTCTAGTATAATACAACAACAAAATAAAATGTGACAAAAGGGAAGGGTCCTGACCACTTTCTGAAAGCACGGTATGATAATTTCCTCAAGTGGTTTTCATCTGTGGGACTCTGGGAAATTGCTCCCTGTCCTTGAAAATGAATAGCTAGGCACACACAAGACTGCAATGCTTGTACCTGTCAGATGTTGCTTGTTTTGTTTTTTTTAACCAACTCCAAAAATAGAAAATTCCATCAGGATGTGAGTAGATGCTCCATCGCCTCTCTGTTCGTTGTTTTGAGCTTAATGAGAACAGTCACATTATGAAGTGAGTTCCATCTAAAGGGCCACATTAAATCAGAGAAAATGATAACAGATGTCAGCCTCAGGGACAGAGGACTTTCTTTGATAACACAGTGCACTGCAAAGAGCAGGGCAGTAATCTGAACAGGAGAACTGGCCCAAAATTTCAGATAAATGCTAGCTCTGAAATCAAATCACACTTCTGATTGTTTTTCATTCACAGCTAGAAGATGCAGGTTCCCTTGGTGACCCGCTGGCTTTTTAACAGCACCAGAGCCGCCCACACAGAGACCTGCTGAATATATCCGTGATTCTGATTGTAGAAGTAATTACTAACAGTGGCACACATTGGAGGGTGTGGGGGTGTATGCTAAAATCAGCCCCTATCTGTGGGCAGCTGAAGATGGTTATCCATGTTCAGACTTTAAAGGTTGCAAAAGGGCAAACCATGAAGCAGCTTTTGTGCAGCTGACTCATTTTCCTCATCTTCACAGTTTTGTGGCTGCTGTGACTGCAGGGGAGATTAATTTTCCAGAGACGTTGTTAAACTCTTTTGTCCTTTTGTTTTATTTAATGTCACAACACATACGTGTATTCACAAAACAATTCACAGCAGGCACAGAGAGACATGGAAATGGCCAACAGTTTCATGCTAGCTATCAAACACTGCCTACACTGACAGACAGATATCCTGGAGTTAAGTTTTACTGCATATAACAAGTAAAGTGTGGCAGACTCTGATGTCCTGACTGACTTAGCATCAGTAACACAAATATATAGTAAACACATCAATCCTAATGGAAATATTACAATCTTACAGTCTTCATGATTTCATGTGTGGGTGTTTGAGGTGAAAAGTACAAAAATCATTTTACAGGTTGAACTAGTCAAACATTTACACTGTGTTTTCCTTGATTGTGTGGGGGAAAAATCAGCTCATAGTGAAACTCGACTGATTGGAGGGTTTGGTCATTTTCAAGAAAGTACTTGTAAATTACCTGTCAGATTGCTTCCAAAGTGGAATATTTGATGAGTTTTTCTTGAAAGTACATGATAAAGCTAAAATATAGTCGTTCACGTGTATCTGCAACAGTGAAATAGACTTGATAGAGGTGATGACAGTGTCAGACAGAAATGTGGTTGAAAAGTGGCACCAAAGAAAATATGGCAAGTTGACTCATAAAAGAGCCTTTCCTCTAGTGTTAGAGGAACAGTTTGATATCTTGGGAAATATACTTACTGGCTTTCTCGCTGAGAGTGAGCTGGGAATATTGATACCACTCTCCTGTCTGTATGGTAAATATGAAGCTACAGCCCGCGGCCAGTTAGCTTAGCTTAGCACAAAGACTGGAAACAGGGGGGAACGGCTAGTGCAGTTCTTTCCAAAGATAACAAAATTAACCTCTCAGTACCTCTGAAGCTCATGTGTTCTTGTTTGTTCAATCCGCACAAAAACCAGTGACTCCAATGAGGTTTTATGAGCTTAGGACAAAGCTAGGCTAGCTGTTTCCTGTCTTGATGCTAAGCTAAGCTAAGCTAGCCAGCTGCTGCATGTAGCTTCATTTTTAACGTACAGACATGAGAGTGGTATCAATCTACTCATACAACTCTCAGCTAGTAGATAAGCACATTTCCCAAAATGTCAGACTTCTCCTTGAACAAAGTAAATCACATATTGATGTCTTTGTGTATCATAACCAGACTGGATGGAGCTTCCTCCACTCGTCTCCCTCTCAGAGCCAGAGTGAGAATATTTTGGATAGAGTGAGACACTCTCAGCAGGAGCTCCTTCAGTCCAGCTCTGTACTCCTGTCGGATCAGGCAGTAGAGCACCGGGTTGAGGCAGCTGTTTGCATGAGCCAGACACACAGTCAGGGGGAAGGCATAGGCCTGGGCGTTGTAGAAGGCTTTGCTGAAGGGCACCATGTCAAATTTGATCAACACCCCCCACAGGGTGAGGGCTTGGTTGGGCAGCCAGCAGATGAAAAAGGACAGAACTACGATGGTGACGGAGCGAGTGACTTTGGAGCGGCGGCGGTGGCGTCCCCTCTCATACTCTGACCTCTCTGTGATATCCCCGGTGACTGCGGTGCCTACGATGCGCCTGCTCAGGATGAACCTCAGAAGGAGGAGGTAGCACACGCTGATGACAATCAAGGGGACCACAAACCCCAAGAGGACTTTTTGTGTTTGATACAGTCCAAGCAGGACTTGGGGATCCCAGTGACCTGAGTCGTAGTCGGAGAACCGCACTAAGCACAGCTCATCATCAGCAGATACCTGTGAACAAAACACAGCATCAGAAGATATGTACTGTAAACTAATCAAATCAGGTTGATAGCTCAGGTTCAACTCTACGAACCTGGACTGTTGTGGAGTAGAGCGCATGAGGTAGTGTAGCCACCAGTGACACCACCCAAATGGCTAGACTGGCCCACTTGGCTCGAGCAGTGGCGATCCTAGGGCTGTCCATCTTCAGGGAGGTAACCAGGGAGCGGTAGCGGGTCACGCTCATGGCAGTGAGGAAGAAGACGCTGGCGTACATGTTGAGGGTGGTGACCGAGCTCACGATCTTACACATGACCCGGCCAAAGGGCCAGCGGAAGTCCAGCACCGTGTCCACGGCCCAGAAGGGCAGGGTGAGAACAAACTGGAGGTCTGTCAGCGCCAGGCTCATCACGAAGCAGTCGATGGAGGAGTGGTGGTGGCCTCGGCGGCGGGAGTGGAGTAGGAAGAGTGCCAGAAAGTTACCCACAAGCCCCAGGACACACACCACCAGGTAAACCATTGCAATGAGAACTCGCACCTGTCAGATGCACACAATAACAACTCCATTTAGTGTTTTCTGGTGAACAGGATCCATCTTGGACCTGCCAAATGGTCAAAATACAACAAGCATGAAAGGATAAACACACCTATAAGCACTTTCCCACAGCACGTACTGAGGTATTTCATGCAATTACCTTCTTTACATTTACATTTATTCATTTTACCCACGTGGCTCTGTGAGAAATCCTTAAATAAACCTACTGCCAGGTTCGCGCTGTCTCCGTGCAGGTCCAGCGACGACTCCTTGGAGAGGATGTGAAGCCAGCAGTTCAGTGAAAGGTTAAAAGCCGCCAGGTTGGAGGCTGATCCCGTGGGGCTGACCAGTTTGGAGATTTCGCGCTCGTCCTCTTCTCCTCCGCACACATTCAGGGAGGTCAGGGGTCCGGAGGAGCTGCTGTTGCTCTGCATGATGCTGCAGAGAGAAACGGTGCGAGTTACTTTTTAAAGCGAGTAGCGCAGGTTTCAATCCTCTTTCATGTCAGGCTAATAACTTCCAGAGTGTGGGTGCGAGGTTCTGGACGTAAAAAAAATCCACCATCGTCCTCGACCTGCACTCAGTGATCAAAGTCTCAGCAGGAGATCAGAGTTACATAATTTATCCGGGTGGTTTCTAAAACTGCATGTTATTGTTTTATCCAAGCGGGGAAATGAATTAATCTGTGGCAGCCTACTTTGGAGCGACTTGATGCAGCCGCGTCTCCTGGTCTCAGTGATGCTGACAGCATCGGGAGACTGGAGGCTTTTATACTCGCCGAGTCTCTCCTCCGCCGCTAGGTGGCGCACATGCACGGCTCTCACATACAATAGTACTACCCTTTACAGATTATTACAGTGATTATTATTACACTGAGAAGAAATTAAGCTCCACTACAGTTAAGGTTTAAAACTCAAATGAGGCCATTTCTCTTATCTGTTTCCATTAAAAGATACCATCAGTTGCACAAGGTTCTGTTGCGAGCAGCACCTGATGATTCATGGGTAAACAAACAGGGAAAGGCTTGTGCTATGTTATATGGTGGGGGAAAAAAGAATTTGCACATTCAGTGTTTCCTGAGTTGTCCTTGCTTTATATTAATGGTTTGTAGACTTCTTAATAATTACTCAGACGCACATGTATTGCAGGGAGTGTTTCTGCCTTATTCAAATTAGAACTGTTTAAATGAAAACTTCTTGCATGCCGTCTTTTACCATCTTGCTTGTGCAGTATTTAGGCTATAACCTTGAATTTCATTGTTTGTAGTTTTTTCCTTTTTTTCTTCTTTTTGATGGAGCCTGTTAATCACAGCCTCAGATGTCATGCCCAGATATCACCTTTAAAATTCCTCCATATGACGTAAAGGTAAATTATAAATTATACAGGATGGTATTTCAAGAAAGGTTTCTTTAGCCTTCAAGGGTTTGCTAATGCGCATCAGAAATACACATCAGAGGAATGATAAATTAGATTTCAAACAGCTTTCAATCTTTGGGAGGGAGCCAGAGAAGAGAGAGTGAGAGATGCACACATTTTTAATTTGCATTTCTTATAGGTCACTGTTGGCATTCACATAATGCGCCGCTGTGGCCGGCTGTGTGGGCATCAGAGAAAGAGAGGGAGAAATGTGCCAGCAAAAGAGAAAAATTCTGTTACTTTTTCAAGCTTCAACGGGCAGAGCCGGGCTGGACTTGCTAGGACAGTCTGTAACTTACCAACCAATTTGCACAAATCTATCACCTGCATGTGGGATTTATTGACAAATTTGTCAGACATCTCCCTGAACAAACAACTCACCAGTTTCCTGCAAGAGACATTAAATAAGTCATCGCCTCCTCTAAAATGCTACTCCGGGGTGTCATTTGAAGTCCCGTCAAGACAGTTGGAGAAAATTTATTCTCATTCCTGTTTTTCTTTTTGAGTTCATATGTAGTCAGGAGTGACTTCAGACTCAAACAATGTTAATTTGTTGACAGTTTTTTGAGATAGATGGAAATGGAGATATGTTTGGCATCTCTGTGAAGCTGCTCATTTGAATTCTGCTGAAGCTTTCCAAGATGCATAAAGACGTCTAATTTCAATTTAATCAGTTTGTTTTCCGCTTAAAAAACAAATGGGTGGGGAGGTGCTGACATTGAGTGTCTCTCTTTTTCCAAGTGAGTGGAAAATAAAGCTGAAGCTTACATGAAGGAGAATTTCGCCTCAACAGGTCAAGGCTGAGACACAGACTTTTATTTATTTCATCAGATTTTATTCATATGAGGGTAAAGATAATTGTGTTTGAGATTAATATGAGTGGCCTGTAATGAACTACACCGCATCAGATAATAGCTTTTGTGTTTTATTATGGTCGTTTCAAATCAGACAGAATCACTTAACTCTGTAAACCTCACAGTCAGTTAATTAGATACAGATCCTTGGCTGGGCAAGGACATTCAGACCTCTCCCTCTTTGTCATTCTTTGGTGTGAGGGACCACCTTGCAGACAAAGCGATGTGAATTCACACTCTTGAATGTCTCCCTCCACATTGCCGCAATGCATAAAATATAGCAGCAGTGACAGTCGAAGATCCAATCAGTATTTCTCCCTGTGTCCTTGACTCAGAGCGGTGACGCAGTGAGCACAACCTGGAGTCGAACAAATTAGTTTTTCATAAAACTCCTCACACGAGCAATGATCAAAGTGAGAAATCAGAGTGTGGGCAAAATAGCTTAAAAAATAAATATAAATCATCATATAGGCAGGAAAATGTGTAGATGCCACAGCTCATGACTGCAGAGTTAAAAAAAATCTGCCAAAAGTTCATGAAACCACAAACTAAGCCCACAGGTATATGTTGTTGTTTTTTTTCCCTTCCACTGTGACCTGTTTTCACCCTCAGCTCACAACATCTCTGCTCCACTCTTACATGATTGATATTCTGATTGAACTCCTACATGCATCTATAACTCTTTATCACACCACCCTAACCCACCGCTTAAAGCAGACTGATCAATAATTAATTTTGCTTTCACATTGTGGATGGTGTACTTGCATTTTTGGTTCAGGTTTACTGAAATCATGCTGTTTTCTTAAATTGTAAAGTTTTGTCTACCTCCTAAGTTCATGTAGCAGCTTGGACAAACAACACCCAGCAAAGATTAAATGACACCGTCTGTTCTACAGACAGGATGGTGCAGCCTGGATTTTCAAAATACTCAGGCTTTAAGTCTAAATCTGTCTAGACACCAACCAAACTTAACAAAACACAAACTTGTATATGCTGTTCATTCAAATAGCTGAATCATATTTTCTACTAATTTTACTAATTCATATTTCCATATTATGATCAGGTGCCAGATATAGAACCCTGGTGGAGAGTATAAATTCCTCTGATTTTAGTTTTTTAGTTTTTAGCCACACTAACATCCTTGTCGTAGGGATACAATGTAGTTTGTTCAGTCAGTCCACCACTATGGTCCAGACTAATATATGTCAACAACTAGCAGATGGATTGTCATAAAACTTTGTACAGACAATCATGGTCCCCAGAGGATGAATCCAGATGACTTTGGTGATCCCCTGATTTTTCCTTTGGTGCCAATATGATCCCACCAAGAATTTGTATCTCACTTACTGACTGACTTACAAAGCTGACAGTTAAGTGATTCTGAGCGATTAGGAGCAATCATAATAAATCACAAAAGCTATCATCAGAAGTGGTGTAGTTCTTTCCATTATCTTTACCTCACATAAATAAAATCTGTGTACTGTCTTTACACCTTGAAATGTTGTGACAGCTGTTGGATGGATTGCCAAATCTGATACAGATATTCATGTCCTGCTCAGGATGAATTGTCACTTTACTTTTCTAGCATCACTGGCAATTCAAAATTTAAATTTGTGTTTAATATTTTGGATGACTCAAATTAATCACATACCCATCAGCTTTAGCTGTACTTTGTGGCCAATTAGCACTGTTAGTATGTTAGCGTTAAAATAAGATGACGAACATGGTAAACATTATACTTGATCATCAGCAGGTTAGCATGTTGGCTAGCTGACGTTAGCATGTCACCCTCTCACTCACTTTGCCTGTGCCTAGATAAAGTGTCACAGAGCTGCTGGCATGGCTGCAGACTCCTAGTCTTGTTGGCTTGTCAGATTTTATCTCAAACATCAGAATCAACTTTTTAAAACTCAACAGGTGTTTTTTATGTTATTATATTGATTTTGCTTTTAATTAGCTGTGTTTTTGAAAAGTGCTCTATCAGTAAAGATGATCATAACATTATAAATCCTATAAATTGACCTCAGTGTCCTCAGTGTTGACTACGGCCCCGTCTGCAAACTTTGCCCTGTATTCCAGTGAAATGCCAACACACAGAATATGTAAAGATTATCTTGTGGAACTGGCCTGCGCTGAGTTCACTGTATTACAGAGGCTGCTTGAACATCATCCATTTAAAAATAAATGTGACCTCAATGTTGCCCTCGTTCCTCCAGCTGGGAAGCCATTGAGCTAATAAAATATGGTACGCTGTGTGTACAGTATGAGCGCTGGTGAATACAGGCAGAGACTACTCATTGTTCCCTTTTTGCTTTGTGTTCTGAGTTACGGATTTTGTCAGAGATTTACAGCTGAGCTTCTGTGAAGACGATCTTGTGAAATAGACAAGCCTGTCTGAATTGTGATGTATTATGAACAGGAACAGAGATGAAGATTAAAACAGCGGCTGCTGTTCTACTGGAGAGAGTACAGGATGGAGAACATTATGTGAGGTGTAGTGACAGCAAACCAGAGACAAGAATAACCAGTAAAGAGTCCCTGCTTAATGGCTGGACTCAGTAAAACAGACAGCAGCTTCAGTCATTATCTCTCAAATGCATTACGTAACAACTGATTTTGTATCATTTTTCTTTGACCCCCAGTAGAAAAAGGCACTTAACATAGATCTATGACCAGCAAATAATCATATTTCCACAACTATAATAACAACAAAAACTTCTGCTCTAAAATGGAAATATGACCGTTCACTTTTTTAACAACAAAAAAAGTCCCATATTGACAGCTGGCATGAAAGGGAAACTCATAATGATTTGTTTTTATTAAAGCAAGAAGTCATCATAAGCAATTTTTGCTTTAAAGGGAATTTATTTTTGGGGACCGATTCATTTTATTGCCTCATTACTTTTGGGATGCAAATCTCTTCCAAACTGAACACATGGTATTTACTGAAAGAAGAAAAGCCCTTCAGGTGCTTCCAGAATTCACAGAGTAAACTTCTTAATCTCTTGTGCTGTGTTGACATTGCACTGAGCTGTTACAAAATGCAACTCAAATTATTCCTGACAAAGTTTTTCAACATATACATTAAAGAAAGTAATAAAATACAGCACTAAATGTACATATGTGTTGTTTTACAGATCATGCTGTACATGCTGGCATCATGCAGCAGCACATCAGAGATAAAATATGTGGTCCCATCAGGTCCCTGAGTTCTTCCAAAGAAAAGCTCTGTGTGGATGACCTCTACACCGACCTCCATCTGAGTGAGTGAGTTTTTCTTTTTTGTTGGAAAACACACCATGTCACTTCCACCAAAAGCATTAAAACTGCTTATTTGGATGCTGTGCCTGCAAGCGAGCCTGCACTCCTCTGGTACAGTCTTTCCTCCTGGGAGTCCTGAAGAGTCATCAGTGATCGTCCCGGTGCCTGTGATCCTGGTGGTGAGAGGACTGGAAGTCTACAGTGGGGAAATTTGTCCAAGGCCAGAGCTTCAGCGACGGGCTGAACAAGACCTCAAAGCCTCTGGAGACTGAAAGGAAGGGAGGAGGGGGAAGAGGGACATCTCGCACTTCATCCATCGACTGCAGGGAACGGGATGGCACTGAGGGGCAGAGGACACGGTGGAAAGGCGTAAGTATGCGTGTTAGCGCGAGAGAGAGAGAGAGAGAGAAAAGGAAAGTGTGTGTATGCATGCCCACAGACCTTTGGTCTCTGTGTACTCTCCCTGGCTGAGTTGGCTGTAAGGGTCTGGCTGAAGATTTGAGGAAATAAGCAGAGAGAAGGAGAGAAGCAAAATCTGGAGATGAGTACAGACAGCAGGACAAAAACAGGCCAGATGACAGAGGGAAATGACAGAAAGCACATGAAAGAGAAGAAATGACATTATTAGGCATAACCTACATACAATTTTGCCCAAAAGACGAGCACAGGTGCTACTCAAACATGACTGGATTTACATCTTCAAAGTAAACACAGCAGTAAGTCAACAGTGGAAAACAAGCTGTGATTTTTAATGATGTGCGTGGTATCATTAAAAATCACAGCCTGGTTTTCAGATATATAATAGATATCTGTCTGTCATATATCTATTTATATATCTATACCTGGGTCTGTTATGTAGTTGCTGCAGATTATGCTGTCTGAGCAAATTCTCAGTGGTTCAAATTAATAGTGTTACACATCTCACCAGGATGCAGGTCCCTCTGTGTGTTGTTTTGCGGGAGCTGTTAGGAAGGAGAGCCTGTAGCCAGTTTAGCTGCTCCAACAAAGCACTGCAATACAAATACAGATAAGAGAGATGCTCTGTAAACTGTAAAATCTCCACGAGGGTCCACGAGTTCCCTAATATACAGGCATCATTTCAGATGATCACTGGTAGCTAAGACAAGAAAAGGAAGAGCAGCACACAGCGGGAAAGTGTGCATATGCGGACTCTTCCCACATTTTGTTTTAATTCACAGCAGTACTCTGCCTGCCAGCCTCGGGAAGAAAGCAGTCTAATGAGATGGAGGGATGAATAAGGAGCGAAGCCAGATAAAATCATGTCAGGTTTTAAATTTGGATTGGCTTCGTGTTCTGGTGCATACTGAGCATCTTCATCAGCTCTGATTTAAAACAGGTTAAAGGTTAGTTGTCACAAACAAGTATGTTCTGTAATACAAGAACAATTCTGTTTCTTTTTCTGTCTTCTACGTGGGTCATCAGCTGGTGAGGATGCTAACTTTTGTATTGCAGTATACACATGTACATTGAGGACCCCTTTGTACAACATCCATGCTTTAAAACAGGTTAACTGGGAACATTAAAATTTCAGCAGGAGTCTTTTTTTTTTCTTTTTCTTTTTTTACCAAACCTTGGAGTTAATATTAGCTTGCACTTGATAAAAATCTGCCTGTCTGCATTTCAGACAGACAAATCAACAGCTGCTGGTTAGAAATGAGAAATCGGACTTTGTCTAAGTCTGTCTGAAATCAACCAAAAACAAACTGAAAAGCAGTAAATCCACACAATTTACTGCAAATTGAATATCTGCCATGCGAGAATGAAAACCTTGACAGGGCTAGCAGCAGTAATTAAGGGAGGAGGGCAAGCAAACAGGCATCACTTTGTAGACTGACAGGATTATTTGTTCAAAAATGAACAACATTCAGTGACTCCAGCCGTTGCTGCTTTTCTCCATTTTAAATCACTGTAAATTGAAAATCTTTGAGTTTTCGAATTGTTGTTCTGACATAACAAGCCAATATGAAGATTGGGTTTATGTAAATTGTGATGTTGGCTCGTTCGAGGACTCACTTGTTGGTCTCCTCCAACTGCTGGATCTTTCTCTGCAGCTCAAGGTTGTGAGCACTACATGCAGACATCCTACAGAAAGAGACAGAGAGACAGAGGGATGAGAGGAAATACAGATAAAATGAAAGGTATCAAATAACGCAGTGTTATGATGTGGCACTGTCTCCCCTTCAATTCTCTCTTCTCTCTCTTCCAATATCCGTTCGTTGAGTGTTATCTCACACCCCATTCTGTCATCCAGTGACTCCACCCCCCCCACCCCCCCCCCTCCCTTTCTTCTTCTGCTGTCTCTCTGGTTTCTTTCATTCACTGTGAGTCACTCTCCATTATGGCCCACTGCCTGCGCTGAACCTCCACTGATAATGATACCGTGTTGATACGCTCCGCTTGCAGCTGGCTTAATTATGAACAAATGCTGATTCTGTTCAGTGGTTGTGACAATCTCACTCCCATCATTAAATTTTAGCTGTCCAGAGGCGACAGAGCTCAAGCTTGAGTGAGATGTCGATAGCACTGTTATCTATTCAAAACTTCCGTAAGATGGCTGAGGATTTTTTTAAAAGTATGAGTGCATCCACAAAGGCTTGTTTAGTGATTCTGAGGCCCTGTTATAAGCACACAATCAATTTTCCATACATTTTTTAACAGGCTGTAGAAACACAAACTGGTCTAAGACTCAAAATATATTCATGTTTATTGATTCAGGTGGAAAACACCATGGTTTCTTGGTTTATAGATCACCACACACAGGTCACAGCCTGTCCATCTGGACCCCAGAATCTCTGTACTCTGACTTTTTTTCTCTTCTACTGCTCTGATTTCAGATTCAGCTGTGCTCCACAGCACCTTCACACAGTCCCAGATGAAACCTTTAATCTGAGATGAATCAATGATGGCAGTGGTGCAAGGAGTATGCATCTGAAACTCAGCATCAGTAAAATCAAGCAATCTGATGGTGCGTATGTATAATGAGTTGCAAGGTTCCGTCAGAACTGAATTCTGTGGGGGCACTGCAGGATGCCCTTTTTTTGAGTCTTTCATCGCATGAGTCAAACTACAAGCTCTAATGCACTGTAGTGTTTGTGGAGGTGTGATGGGCAGAAGAGCCAGCGTGGGGGAGGCAGGAAGGATTAAAAAATCTGGTGACAAAGGCTGGCTGGCTGAGTGGCACTCATTTTGCACAGCCTGGAGGAAGAGAGGAGGAGGAAGATGAGGAGGAAGATGAGGAGGAAGAGGACTAAACTGAGCTCCATTTGGCAAAACCTCTTGCCCCTCTATTGTCAGATGCTGCATCTACCCACCCTGTTCAGCTTCTGCTTGATCCCCCGCCTCCAGCTGCAACTCAGAATGGTCTAGCTGCTCTTTTGTGCTGCTGGCTATCACGCTGTAATATGTTTCCTGTCCAACTGACCCCAGATCAGACACGAAAATGAGCTTAAGCAGAGCAGCTGCAAGGTTAATGTAAAAAGACGTTCATTATAAGGTAATGCCTCAGGTAATTACCTACCTCTTTTTCTCATATTGTGTTAAACGTGTATGTTACTCTACATGACTGAATCATCCCCTTCTGTTAGTCTGTATATATAAGGTCACATGTTACAGGGACACAATGATAATTACAGTGGTCTGTGGAAAGTAATCCTTATGACCTGATTTGTTTTATATTACATATACAATACTTCTATAAGTGAATAGTGGCAGTATTTAACCAAGCCAGTGGCATATCCCTATGGATGGCAGTGTCAGTTTGTCGGCCTCTTTGGCTCAACAAACGTTACACAGTCATGAGAGTACAAGCATTTTACTCATTATACTCTCATTATACTTTAATTTACTGTCTTAATAATCATATGATTATGTATATTTGTTAATGGTTATGCGAGGAAATGGCACATTTGTCCTAATTAGTGGTTCTTTATAGCTTCAGCCATTATATCATCCATATTTTCCACAGTTCTCATGTGGAACCGTCCGCCAAAAATGTTAATCCTCAGTGTGCCTGGATCATAATGAACAATACTCGATAAACAAAGTAAGAATAATAAAGTCTGGGAGGCCCATTTTCAGTCTGGCAACAACAGTGGTAACTGTCTGATATTTCTGTGATGCTTTGGTGCTGAATTCCCCAGATATCAATTAATTTTGTGTCCAGCTCTGTGAAGCCCTTTTTCTCCTGAAAAGTTTAGAAGAGTGTCTGTTTATTTTACGGTCTTGTTTGGTCAGCCATGACAGCTGCCACCACTTAGCTCTATGTGTTTTTAGTCCAAACATACTGCTGCTGTTTCTGAGAATTTCCTGCAAGCCAGAGGAGCTTTTTCAAGGATAGACACGATAAAAACCAGGAAACAGCAAATGAAAAAGCTCTCAGATGATCTCTAAGTTTGCCAACAATGATAAATAGTCAAATGGGTGATTTAGGTGAAGCCTCATCCCATCCCAAGTTCATTAAGTGTATGACAGAACAGGCTCATCATAAAGTGCTTCTTGGTGCAACAAACGACTGAAGATAAAAGTTTAATTTTCTAGGCCAAGGTATGCAGAGATAATGTCGTGTGGAGTGAGGATGCTGTGCACAGCCTGCTCCTACCTTCCTTCCAGACTATCAACATATTCCCTCCTCGTGCCACCTGAGCCACGCAGGCTGGCATTCCCTCACCAGCGACCACTGAGAAGATCGAAAGCCTTCGCGGAGCCACAGCGTCTTTATATCTTTAAAAGAAGCTTGATTATCACCGTCATCATAATAACGAAACACGTGACATAATACGTTCGCCTTTACGCACAAGCGAAGGAACAGTGACTTTCTGTTGTACCAGCAACCGAACAATGTGAGCTTCGACCGACCGAACAGTCGAGGCCTGTCCATTCCCTCCGCTCAAAATCAATCTCGTCTGGCCCGTAACGAATGAAACCAGACGACGCCGTCTACCAGTCCGCCAGAGCATCCTTAATCAATCATTTATCGGCGAGATCTTTCGTCATTTCAGCCGACCGTCGAAATTGATTGGACAGTGATCTGGTCAGACGCATCAGTACTGAGGTTATCACTGAACCCCGAACATCAGTTTATCTCCCAAAGTTCAGATGAACGCCTTTCATCTGTTTGTATGTCAGGCTTGTTGAAGGTTTCACTGGAATTATGACACGATACCGGCAAATACGATTTAAAACCGCACGTTTGTAATCACATTTGCGCGCAGCAGAATGACCAGACCAGCATGTCAAGAGAAAACATGTTTTTAAATAGTTAAAGTGCGTTTGAGCGATTTAAGAAAATTTCAACCCGATAGTCATTTCAAAACCGCTGGCAAGACAATACGGCGGCCGGGTGCCTTCCTTCGAGATCGAGTGAACGCAACCCATCACGAGAGGAGCTGCCCCTGCGCACAGCGGGTCGATTCTCATTGACTCCGTCAGAAATTGATGAAACCACCGGTCATCACGGCACCGTTCGCGGCCCATCTATACCCTGACGTGAAAGGCCGCACCCATCTGCCCCGAACAGAGTCATCAACATATCACAACACATAGTCCGCCGACAGCGTTTCCGAGGTGCAGCGATGAGGTCACGTTATCGAGCCGAATTCAGATGGATGAGCCCATCCACACCAGCCTTTCTGCGTCATTGCGTCGGCCGACAGCGGTCACGGCGAAGCCAGAAAAATCACCTTTTTCTGCGCCAGTGGGGAATATGATTGCCCGACACCAGCGGTGAGAGTGTCACATGATGATGGCGGCGACAGCCTTCCTCCTCCTCCTTCTCAGACCAAGCCCCGGGAGGAAGCATCGCCGACGGCCCCCAGCACGCCTGCTGCGGGAGTGACTTCTCGGCTCAGCATCCCCCACCTCACCGGCATCATCTATTCCTCCACCAGATCCCACAGAGCTTTACCATCCTCCAGCTTTCTCCAGCGCTTGACGCACGATTTCTTCGTTCATTCTCGGACCGCCAAACATCAACGAAACATCCGACGTTCCACGATCTGCCAGCACCTCAGCCGGCGGCAGAAAACACACCGGCAAAGAAACACATGAGGCAACCGCCGCAGATCTGCTTCACATGAGCCACAAAATTCCTCAGATTTAAGATGCACGTAGTCCACAGGTGAACGCGAATGAGGGCCTCTCAAGCAGCCGGCCGATCTAATGCATCCGACGGTGCCGCAGATCAGCAGGCATTGATCGAATTTCAGCATAAAGGCTAAAGAGTTAAACAATTTGCTTTCTCCACACGAGCATTTGTAGCGATAAAAGGTCAGGCACCAGTCATTCATCGCATTCAGGGCCTGAGTGGCAGTCTGAACACCGTCCTCATTAAAGCCGATTGTCGACCCCCAGCGCCAAAGAGAAAAATCAGTTCCCCAAAACACGAAAGACGAAAGCCCGAGCAGAGCGAGAACAGCAGGGCAGAGGTTCACTTTACAGCAACCAATACCTGGTGTTTCCGCCTGAATGGCATTACGGGTACTAAATCATCGAGCCATTGGTTCGAGATCCCAGCGGGGAATGAGCGACATAGAAAGAAGTTTAACGCACATCTTCATTAGCAAACCGTGCCCTCGCCGTCGTCCGTTCCAGTCGCTCAATAGTGAGCACCAGCGAAACCATTCCGGGACAGAAAGCATCCAGCGAGGATTGTCACTTCCAATCATCGAGGTTGTCAACAAAGTTTAGTTCAGCGTCCTGAATAAGAATCTTGATTACCTGCAGCGGTCCAGTGTGCCCGCTGGTTTGAGCATCGCAGTCTTCAGGATAGCTAGTCTCGGCATCGAAGAAACAGACTTATGAAGTTATTGAGTTCATTTAGTGCCTTCTGGGAGGTTAGCTGCCCAGAGAGTCGCTGACCAGAATATTCTGTCCATCTGGTCTACAGGCGCAAATGAATCCCCAGCACTTGCAGGAGCTGGTTCTAATGAGTGTGTGAGTGGATTTGTATGGTGTGTGTATGCATAGAAATATCTGCCCTACATACATGTTAAGTGAGTGTCTTGCTCATGTACCTTGGACAGGGGTAGTTTTCTGGGCAGGTTCACCCCTTCTTTAGCCAGAAGTGTCTTCTCATCCTCATTAAGAACAAGCTCCTGCAGGGAATGCTGGGGGATTCGTTGCGCCTGAGAACCAGATGGACAGAATATTCCAGCTAAAGCGACTCTCTGGGCAGCTAACCTCACAGAAGGCACTGGAGTGGACCAATGGCTCATAAAATTCTGTTTCTTCAGTGCGAGGGGACAAGACATCACAAGAAGACTTCTGGTCTCAAATTATACAGATAAGCACTGGACCATACAGGTAGCTCAAAGGATTCTTATTCAGGACACTGAACTAAACTTTTTATTTGACAACCTCATTGGTTAGAGCTGACAAAATGTCCTCCTTTCACCTCGTTTCTCCTTACTTTCTGTCCCAGGTTGGACAACAGCAGGTCCTTCACTGTGAGCGGCTGATTGGATGACAGCGGGGAGCTTTGGTTACTAGTGAGGTAGTATGCGATTCCAAACTGCTCCTGTAGGTCACTCGACTCCCCGCCTAGGGATCGAACCAGTAAAACCAGTGAAGCAGCAGGTGACGATTTGCAAAAATGCCCCATGTGCCATTCAAACAAAACACAAAATGTTATGGTTGCTACGCTAAAATAGACCGCTGCACCCTGCTGTTCTTCACTCTACAAAATATATGTCAGGCTTTTCTGTGTTTGATATCTTTGTGTTTTTGCAGAACTGGTTTTCTCTTTTATCACTGAGGGGTCAACAATCAGCTGTGTGAAAAGGGACAATTATTCAAAAGACTTGCCCTCAAAAGACAACTCCCTCGTGCGATGAATGACAATTGCACAACCTTTTATCCTTTACAAATGCTCATTAATGGGAAAAGCAAATTATTTGCTCTTTGAAAAGGCCTTTAGCCTTTAGAGGTTCAGTCAATGCTCCTACTGATCTGCAGCACAAATGGATAAATCTCACATTAAGGTCTTCATTTTATAGCCGGCTGCCCAGAGCCCTCATTCACTTTGTTCCTGTGGTTTCTGTGCATCTTAAATCTGAAATTTGTGCTCACTATTGAAACAGTCTACTATTTCTGTGGTTGTATGTCTCACCAATGTTTCTTGCCAGTATGTTTCTGCCACTGTAGCTAAAGTCTTACTTAGATCAATGGAAACATCAGATGTTTTTTCATTTGATGACAGCTGATTCTCCAGAGGTGGAGGCAGAGGGAAAGTCGGTGCGTCAAACGCTGGGAAAGCTGTGCAGGAGGACGGGTAAGGGCTCTCTGTGGGATCTGTTGGAGGGTCCTCGTTGATGCCGCTGTCTGTGGTGCAGGGTGACCACAAGGGGGATGCTGGAGCCGAGGAGGAGTCACTCCCACCCAGCAGAGCGTCTAGGAAGTCATCAGCAGTGCTTCCCTCAGGGCTTGGGGTCTGAAGAGGAGGAGGAGGAGGAGGGTATGTATACATCATCATATGACACTCTCACCGCTGAGTTAATCAGATAATCATATTCCCATACACAAGCACAGAAAAAAAAATTCAATTTTCCTAGCTTATTTGCCCGTGACTCTCACTGTCAGCCACGGCTGTGGCCACACAGGAGAACACAATGAAATTGTAAATGGGCTCGTATACATCCTAAGATTCGGCTCAATAACACATGACCCTCATCATCACACTCAGAACCTTTCATAATGAGATTCTGTGAATTTGTGGTTGTGATTATGTTGTCCCCCGAGTGACTCTGTTCAGGAGCGAATCGTGCAGATTGACCACTGTACTCACATCAGGAATTGTGATGGGCCACGGTTGGTTGCCGTGGCAACCAGTGGTTTCATCTGGGTTTCTGAGCAGGAGGTCAATGAAGTCCAACCCACTGTGCACCTGAAAAGAACAGCTCCTCTCAGTGATGGGTTTAAAGTCGAGGTGTTCCTCGGTCTCTCAGAGGAAAGGCTGTTTTACCAGCCTGTGTGCTCTTACTGCTTGATTTTTAAAAAAAATGACTAATATCTTCAGTTGGGGTTTTCTTAAATCAATAAACACACACTTTTAGCTTCTTTAAAAACATGTTTTTCTCTTGAAGCATGCTGAGTCTGAGTCATTCTCTTACGCACAAGCCAACAGTTGCAAACAGTGTCTGGTTACAAATGTGTCCTACCTTGTCTGTTGTCAGTGTCATAATTCCAATATTAGAGCAGCAGCAGTGAAACCTTCCAGTAAAAATACAACATACAAACAGATCAAGGCGTTCCTCTGTGACTTTGTGTCTAGGAGGAATGCTTGAGTATGTTTCAGGGGACAAAGTTGAAATGCCATATGATACAAATGCATTCCCCCAACCCAGGTGATCACTGTCCAATCCAGTGTTCAGCAGTCAGCTGAGAGAGCCAATCAGCACAAAAAGAAATCTCACCGATAGAATAATTAGTTAAAGTTGCTCCTAGGTAGTTTAGAGTGACCTTTGTTGTCATCCTGATAAGTTTGTGGTTTCACATTCATTTTTTGTTAGACAGGATTGATTTAGAGCTGGGTTTTTTTATTGCTTTCAAAGGCAGAGGGTGGACAGAGTTGTGCCTCAACTTCATGTCAGTGTCAGTCGAAAGCTCACATTTATTTCAACTGATTTTTGCCTGAACACAACAGAAAGTCACTGTTCCTTCACTTATGCATAAAGTAAAACATATTATATATACATATTTCATTATTATAATGACTAGTGATAGTAAACTTCTTTTTTAAAAGATATAAGGCCTTTTGTGGCTCCACAGAGAGCTCGGTGAAATCTGATAAGCTTCCTCAAGTGGTCACTTTAAGTGAGAAATGTAGCCTGCTAATGGCTCAAGGCTACATTAGCTGCAGTTGGCAAAACATGCCTGAATCTCCATCCAAACTGCCTCCCTGTGGTTTGCAATATGGGTGATGTAGGCACCAGGTTAAGATTAGGTTTTTAACTTTAAATTTAGAATCATTACTCTGTCAAAAGCCTAGTTTGCTCAAACTTTCAGTCTGCGATTGATACTGAAAATACCTGTGAAACATCCCATCAGCCTCAGCTGTGCTTTGTGCTTATTAGCAACATTGGTTAACATGCTAACATGCTAAACTAATACAGTGAACTTGTTCAGAATTGCACCTGCTAAACATCAGCATGTTAGCATTGTAATTGTGTGCATGCTAGCATGCTGATGTTAGCATTTAGCTCAAGGAAATGCTGCTAGCATGGCTGGTGCTATTCATATTCTTGTTCCTCTAAGAATGATTTTCCTCCGCTCTTCGTGGAGAAAGATCACCTTTTGGTCCAAATAGTCGCAACTACCAATGAAGGGTCATGATCAGGTATTGCTTTGTTTTAAAGGCACACAAGCAAAAAATGTTTTAAATTACAGTCAGAGTTTCTGAAAATTGGTCCAAGTGGCTTTTTTTTTTTTTCAGAAAATGTTCCCTCAGTTACTTTCTCTCTTTCATCTATTAATGGGGCACTTGTTGTTGTTCAGTTCACATCTATTAAGAAAGCAGAGCAATGACAACATTCTTCACCATCTTTTATCTTTATTGCCATAATTAGGAGCATCAGTTTCGTGCTATTTCTAAGCATACACACTCATAAAGCAAAGGAATTACATAATATGTCCCTGTAGCAGTAACACAAGAAGAATATGCACAGTTGCAAAGACGTATCTAACTATTATCACAGTAGGGAAGAGACTCTTTCAATTGCAGAGTTATTATACTTGCCTTCGGTTCAGAAAAAGTGGAATCAATAGTCTGTGTTCTGGTTTCCAGAATGAATATCAACACAATTCTTCCATCAGTGCCTTGACTTCAAAGCATTGTTACACCTCAGAGGAAAGAGACTCAGCCTCATATGTACGTCTGGCAGCTCAAATAATTGAAAGCCATTTTCTTTTCTCTTCAGATGATTTCTTTGACATTTTTGCCTTCATCAGACAGTTCAAAGTGGACTAAGATGTGATATATTTTCCTTTGATTTATTGTTTTTTCTGTAAGTTTCTTTTCTCAGGGATTTTGTTATCTTAACTACACCAGTCAGATGCGGGGAGGGACATGGGTATGTGAGACGAAAGAAAAGGTAATCTCATGTCACCTAAACCCTAAGTCTGGTTCAGACCTGAGGTTTATGTGGCTCGCAGGTGAGGGCACCGAGAGTCATTTTCTACCATAAACTATTAGGACGTGAAGAATCAGTTTCTTTCTCATCTTTTCTGATTGTGTGTCCGGTGTGACATAAAATGTGAATAAGTCAAACTCACTGAACCAGCTCTGAACTTTGATTTCAACACTTTATGGAGGCAGACATTAATTTTACAGTTCATGTGGGCTTTTCAGAGAGTCTTGACAGAATAAAAATTCAAGAATTTCTAATGTTCAAAAAATAATCCATAAAAATAAAGTCATAATATGTCAGGAAAAAGTTCAAGGTAATTAAATTAATTTTTGTAGTAGCAGTGTGAGTTATGGTTTCACTAATCCATTCTGGGCCATGCAGGATAGATTCACTGCTATTTTATGTGTGTGTGTGTGTGTGTGTGTGTGTGTATATATATATATATATATATATATATATATATATATGTTTTTAAAAATCTGACAGCATGGCCCCTGTATGAACCCCTTCTGATGACTATCCTTGAGTCTTTTGAGCACTTGCCTCTTAATGTAAGTGTATTTGTTGCATTAAAATCCACTTATCTATGACAGAGAGCTCAGTATTATCAGTACTGTAATAAGCCTAATTGCATGGCAGTGGAGCTCTGCTATCTTTATTGTTGTTCTATGTTCAGATTAGAGAGTCTCAAAGTACGTGCAGATGTTATCTAACCAGGACATTTTAAACACATCTCTGGATGCCAAGAACAGGTTGCAGCTGAGTACAGATAATTGCAGTGTTATTGCATATGATATCATACTGTAAATCCATATCATCATGTCCATTAGGATGCATGTTACTGAGGGTCAAGAAGAGTTACATCCACTCATGGGATATGTAATCCTGAGAGTGATTCACCAGCTAAAATGAAATCAATTCAGTTCACTTCAATTTAACTTTATTTATATAGCACCGAATCACAACAAAAGTCATCTCTTTTCATATAGAGCAGGTCAAGACTGTACTCTTTTGATTCTTATAATTCTTCAACAGTCTTCAACTTCAGTAACTTTATTATACCTGCACATATACAAACGGGTGACGAATTAAAGGAAAAACCCCAATAAATATGTGGAGAAACACAATGAATGCAGATGCTTCCACACTAGTGAACTGTGCGGTACAATTAAGCAGTTAACATCAAATCATGCTCTGTGGCATGTATAAAAATGCAAAGCAGAGTTGATTCTCCTTTTGTATCAAGATCTGAGAGACTTCAGAGGAGGGGTCATTGTTGGGGCGCAGATAGCAGGAGCTTCAGTCTCAAAGACTGATCTGTGTGAAAGACATCAGTAAATAGGGCTGGAAATTGTGGTTGACAGCGCACATCAGATAACCATGACTCTTGTACATTAGTGCAATATGTAAGGAAAAACAGAAGAGCAAGGTAGTAGGGTTGCAGTGCATAATCCCCTCAGTACAAAAATGAATAGTTTTTTGAGAGTTCAGTGGTGCAAAACCATAGGCACTGGTCTACAGAGATGTGGAAAAAAGCGATGGTCAGATGAGTCATCCTTCATATTCTCTACAAATGGGTGAGTGCATGTGAGGTGCACAGGCCTGAATGATTGACCCCCTACTGTAAGGGGATCTGGTGACTCTGTTATTCTGTGGGGAGCATGTGCTGACGGGAGTGGTTTCATAAAGCATGAGAGGATCACTGAATAGTTTGATGAGTATGACAGTGATGTGAATCATAAGTTATGGCCATCACAGTCACCAGATCTTAACCCGGTGAACACCTATGGGAGATTTTGAACTGATGTGTTAGACAGCGCTCTCCACCACCATCATCAAAACACCAAATGAGGGAATATCTTTTGGTAGAATGTCGTCCATCCCTCCAGTAGAGTTCAGAGACTTGGAGAATCAATGCTAAAAAGCACTGAAGCTGTTCTGGCAGCTCACGGTGACCCAACACCTTACTGAGACAGTTGATGTTGGTTTTTCCTTTAATTTGTCACTCGTCTCCATGTTTGAGTCCAACAGAAATGGTCTGAGAGTTCATACCTTTCCTTGACGAGGAGGTATGAAATTGAAATGACACGCGTTGAAAATTCTAGGCTGATGTGGGGAAAAGAAAGGTGACAGCTACTGAGACAAACCTAGATATATCCTCTTTTTTCTCATTCATAGGACAGGTGAGAAGCAGAGAGCATGCTCTAAGCTCAAGCCGTTATCACTCCACCAGCCGTGAAATGCGTGTTGGATGGCTCTTATCTGGAGCTCAGTGATAACTCTGATGTGCACAAAATGATTCAGTACCTGTGGCTTGTGGGAAATCCCCAGTGTGTCACACAAATAAGGGAAATGAAAGCAATTCTGGGCTGTGCAGAAGGAAGTTGGTTGCTTATATTTAGCGTACTTTTCAACAGGTAAAACCCTACATTCAGCTTCAGGACAACAAGATTAAACACACATGCAGATGCCAACAGAATATGGAGGCAGCTCAGCGCCTGTGTTTTTTTTTTTTTCTTTCATTTTTTAGCATCGTAAATATAAGATAAGGGCCTCCTTCTCCATCACTCTTTAGCTACAAGTATCACGTAAGAGGTTTCTTCACAGCAATGACTGGAGTGGAATATAAAGATACAAGTAGGAATTTCTATGAGTCACTTAAGTTTTTGGTCAGCCCTCATATTTCCTTAAAGAGGTTGACCTGTAATGACCCCATTACCCATTTTAAGATTTAAATTCAGGTCAGTCTTTGCAGGGGAAGGGTGCAAAATATATCAACAGCATTGCTCACAGATATATCACTGTACATTTGATAATGTAATTTTATAGTTTTGATTGATTTTTTTTAATTTATATCAAATCTGATGCTCTCTTCCTCTCATGTTAAATTTAGGATTTTTCAACCCTTTTGTGATGAGTGAAGGGAGCAGATTCCTCCCTGTTTGTGTTTACAAAAGCTTGTTTTCCCTTTAAGCTGCACAGTGACAGTCAACATCCTACAGGGGGAGGCTTCAAGGAGACACCAGCTGCACAAAAAAATAATCTAAGAAAGGCTAAGTTATGCCAAGAAACAGGCACTATTTTTGATGTGAATTGTTCGCTGCTCATCTACTTGAGTGCCTGCAGACACCTGGGAACAGACTGCATATGCTCCAAGCATCAGTGTTTTAGCAGGTCAGCTCCACTGGTGGAAACATGGCACGGTGCACAGAGGGATTGCAGCGAAATGAAAACTATCAACATCATTTGAAATGGATGCAGAAATGATGGATTTTTGGCTTTCACACAAACTTCAATATCTTTCCTCTCTTTATAAAGGTTGGATTTGTTTTCCTCTAAATCTTAACTCAGTTTGCTTGTTCTGGTCAAACTTTGGAGACAAAAACACAGAACCATTTTCTCATAAGCATAGTTTATACGGGGTTTATATGCTGTAATGAGTGGGTTTTTAGTTTTTTCTAAGTGTTTATTAATTGCAAAATGGGGGTGTCCAAGTAATTAAAATCCCAGCATTGCTTGCATGTCTTTTCTCATAAATTCATCAGGACAATTTAACCATTTGCCTTCTGGAAAATGGCCAAAGAGCATCTGGGCAAGAATCCATTCAACACTATGATAACATTTTTCTACTGTAGAAAGAGAGAAATCCACTGAAAATAAGTCATTCACAATTTTTGTGACTTATCTTTTGTGAATTTGTCCCTTATGTTTAATTAAGTCTTGTTGATTGTTGCAAAAAATGGTTCTTCCACTACAATAGACTCTCATGTCAGGTACACATGCTCTCACGAGGTCCCATTATGTGCCTCTGTGAAGAACATGTTTTTCCATACAGAGCTGTATTTCTCCTCCAAGTGTGTAGAATCGAGTCCACTGGGGTGATAGAAAACATCCAATTACCCTGAACATACATGTGTGTGCATGCTCATATGAACACACTGACAAAAGCACAGGTGCAACAATTGTTTTACTCTGCTTGTCCCCATTCTACTCTCAATTCATTTCAATGTCCCATTTCAGATTCCCTCAAGCTTGCCGAGATGCTTTGTGCTGCTCTGCCCTCGGCTGGCGGAGGACTGCTACAACATCCTGAAACCGTCCAGTCCACTCTGCTAAGCTCGGCTGAATCTGATACTAAATTAGCCACTTTACATTGGATAAACACTTTAAATTTAGGTGTCAATGCACCTTTTCATTTGCCCCCAAACTTAAGAATCAAAAAATAACCAGTTTGTCTTTCCATTTTCTCCTTTTGTGTACTTCAGAAGGAATGGGTCCTTCCAGATATCTCTGATGTTTGTCTGAAGACAACTGAGCCACAGGCATGTGAGGGCCTACTCGATTTATACCCCACTGCTGAAGAAACTGGGCTGCATGTGTTTGAACACTTACCAGCTGCTTGGCCGAGATATGACTTGGAGCATCCTCACACATTTGCCTTCTGAACAGGCAAGATAAATTTGTATGTTAGCTTCCTTAATCTAGAAAGCAGATAAATAAATAAAGTTAAAACAAACTTTGAAATACTGACACCATCTTTCATCTGTATACATTTTCTCTTAATTGTATCTTATGTCCTTCTTATTGCAGGCTGTATGTTATACAAACTGTAAAGGCCTCTTTGTCTGGTACAGAGATATCAAATAAAGCTGGATGTGTGGTTGCAACAAACTGGATAGGTGCATAAGTCAAAATACCAATAGTGAATCACAAATTATTACTGTATACAAGACAGTATACAGGATCTGACTTGTGGACTTTTATTATCATATTATTTTTATACCATGGAGATGTCTAATTTCAAAGAAAGCAGCATGTTCTGTTAAATGTGCAGAACAAAACACAAAAAGTCTGCTTTAAGGTAGCTGGAGATAGCCACAGTTAGCTTTGATTAAAGCTACATTCACTTTATGTTCCCTGATGTTACCTCTAATAGCATATATCAGTTCTGACCTTTTTGCGTGCTAATTTAGTTGTTATCCTACAAAAAAAGGCAGCGTCTTATCCCATTTATGGTAAATAAAAACAGCTAAAACACCTTAAAACTAGGCTAACTTAGCATTAGCGTAGTACCAATAACAACCATCTTAGTGAATATCATTACTATATATAATATATATCATTTTTGTGGTGTTGTCACTTTTAAATCACGTTATACTTATTAAAAACCTTTTTCTCTAAACTTCAACTTCAACTTTAATCTTTGTCCATTTGATAAAATATACACAAAATAGAATAAAAATACATAAAATACATGGTCAAGAGGAGAAACTTCCTCTTTTTCTTTCCCTCTTTCTCTCTCTCTCTCTCTCTCTCTCTCACACACACACACACACACACACACACACACACACACACACACACACACACACCTGTGTTTTTCTTCATTTTGCTTGTCAGTAAATAAAATAAGGGAGCCTCCTTCCATCACTCTTCTTCTAAGTATCACGTGGGGTTTCTTCACAGCAATGACTGGAGTGGAATATAAAAGATACGTAGGAATTGTAGGTCATAAGTTTTGGTCAGCCCTCATATTTCCTTAAGTTGACCTGTAATGACCAGCCACCCATTTAGTTAAATTAGGTCGGTCTTGCAGGGAAGGGTTAAAAATATATCAACAGCGTGCTCACAGATATATCACTGGCACGTTGATAATGTAATTTTATAGTTTGATTGATTTTTTAAGTTATATCAAATCTGATGCTCTCTTCCTCGCTGTTCATTAGGATTTTCAACCCTTTTGTGATGAGTGAAGAACAGATTCCTCCATTTGTGTTCCTAAAAGCGCATTTTTCCGCTACTGATGACAGTCAACATCCACAGGGGAGGCTTCAGGAGACATAACTGCTAAAAAATAATCTAGAAAGGCTAAAGATTATGCCAAAAGCCAGAGCACTATTTTGATGTGGTGTTCGCTGCTCATCCGCCAGGTGCCTACAGACACCTGGGAACAGACTGCATGTCTCAAAAGCATCAGTGTTTAACAGGTCAGCTCACTGGTGGAAACATGTACGATTACTGAAGGGATTACAGCGAAATGAAAACTATCAACATCATTTGAAATAGTTAAAATGATGGATTACAGCGCACACAAACTTCAATATCTTTCCTCTCTTTATAAAGGTTAGTTGTTTCCTCTAAATCTTAACTCAGTTTGCCAATTCTGGTCAAACTTTGGGGCTCAGCACCTAGAACCATTTCTCATAAGCATAGTTATCTGGGGTTTTATATGCTATGTGGAGTGGGTTTTAGTTTTTCTAAGTGTTCGTGGTGCAAAATAAGGTGTCAAGTAATTAAAATCAACATTGCTTACATGTCTTTTTCTCGCCAATTCATCAAGGACAATTTAACCATTTGCCTTCGATGGCCAAAAACATCTGTAGACGAAGTCCATTCAACACTATGATAACATTTTCTACTGTAGAAAGAAATCCACTGAAAATAAGTCATTCTGATTTTGTGACTTATCTTTTTAATTTGTCCCTTATGTTCGGTCGTCTTGTTGATTGTTGCAAAAAAATGGTTCTCCACTACAATGAACTCATGTCAGGTACACATGCTCTCACGAGGTTCCCGTGTGTGCCTCTGTGAGAACATGTTTTCCACGCCTGAGCGTATTTCTCCTCAAGTGTAGAATCCAGGGTCCACTGGGGTGATAAAACATCAATTACCCTGAACATACATGTGTGTGCATGCTCATATGAACACGACAAAAGCTGGGTGCAACAATTGTTTTACTCTGCTTAATCCCATTCTATCTCAATTCATTTCAATGTCCATTTCAGATTCCCTCAAACGCCGAGATGCTGTGCTACTCTGCCCTCGGCGGAGGACTGCTAACATCCTGAAACAAATCGATCCACTCTGCTAAGCTCAAGCGCTGAATCTGATACTAAATTAGCCACTTTACATTGGATAAGCCGCACCAAATTTGGGTGTCAATGCCTTTTCATTTTGCCCAAACAGAATCAAAAAAAATAACCGGTTTGTCTCCATTTTCTCCTTTTTATTGTTATAAGAAGGAATGGGTCCTTCAGATATCTCTGATGTTTGTCTGAGAGACAGCGAGCCACAGGCATGTGGGGGCCTACTCGGTTATACCCTGCTGAAACTGGGCTGCATGTGTTTGAACACCCACCAGCTGCCAGCCGAGATATGACTTGGAGCATCCTCACATTGCCTTCGAACAGGCAGATAAATTGTATGTTAGCTTCCTTAATCTGAAAGCAGATAAATAAATAAAGTTAAAACAAACTTTTGAAATATTGACACCATCTTTCATCTGTATACATTTCTCTTAATTGTATCTTATGTCCTTCTTATTGCAGGCTGTGTGTTATACAAACTGTAAGGCCTCTTAATCCTGGGCTGAGATATCAAATAAGCCCCTGGATAATGGTTGCAACAACTGGATAGGTGCCGCAAAGTCAAAATACCAATAGTGAATCTAAATTATTACTGTATACAAGACGGTATACGGGATCTGACTTGTGGACTTTATTATCATATTTTTATACCATGGAATGTCTAATTTCAAAAGCAACATGTTCTGTTAAATGTGGGGCTCTAAAACTAAAAGTCTGCTTCGTTGTGGAATATACAGTTAGCTTTGATTAAACCCCATTCACTTTATGTTCGATGTTGCCTCAATATCGGTTCTGACCTTTGCGTGCTAATTTGGTTGTTATCCGCGCTAACAGCATTAAGCGTGGTATAATGCTTTCTTCATCTTAAGGTGAATAATCGTTACTATCATCCATAATATATATCGTTTTTGGTCGTTGTCACTTTTAAATCACGTTATACTTATTAAAAACCTTTTTCTCAAACTTCAACTTCAACTTCAATCTTTAATCCGTTTGATAAAATATACACAAAATGGAATAAAAAATACATAAAATACATGGTCAAGGCTTTCCTCTTTTTCTTTCCCTCTTCTCTCTCTCTCTCTCCTCTCACACACACACACACACACACACACACACACACACACACACACACACACACACAGAGTACAGCAGTGTTTGCACACATCCATAGAAATCTGATCTGAGACCAGGCTGTGGCGCAGCAGCGCCCCCTGCTGCTGCACCCTCCGTCCTGCACCATTACACGGCAGCCGCAGCAGCAGCAGCAGCGACAGCGTCTCTCCTGTCACCGCCGGGACTCCCTGTCCTCAGTGGCAGTGTTTACAGCAATATACAGTCACACACGACGACCAACGACCTGCAGACAAAATGGTGAGTCGATGTTGGGCTTACACGAGCTCGTGAATGTGTATTTAATCTGTTTGTAGCGTGCGAAAAACGGGCTGTCAGCCACTCCACCATAACCTTCATGTGCAGTTATAACGGTGTCGGTGCAACAAGCTGCAATGGAGCGGGGCAGGTGTGTGTGTGAAATGGATGCCGATACCTGGTGTTGGGTTAGGTGTTGCGTGATCAGACGACGACTGTGTGTGTTATCTGTTGTAACATACGCAGCAGCCAGCTGATAAAGCAGGGCTGTGGCCTTTACTGCACGGCCCGCTCATCCTCCCTGTGACGTTCATGGCAAAGCCTTTAATATCAAGCTGTTGTAGCAGGACAGCACAGATATCATGTGTTAATATACCGTTCAAAGGAAAGCACATGGTCCTGACATGTCTATTACCCATGTGGTGAATCCTGTTATTATTATAAACAGTAGATTTACATAAGATTACAGGAGATTGCGTCACTTTTTCATATAAGAGGCGACAAAAAATATATAACTTCACATAGGCCTACAACAAGACGTCACCGAAAGAGAGCTGCAGTGCATTTCATTACAGTGCTCACAACGGTGGATGACTTAAAATGGCTTTAAATGAACTATTACCACCACATTTAAAGGTTTGGTTGTGTCAGTGAATGTCCATCCAATATTTGATATTTTTAGAAATATTATCTCAGATGAATGTATTTAACCTGCTAGAATCATGTTAAATAACAATGGGTCACTGTCGTAATTTCATAATATGTCTACTAAAGCCCACATAGGCCTATGGTGATTTTTAAATATATATTTTCCCTACCACATTATGAGATAAAGATATCACAAAAAGCCTTCATGATCTTGTAAATGTCTTCATCCTCCCTTAATTCATGCACAGATCCCTTTTATTACTAAATTTTAGGCTTCACTTTCATCTTACTTTGTATTCCCCCTCATATATTACATATTAAATAAGAAATTGAATGGTTAAACCCCTTAATCATTAATTTAAGGGGCAGATTCAGCAAACACACAGTGCATATTTTTGGTCTGTTTTTTAAGAATTCAAATATTTTTTTTACTTAGTTTATGTACATTTCAGCTTCATCTCTACAATAACATTTTAATAGTAATTTAAGTTCCAAAATGAACACATTCCCCTGTGATTGTGAAATTGTCCAGCTCGGCCCATTCAGCTGCAGCATGTGAGCAGCAGTGACTCAGTAATTCCTGATCCTGCTGCTTGGTTAGAAACCAGAAGGTAAAGTCTTTATGCGGTGCCCACACTCCTCCTGGTCAGGCCCATGGATTCAGTTTCAAACATGTCTTTCTTTTTATAACTCTGCTTGGAACGGCTGCAGAGTTCTGGTAGTGGTCATAAATAAATAGACACATATGATGAATAAAATGAACCTCTGCTGGTTGTAAATCGATGAGTGTAACCCTACCCCTGAACAACCCCCACCCCACCCCCTCCCGACTCCCCTTACTCCCTCCACCAGGTGAACTTCACTGTGGATCAGATCCGTGCCATCATGGACAAGAAGTCCAACATCCGGAACATGTCTGTGATTGCCCACGTGGATCATGGGAAGTCCACACTGACTGACTCACTGGTGTCCAAGGCGGGGATCATTGCCTCGTCCCGTGCCGGAGAGACCCGTTTCACAGACACGCGCAAAGACGAGCAGGAGCGCTGCATCACCATCAAATCTACGTACGTGGTTCAGGAGAGTGGGTTCAAGAAACAGCTCTGTGTTTTTGTGCAGCTTCATAAAGGTCCTGAAAACCTGGCTTGAGCATTTCTCTCACAGTAAATATTCATGACTCACTATGCAACAGTTAGAGTTAAATTTGGGGAGAAAAACATACTTTTTTTTTTACGAAGAGTTCAACCCTCAAAAATTCACCTGATCTCCTTCATTAGGACTGTGTGTGTGGTTTAGTGAGACTGATCAAGAACAAGAACATGAGGAAACAACCTCACAACTGTTTTTAAAGTTTGGTTCAGACATTGCCAAATCCTTATTGGTGCACACAAATATGATATTATGTTTTTTCCAAATGAGTGGGAACAGCACAGACAGAAATCTCTCATGTGAAATAACCAAAACTGTTCTAACTTTTGCAGAAAATTGTATGAACCCTTTGTCCATAATAAAACTCATAAACATATGAGGCCTGTGGCCTAACACAAACTAGTTATTAATATGAATACTTAAATGCATCCACAGCGTCTGCTCTGACAGTCATCATATTTGAGCCTTTTGTAGCCATTGTTGTTAGTCACTGTTGCAAAGGGCTGCTGGCTGTGGTGTTTTGTTTGTATACAAAACTGAAGACACTTTTCAAAAATCCATCTACAATGTTTCTGTCTGAAGCCAGCAAGTGTACCAGCACTGACAATGATTAGCATTAGCTACTAAATATGAACTGAAATTTTTCTAGTTAGGGCAATATGTAGCATTTGAAATGGAAAGGCTCCACTCAACATGTGTGATTCATTTAAATCAGAGGAGGAGTCCAGTACTGTGACGACTCCAGGAATGTATTCAGTCTAACTCATTAATTCACCTTTTTTAAAACCCATCCTTTATATTTATTTTGAGGATGAAGTGGTGGTGATAGACAAACTGAACATGTCTCCAGACTTTTTACTGTTCCCTCTCTGTTACTCAGTGCCATCTCCATGTACTACGAGCTTGGAGAGAACGACTTGGCGTTTATCAAGCAGAGCAAAGACGGAAACGGCTTCCTCATCAACCTGATCGATTCTCCGGGTCACGTTGACTTCTCTTCTGAGGTCACTGCCGCCCTCAGGGTAACTGACGGAGCCCTGGTGGTGGTGGACTGCGTCTCAGGTATTTACATAATGTCTCACATCTTTGCCTCCCCCATCCCACCGACACACTCGCAAGCACGCGCTCTTTTCAACAAGGCTCACCCGTGTGTTTCCTCTGCCAGGTGTGTGCGTGCAGACTGAGACTGTGCTGCGACAGGCCATCGCTGAGCGCATCAAACCGGTTCTGATGATGAACAAGATGGACCGGGCCCTGCTCGAGCTGCAGCTGGAGCCGGATGAGCTCTTCCAGACCTTCCAGCGTATTGTGGAGAACGTCAACGTCATTATCTCCACCTATGGAGAGGATGAGGGAGGACCCATGGGGAACATCATGGTATGGCATATACACCGCAAACACACAATGTTCCTGTACATTTAAAATACCATGTTTTATCTGCAGTTACAAAGAATACTGGACTTTTTTTCCTCTCAGATTGACCCTGTTGTCGGTACAGTTGGGTTCGGCTCTGGCCTCCATGGCTGGGCATTCACCCTGAAGCAGTTTGCTGAGATGTATGTGGCAAAGTTCGCAGCTAAAGGATACGCTCAGTTGGGACCAGCAGAGAGGTGTAAGAAAGTGGAAGACATGATGAAGAAACTGTGGGGAGACAGGTAAACATGAGAAAGTTAATGCCAGGCTGCAAAACAGTGCCACACTGAGTACACGTTTACAACACAAAACATACATAAAAAATATGATTTTCAGGTGGTGTTAAGTTGATGATAAATGTCAACCTGGTATGTGAATGTTGTGAGGCTATTAAATATTATGTGCTTCTTCCAGATATTTTGATCCAAGTGCCGGCAAATTCAGTAAGACACCCAGTGGTCCCGACGGTCAGAAACTTCCCCGCACCTTTTGCCAGCTTGTTTTGGACCCCATCTTTAAGGTGACTGAAAATACATTGTTTAATAAGGTCTCAATTTATCTGGTGAATAGTGTGATTTTACAAATTTTTAAAATATAGTGTTAAAAATGGATTTTCGTGTCTGACTTTGGCGCCTCCTGGTGCCATAAAAAATATATCTAAAAATTAAATTCACAACACCTTCAGTAAAGTAATGGGTGAAAATGGTTGTCTTATTTTTTTGCCCTCTCTCGTTGTCCTTGCAGGTGTTTGATGCCATCATGAACTTCAAAAAGGACGAGACAGCCAAGCTAATTGAGAAGCTGGACGTCAAACTGGACTCAGAGGACAAGGAGAAGGAGGGGAAGCCGCTGCTGAAGGCTGTGATGCGTCGCTGGCTGCCTGCTGGAGAGGCCCTGCTCCAGATGATCACCATCCACCTGCCCTCTCCCGTCACTGCGCAGAAATACCGCTGCGAGCTGCTCTATGAAGGGCCTGGAGACGACGAGGCTGCCATGGGTCAGTAGAACGTTCTGAAGATTAATTTACTGAGGTGCGTTTTCTAGCTTTACTAGAGTTTGAGGTTACTGTATTCTGTCTACTCAGGTATTAAGAACTGTGATCCCAAGGCTCCTCTGATGATGTACATTTCCAAGATGGTCCCAACCAGTGACAAGGGTCGTTTCTACGCCTTTGGCCGCGTGTTCTCCGGGTGTGTGTCCACTGGCCTGAAGGTGCGCATCATGGGGCCAAACTTCACCCCTGGCAAGAAAGAGGACCTCTACATCAAACCCATCCAGAGGTGGGCACGTTTTTGCCTAGAAACTGCACAGTGGCCCTAGGTGGCTAAAGGATGTTCAGGTATTTGTTGGCAATTTTTTATCAACAGATCCTTTTCCTCTTCCATCCAGGACCATTCTGATGATGGGCCGTTATGTGGAGCCTATTGAAGACGTCCCATGTGGCAACATTGTGGGTCTCGTTGGGGTAGACCAGTTTCTTGTCAAGACGGGGACCATTACCACCTTTGAACAAGTAGCGTACTACTTTATCTTCTCGTGTATGGACACGTGCTGTAGTACAAATGATCCTGTTGCAACAAGTCTTGTCAACTCTGTGACTCTGTCTGCAGGCCCACAACATGAGGGTGATGAAGTTCAGCGTGAGCCCTGTCGTGAGAGTTGCTGTGGAGGCCAAGAACCCTGCTGACCTGCCCAAGCTGGTGGAGGGTCTGAAGCGCCTGGCCAAGTCTGACCCCATGGTGCAGTGTATCATTGAGGAGTCCGGGGAGCACATCATCGCTGGGGCAGGAGAGCTGCATCTGGAGATCTGCCTGAAAGACCTGGAGGAGGACCACGCCTGCATTCCACTGAAGGTAAGGTGGCCAGAAAAACTTTAGGGTGTTACATATGTTTAGTTTTTCTGTGATGTTTGCAAACTGCATTACCACTCATATTTTCAATTCTGACCTCTTTCTCCCTCGTGTCTTTCCAGAAATCAGACCCAGTCGTGTCTTACAGAGAGACGGTGACGGAAGAGTCAGACCAGATGTGTCTGTCCAAGTCCCCCAACAAGCACAATCGTCTCTTCATGAAGTCTCGTCCTTTCCCTGATGGCCTGGCTGAAGATATCGAGAAGGGGGAGGTCACCGCTCGGCAGGAGCTCAAGGCTCGTGCTCGCTACCTCGCCGACAAGTATGAGTGGGAGGTGACAGAAGCCAGGAAGATCTGGTGCTTCGGTCCAGATGGAACCGGGCCCAATCTGCTGATAGACATGACAAAGGGAGTCCAGTACCTCAACGAGATCAAGGACAGCGTGGTGGCTGGTTTCCAGTGGGCGACTAAAGAGGTGGACGGGAATTAATTTCAACTACAGTTACATTTTAGATTAGTAGATGTATTTGTGATATTGTTCCCTGTGTAACTCCTTGAAAGTGTGTATTCGGATACTCCTGAGAATAATGCTTCAGTCTCTGTCTTCATCCTGCAGGGTGCTCTATGTGAGGAGAACATGCGCGCTATTCGCTTTGACATTCACGATGTGACACTGCACGCGGACGCCATCCACCGTGGTGGAGGACAGATTATTCCCACAGCGCGCAGGGTCCTGTACGCCTGTCAGCTCACTGCTCAGCCACGTCTCATGGAGCCTGTTTACCTGGTGGAGATCCAGGTATGTGCAGAGGCATATTACCTCCAAAACAAAGTGAAAAATCCAAGATTGTGGAAAAACCCAGGTAGTTCTGTAAATATGATGTCACATGTAAATATATGTCACATGTTTTGAAAGTGTAAGAGTTTCCGTTATCAACCTTCATGTCTACATACTGTAGACTGTCAACTTTCTCATGCCAGTTTACGCTGCATGTCTGACCGCTGTGCCTTTGACCGCTGTGCCTCTTGTCTGCACAGTGCCCCGAGCAGGTGGTTGGCGGCATCTACGGTGTGCTGAACAGGAAACGAGGTCACGTGTTTGAGGAATCCCAAGTGATGGGCACCCCCATGTTTGTGGTGAAAGCCTACCTGCCTGTCAATGAGTCCTTTGGTGAGTATGTGCTTCAGTCTGTGTATCTTTTGTGGTGGAATTCAACTCATACTTCTGTAGTTTAATGATAAATATTGCACGAATCTTGTAGATTTTGAATAGTATGACCCAATAGAGTCGTACAGTCTTAATAGTTTTAGAGTTTTAGGAGCACTCGCATTGGGAAGGTTTCATGAGTTCAAAAGCTTTGGGTGAAGGAGAGACTACTAGAAGATTAAACTGGATCTTTGAAGTGTCTGTGAGGATCCAAATCATTGTTTTTTAATTAATTTATTTATTTTTGTCAGTTAATTTTCAGCAAAAAAAGATGTTTACAACACATCAAAAAGATGTTAAGCACTTCCAACTGCGTGTGCCTCAGTCATATCTTGTCAGACAAGGATGTACTAAATAATCTGTATTAATTTGCTCCAGGGTTCACAGCTGACCTGCGCAGTAATACTGGAGGCCAGGCCTTCCCTCAGTGTGTGTTTGACCACTGGCAGATTCTCCAGGGAGACCCCAACGACCCCGCCAGCAGACCCTCCCAAGTTGTCGCTGAGATTAGGAAACGCAAAGGGCTGAAAGAGGGGATTCCCGCCCTCGACAACTACTTGGACAAATTGTAAACACTGACCCCCCTCGGATTAAAAAAATACCAAATCAATCTCTAAACCCTACCCCGTGGGCACTTTAAAATCTTTGCACAGGCTTAACGATACATCGCACACATTGTTTTGACTTTTGAGTCCGGAGCAGAAACAAAGCTTAAGCTTTCGTTGTAGGCTAGGTGAAGCAGTGATGCTTTTTTTTCATTTCACAGCTACAGTACACCAAGTGCCTAGGGCAAGGGTTTTGGGGAACAATTGGATCAAAGCAGTTGTATTATCAGTTCTTTGTTTCTTCTATTCCTCCACATCATCTCCTTTTCACCCCACTCATCTGCCAGGATGGGCCTGTACAGTGCACTGTGATACTGCTGCAATAATGCATATTTAAATGGGTCATGGTGAGATATAACCATGGAAAAACCACAATAAAGTGTTACAGAAGTCAGACTCCCTGGATTGGACCTTTGTTCAGTGGATGTAATGAATAAAAACATTCAACTCATGGTGAACATGTGATTCCTGAAACTCTGTTATTGCTCTAGTTAGCTGGTAGAAATTAAAGGAATAGTTTGACATTTTGAAAAATTCGCCTGTTCGCTTTCTGGCAACAAGATAGATGAGACTGATACCACTCTCCATGGCTGGATTAATCACCCCATGGGGTCTTCATGCAAAAATACCTCAAATCAAATGAGAATATTTACTTGTTTCCCCAGTTGATAGAACATGTTAATTTGAGCTTCAGAGAATAAAGTTGGGCATTTTTCACTATTGTCTGACATTTCACACACAAATAACTGTCAAATGTATTGATTATGAAAACAACAGCCTTACAGCGCTTCTAAAATGGAATAATTCTTTACCTAAGGTTTTTGTTTGTTGATGACTTGACAGAGAAAAACACTGAATTAACTTGATGTAACATAACCTCTCTCTACAACACCAGGAGCCACAAAATGGAGGATGGAGGACCTGTCACAGTTGATATTGTACTTCATCAACTTCCATCATCCATGGGGGGACAGCTGTGAACATAATCCTGTAAATAAGTCAACTCTAGAGGTGCTGATTGGCAGATTTTGTATCCTTCTCATCTTTATGCTAAGCTCAGCTAACCGGCTGCCAGGTTTAACCTAGCTTTATATTCTAAGGACAGACATAAGAGTGGTACCAATCCTCACAAATTCTCCAAAAGAAATATGTAGATATTTTTGTTCTACATTGGGTGTTAAAAAACAAGGAAGCACCATAATACTTTTTCTTCACTCTTTAATCAATAGTTATTTCAAGTTACATATATAATGTTAATAAATGCCACTTTAATATACAACCCTTAAACTTCCGCACCAAGAAGGAAAACTCCTCCACCCACACTTTTTAAAACAAAGCTGAAAAGAAACATCTGAAGAGTCAATGTGCATCCATAGAACAATCAAATGAACATACGCAAGGCTGAGAAGTGCAAGGTATCTCGGGTATAGGCAACTACCAAGCAAGGACACAAGATATCACAGATTGTACTGTAAGTAGAAACCCAAAAAATTGCTTACCATAATGATATTGTTAAGATTAATATGAAGTTTGGTTCAAATTCGCCAAGAGTTCATAAAGCCTATGAGGTCTATGAGTCTATGGAAGTTACAACTGATGTGGAATCAAGTGAAATGCTGGTCTGCACTGGACAATGATGAGGATCTTTTCTTGGCAAATCTGATAAACTGTACATTCATACAGTTGCGACTCTCCTTAATGCTGTGGAGTAGAGGAAGGGGAATCGTACAGCTTAAGCAGAATTCAGTGTCAAGTCTTATGCCGTCACTCCACAGCAGTGACATGGATACTGTGAATGATCTGAGAGGCTCCTCCCTCTCTCTCTCCTTCCCTCGTGGAGTTGGTTACAGTCATGTCTGTTTCAGAGGTTGGCATCTCTACGACACAAAGGGATAAAGGAAGCCGCTGAGAAAGAGAGAGACGGCATCTCAAATGACGAGCTACGCCCCATGTAGTGACCTACATTGCCTCACGGCTATTTGTCTTCCCATGTGGCCAGCAGTAGTGCACTATATGGAGGGAACAGTATGATGTCTGAGAGGATTAGTCCCCAGTACGGCTGCTGAGGTGTGGCCCTGCGCTGGTGTCAGGTTGTCACATTTGATGGAAGATCGTTGCGATGTCAGAGGTGACTATGTGTAGAATATGACCTCAGGAATCTGTCCATCCTCTACGGAAGTGCCGTTGTTGTTGCCCGCTGCGTAGCAGAAGGTGAAACAGGTCTTTGTGCCGGTGGATGATGACTCATGTGTTACCTTTCGCATTCCCTTAGTCCCATAATGAGAGTCTGGACCCTGCAAGCCAGACAAAGAGGAAATTCAATACACACCGCATCGCAGGAAATTAGATTATCTAACATCCACCATTAAGGCGAAAAAAATACACAATTTAACTGAAACCCCAATGTGCTGCTACACAGTGCAGTACAATAAGTTTAATGTTTTGTATCATGTGTCCATTATTTGCAGCATTTCCCAGACCTTAAGTGTAGCACAGGCAGTGTAGTTGACGTTGGGTAGTATCTCCACTGGCTCTTTGAACATGACTCTGAAAGTGTTGGCTGACCCATCACAGCTGAAGCCTGTATCGTTCTGGCCCAGCACTGTGTTACTGTCTGTGTGAATTATCTGCGTGAAAAGAGAGCAGTAAAAAAAACATGCAATATAAGATATACCTTTTGCACAATCTGAATAGTGTTATCCACAGTGATGACGATGATATACTTGGATATCAGGTATATGAGCTGCTATTCTGTGCCACAGCAGTATTTTTTATCATGTCAAGCTTCATATATTTTAAGTTTATTCTTTAATTTTAAGTCTTAAGTTGCTGCTCTTAACATCGTGTGTGTTTCATCTCAGTGTTTTGCTTTTGCAGCAACTAACAGTCATGTATATGTATCATGTATAACTCTTTGGAGCTGAGTCTCTTTGTTTTTGATACTTCATCATATTCCACTTGCACTATCTCTCATTCTTGTCATCCTTCTGACACACCTAGCACTTATGGGATTCAGTTGACGCCTTCCCATTCCTCCTCCAGAGAGAGCTGAGTTTCTTTTTCATAATATGGTTTTGTCTGTCAGTGTGGCAAAACAGACACCAAGAAATGCCTGTATTGCCCACATCCTGACTCACAGCTCATTGTGGGACAATCTCATCCTGCATATGTGATACTGGTGGGTTCAGCTGTGTTAGTGAGCACCATCCCATGAGAGTACATGTGACACCATTTACCAGTGTTTCCAGGAGTAATTTATTTGAGCAGCCTGCCTAAAAAATGCCCACAACCAGACGTGATTTTCCCCTGTGCAGAATATTTTATTTATTGCAGGAAACCGAGAGGCTTTTGCATGCATAGTATCCTGTATGTTAAAGAAAAGGCTTCTTAACCTTTCACTTGCTTTCGTTGTTCCTATTCTCTTATTCTTTGCATTTTAGTGTTTTTATGCAGTTTTCATTTTATGTTTGATTGACTATGTAAAAAATAACTATGTAAATTGCCTTTATCTATTAAATGTGCCACATAGTTTTAATTTGCCTTACCTTGTCTTTAAACAAAATATGGCCACAAAATTTAGCGTTATGATGCAGGAGCCTAATGGTGTTGTGTACTTTAAAGTGCACTTTCTCAGACAAATTTGAGATTGATCAATTACTAAAGGAAAAAATAGTGAGGAGAAGTTCTCAAGGAGTTAATTATAAGTTTTGTTATTTGTTACATAGCCAACATTAGCATCAACAGCTGATTATATACCAGTCTAGAAGAAATACTGTGGTTCACCAGCATGGCTGAAGCTCTGTAAGTTAACAGTTGTTGATATAATGCTACATGTGCAATAGCAAAATTTATATATAGCACCTTCGTCAAAGTAAAATACGAATAAGTGTGAAAATACTCCATTACAGTCCCATTCACACAATCTGACTTGAGTAAAAGCAGAGAAGTATTACTGAGAAAAATGCACTTAACTATCCAAAGTAAAGCACTATGGGGAATGGGCTCAGAGTGTTGAACTGGATTTCCAAGGATCCTGTAAAAGATGATTATCTGTTTATGTCAATCAGAGCAGCACAAGTTGGATATCTTGTGAAGACAAGAAGATCTTGTAAGACAGGATCAAGGGCTGTCCTGTTAGTTTTGTTGTCACTCATGCACTGTTATATCATTTGTAGGTCATGAAACGAAAAGAAATGGTAAAAAGTAGGCTACTATTGCTATTTCATTCTGTAGTGGAGTAGAAATAAAAAGTAGCATAATATGGAAAATGTTGGTGTAAAATAGGCAACTAGTGCCTCAAATTTTACTTCAGACGCAACTGACATTGTATATTTAGTTGCTCACCACTGCAATTGTGGCCTTGGACGTCTGAGACATTGGGATGGCTGATGCTGAATTACTCATAAATGAAAACACTAGCAAAGACAACTTCTAAAATGCTTTGTAACGCTGGAAACAGTGAATGAAATTCGGGTTTGTGTCACATTGTTCACCGAGTATGAGCGAATACTCAATATTAACGAACCCATCCCCTTCCTGTCTCCTCCGTTCACCCACCGCGAGCCACCTCTCACACCGCCTGCCTGCTACTCATCAACCGTGACGTCAGGGCGCGGGGAGCTGTCCTCGCGCGGGAGGGTGCTGCTGAAACAAGATGGCTGTGCGCGCAGGAGGAGAGCAGTGAGGAGAGCTGAGGCAATGCAGAGGAGGAGAGAAGAGGGGGGCGAGGAATTCACCCTGTGTCTTGTCCTGCAGAAAGAGCAACAGCTCAGCAGAGAAACAGACAAGAGAACCTGCCGACACGATGTTGGTTTGTTTTCGTTACCAGTTAGGTAACGGTTTGGCGGTTGAGTTGTGTGTGTGTGTTTTTTTCTCAGTAACCAGAGACAAACGGACTGACCAAACAAACTACTTTGAGCTCAGCAGAGACAGCCGACGCTCACGCTGCTATCAGAGATGTCCCTGCTGTGTGGGAGGTAAGAGAGGAACCAGGAGGGAACGAAGTTCGCGTGTTTGAAGCGTTATTGAAGTATCACTTGTCTTCACGGTTTACCGCACCAGTTGTCTGACAGAGGCAGAGCCTTTGCGGGGCTGCCAGCTCCGTAGAAAGTTGGTGTAGCCTGAGCAGCGACGGTTTGTGCTGAATAGCTAAATCACACCAGCTCTGCTCGACTTAACGGAGACACTGTACGTTATTAGTGGGGGTGCCACTGGGAGACTTTAACGGCACTGTTGTTGAATGATATGTTTGTTCAGTTTACTGTTTGTCCTTAACTAAATATGCGCCTTTGTACGGGTGATTTATCTGACAGCAATAAAGAGGCAGAATTGCTACTGGCTAGCCCAGTCGTGACTGTTAGTGATGAACCAGCAAACATTCATAGGCTGTTTGAGTTTTCTGTAATGTCTACATGGAGGAGTGAAATTCCATGTTTCGCCAGAAAGTACCGTTGCTTGCGTGTATGTGTGTGTGTGTGTGTGTGTGTGTGTGTGTGTCATCCACTTGGTTCATTCATGCGTGGGTAGTCAGGGAGGAGGAGGAGGAAAAGCTCGTCGAAAGCTGCTTGTTGCACCGCTCTGCCGTGACCACCTGCCGCTTGCTGTGTCGGAACACTGCCGGCTGGAGGTGCGCGTCATTTCTCAAACGTTTTCCCCGAAGCGATGCGTCACCTCCTCCCACCAGACTCCCCGAAAGCACCTGATGCTGACACTGTTGCCTCTCAGTGCGATGAATAAGCATCTGCTGCGATTGCTCATAAAGTAACACCACTTCCAGCTTCTCATCCAGGGCGCAGTGGTCAGGGGAATACGGCCCAAGCTATAAGAAAGACCCCTTTAAAAATACATTTTGAGGCCGTGGAGTAGAAGTCTTAAGCTTTTGTTGGACGGATTGAGGTTGAATCAGCATAACTGCAAAAATCATGTTAACTCAGAATGGATCAAACAGGAATGACAGCAAGATTATGCTGTGCAATTTGCTCTTCCTTGATGTCATTTTAAGCAGAGGAAAAGTGTAGGCAGAGTGTTTGCCTTGTATTTCACTTGTAAACCCATCAGGAACCTGATTAGAGCTGCAACTAGCAGTGATTTTCATTATTGGTTATTTTCTCAATTTTTAATCATTAATCATTTAAACAGTCTTTCAGGCACAAGAGCCAAACATTGTCTGGTTCCAGCTTTTAAATTCTGAGGATTTGCTGCTTTTCTTTGTTGTCTGGTAACAAATTGGATATTTTGGGGTTTTGGACGGTTGGTAGGACAAAACAAGACATTTGAAGATGTCAAATTGGGCATTACCTGGAGTACTGTGGACATTTTTTAAAACGATTTTCAAGACCAAACCACTAACTTGTTTGAGGTAATATCTGGCAGATTAATCCATAATGAAAATAATCGTTACTTGCAGCCACAGTTCCAATCACAAGGGAACCCAAGGGGACGTCCTCAAACTGCTTGTTTTTTCCAGCCAGCAGTCCAAAACCTAAACATACTAAGTGAAAAATGACTTCTATATTGTTTATCAAGATGCTTTTTCTGTCTGAACAACTAATTGACAAATCCTTTCAGCTCTAAATCTGAGCAAGTGCCAGTCAGTGGTAAATGTGTGTGTGTGGAGAAATATCTGGGCTCTAGACATTTGTCGTAGATGAACAGCAATGTACAGACGAAAGGAAAGTTATGGGTGGGGGGTGGGTGGTTTCAAAGTCACCTTTCGTACATCACACCCATTACAGATGGTACCCACCCCACCTCATCCTGTCCCACCAGGTCCTCTCACTGACTCACTGTCCCTGCTGTGAGTCAGTCCTAGGTGTCATTAAGACCCTGAGCGTTATTCATTCATAAACACTGACTGCGGCTGTCAGTGTCGTAGACTACGAGACTTGGCAGCGAGCCCTCTTTCTGTTCCTGTTACATCATTCATGCTTACCTGACTGGAGCTATTTCTGGCCTCCACAGTACTTTGTGCCTCTTGAATAGGCAGCGTTTCTCTGGAGCATCTGCCGACAAAGCAGAATTCAGACACAGATACAGATTAACTCTGAAAAACTTGGCCTCTTTTCCTGCAGATATCCCACTTACTTTCAAGTCCAGTTTTCTCCCCGTCTTGATTTGGACACTAAATCAGGGAGTGTAATGTCTCTGTCAGCAGTTGCAAGGACTGCCACAGATCAGCGTGTATATATGATCCTTCAGAATAAGGCCCTGTCCCCCTGAATAATGTCAGCCCTCGTTTTGTCATTGGATGGCTGAACTCAGCTCGCTTACACCCTACTTTACATTCCCTGACAGTTCAAGTTGAAGGGTTTGCTTGATTCCCTGTCGAGCCTCTGTTTTCTTGGCAATCCTCTTAGTTCCCATAAGTCAGAGTCTGCTGTGTCAGAGGTACTTCCTGAATGAAGTCTCTGCTCTAAAAAAAGAAAAAAGGTGTTCCACAAAATTTACTAGTGGGTCTCACAGATTGCGCTCTGCATCCTGATTAAAGAATAAAACACCAACCACTCTTTCATTTGCCACGTCCTTTAAGTCATTTAATCAGATGGTGATAGATAGTTTTAGCTCTGACCTCGTTTTCTGAATCTAGGCTACTCACCCATAACCTACATTTCAGCCAATTGATTCATTGTTACAGCCTTTCGCAGGCCTATTGTTTATGAGTTATAGGCACTTACATGTGTAGTATGTGTGTGTCGGGGTCATCTCGTCTGCTTAGATACATGCAGTTGTGACAAAATACTGTTTCTAGGGGGCTCACCGTAACTCACCTAGTCACAGAGATTTATGAGTGTGTGCTATTATTAAGCTTCAGTTTTCCACCGTTGAAAAATCCAATTCCCTCCTTATTGATCCTTCTCATGTGCTGATATATTTCCAGGGTGTTGACACTAAAACACAGGACGAAGCAGGCTCTGATCTGGTGGTCTGCCTAAGCAATGATAACATGGCTTGGTTTCATCCTCTCATTATTATATTTAATTATTTCATTTTCTGTTCTGCTTTCAGCCATCTCTGTTTTGAAAACTAGGCTTGACTTCAAAAAGGATGTTGAGCCAGTGCTGGAGGAGAATATTGACATAGCAAGTTAATATGCAAACACACCACATGTATGTGTTTACACGTGTGTTGAGTTGAGGTTAAGGTCGCTGAGGTATGAATGGAAGCAGAGGTTTACATTTTTTTTTATCATTCGTGCAGATGGATTTGAATGAGTTACTGCAGTTGAGTGTGTGTGTGTGTGTGTGTGCCTCTGTGCCTACTGATGTAACAGTGTGGCACTTAAGCTGCAAGATTTAGCCTGAGTGTGTATGTGTTGCATGAAAGAAATATGAAGTTAAAGGAGCGAGAAATAGAAACAAAATAAATAAATAAGTGCCTTGCTGACTCAGGGCGATTTTACATCAACTTTTCATTTTGTGGTGGTTACTATGGCGACTAGTTCCGATGTGGACTTTCTGTGACGAATATTGCGAGATATGTCATTGGATTGGTTTTCATGTCGCGTTTCTCAAGAGGTGATAAAGGTAAAGGTTTGGTTACATAACATGTTGAGCTTGCGTTTGCATTTTATAGAGAAAAACCTGTGTATGTACACACCTGCAGTGTGGTGTGGGGAGCTTCTGGAGCATGTGTGTGTGTGTGTGTGTGTGTGTGTGGTGGAGAGCAGTGGGTAGTAGAGCATTAAAAATGTATGTGTGAGTTACGTCAAAGCTGGTAGAAAGGTGCTGCAGAGAGCCTGAGCTTTAACAGTACACTGAAAAACCCTCTGACACATTGTGTTTGATGAAGGTTGGAAATTTTCCCTTTGAATTCTTGTACGGTAAAGACATTTGCAGAGTTAACTGACATAATTAGGCCCTTACATGGGGATGTATTTCTGTACTTTTTGTTTCTGTGTCCTACATTGATGAAGCATAACGGGAAAGCTGCCCATGTTTTTTCCAGCACTGTGTGTCTCTATGTTTCACCACCACACCTAGTGCCAACATGTCTGGACCTTATGGCAAAAAGGCAGAGTACTTAGTCCAAATCTGCATAGTTGCAATTTTAGTTTCCTGAGTCAACACCTACTGTATGTAATATGTGAATGTGCATAGACTGTCTATGCAGTGACAGTAAAACATGTCTTAAATGTGCTAAAATTCACATTCTACATTGTGTTTTTGAAGTCATTTTCATGGGTTTGATGTAGTTTATTAAAACACAGCCTGTGTAAAATTAAAACACAGACTGTGTTTTAATTTCTCTTGAGTACCCTCTTGTTGCCTGCTCTCTGTGTAAAAGCCAAAACAAGAAGACGCAGGAGCGTTGTTCTGAAATGAAAACAGATGGCGTTCCTGTGTGTGACTTTGTCCCCTCTCTGTGTTTCCACAGTGAAGAAAGCCAAACTGGATGGACCCCAAGGTAAGACCTGGGATCCTGGAAATAGAAATAGGTAGATCACACGGGGTGGAGAGACGCGCTGTTATGTGACATAAATCTTTAAACAGACCGAGGACGCGTTACATGCTGCAGCCATGAGTGGAAATGAAGGGATAGGAAGTCAGATAATGCATAAAATACAGTGTCTGTATCTGCAGGGTTGACTGGGAGTGCATTATTGTTCTCTAATGCAGAGATGTTCCATTTTAACTCATACATTTCTTCATCCCTCTTTCCTTAACAGAGAAATTCAACACTTATGTGACTCTAAAGGTACAAAATGTGAAGAGCACAACCATCGCTGTCAGGGGCAACCTGCCCAGCTGGGAGCAAGACTTCATGTTGTGAGTCCTTCATCATCTTCTTACAAAACTCTCTCTTCTCTTTGTGCATCTCCTTCTCCCTCGCTCTTTTCCTCTGCCTCTTTTCATCCCTTTGTCTGATTCTTACTTCAGCTGCTTGAGTGCTTTTGTTTTTGTTTGTTTTTATCTCTTGCTTTCTATCAACCTTCCTCCCTCCCATCTTCTTCACTCCTCCATCCCAAGTGCCCTTTATCCCTGTATCGTTTCACACGGCTCTCCCTCCCTGCATCCGCACCTCCACCTCCCAACGACCGCCTCATCCTCTTTTTCATCTGCTCTCCCTCGGCACTTCTGTCCCTCTCATCCTCATCCTCAACCTTGGCTCCCTCCCAGCCCCTCTTTCCTCTCATCTGTCGCTTCCTCTAAGCACAGATTCTTGATCTTCATCTGCTCAGCCCCTCCTCCTCCTCCTCTCCCTATTTCAACCTGACTCCCCCACCCCATACTCTCCCTTCCCTCTCCTCTTATTTCTGCTCTCTAGGCATCCTTAGCAGCATTTCACACTTTTAAATTACTTTGTTTGCTTGTGTCTCAGTGAACATTAGAATCATTAAATCATTATACAACACCGAGTATTTGGCACGCTGAGCGATACAGTGTGGTATTGACAGTGGAGCAGCATATGGGCGATAAATGGCGAGGATCATTTAGCATGTGGGATGCAGTGAGCAGGCTGACTGCGGAGTCCTGTGCATTTGTATGATGTTCGGAGGCGTCGAGCATTGTGCCGGGGTTGCATCAGTGAAGCCGTGTTATGTAATGTTTGGGCTGCAGAGAGGAGCCTCATCCCCTCCTTCAAACTGCCTTTGAATGACTGTGCCCCCTCAGTCACTGCCATGAATCAAACAGGCACTTTTCTTGAAAGGAGTCACCACTGAGACGGGAAATCCAGTCCCCCTATTTCTTAATTAAAGTTCCCACTTTCTCCCTCCAGGCATGCGATACAATCACCTCCTCCACTGCCTTCATCACACTCTTCTTTTCCCTCCCCATTATTCATCCCCCTCTCTTTCTTTCTCTCTCTCTCTCTCTGTCTCTTTCTTTCTGTCCTGCTTCCTGCTGTCTTGTAAATGCTTTATGTCAGATTCTCTCAGGATTTCTCCCACAGAGACATGTCTTAAATTTGTCACAGTGAAGCCCACAAGTAATTACCGTGCATCTTATGTGTGTGTGTATGAGTGCCTGTGTGTGTTTAGCATTTATCCTTAAACAGCGGTGGAAGAAGCACTCAGATCCTTTACCCTAAGTAAAAGTACCAGTGCAACAGTGTTAAAATACTCCATCACAAGTCCTTCATTGAAAACAGTAGTATCAGCAAAATATACTTAAAGCATCAAAAAGTACTCATTATGTGAAAAATGAAAAAATATATGATCATATATATATTACATAATTAGATAATTTTTACATCTTTTACCTGGAAATATTTACCTACTAGCAACATCTGGAATGTGACAAGGAGTCCTAAGTGCCTGCTGCTACCAAGCGAAAAAGTTTAGGAACTACTGGTTTAATCTTTCATGATGCACTGTTATCCAGTGTTCTTTGTAAAATCTTTATTTGTGCAGTAACTGTAGCTGTAAGATGAATTAATTGAAGTAATAGGTACAATATTTCCCTCAATGGAATAAAAGTATAAAGTAGCAGAGTGGGATGGAAATAGTCAAGTAAAGTACAAGTACCTCAAAATGTGCTCAAATATAGTATTTGAACAAATGTACGTAGTTGTTTTCTACCAAGTTCAGTTACTTTTCCTTTTGATTTTGAAATTTTGTACTTTTCTTTCTCTTTGTAGTGAAATTAATCGCCTGGATCTGGGTCTGACAGTAGAGGTGTGGAACAAAGGGTTAATCTGGGACACCATGGTTGGCACTGTGTGGATTCCCCTCCGCAGCATCCGACAGTCAAATGAGGTTTGCCACTAACCACCACCACCACTTGAGAAATTCTGCAGTTGAACAGTCTGTACTCAGTCATACTTAAGGGACTTGCAGCAGCCTCGCTGGTTGGACCTGTTTTCATCATTTTCATCCGTCTGTATCTGTGCAGCACATGTCATCTGTACGTCTTTCTGTACGCAGGAAGGTCCAGGGGAGTGGCTCACGCTGGACTCTCAGGTCATCATGTCCGATAATGATGTCTGTGGCACCAAAGATCCCACTCTCCACCTGGTGCTACTCGACACACGCTTCGAACTGCCTCTCGGTAAGAAATCAATGTTTACATCAAAATCGGGAATCGTCAATAGGTTGGAGAGAATGAGAATCTCAAACTATAGGAAATCATCATCCCTTGAGGAAAGGGGAAGATGGCTTGAATAAATTATGTCTGTTGGTACATTTTCACAGCAAACAGTGATATATGAACACCAATAATCTCTGACTGATTGATTTCCCTGACCTACTTTTCAGTGATATGTCTTCAAGGTATGTGTATGTGTGCCAGGGAGAGGAGTGTTTGTGTCTTTTCCTCCTCAGTGATCAAGCTGTGTCCCTCTTAGCATTGATTAGGTGTCATTTTCCTACTGTTTCCCCTTCTTCTAGTCGATACTGTACACCTGACTCCTCGATTTGTGAACCTGGCCTATTTATAGGGGTTTGGCTTTAGGGCTGTAAGTGAGAGGGCTAATTTCCAATGTCACTGTGTTCTGGGTCAAATAATATTTGCAAATGAGTTTTTTTTTTCTTACCATACTCTGCTATCATATGGGTGGCTTTCATTACAAAGAACAAAGCTATGTTGAAATAGAAAGTTTCAGGAATAATTATTTAAAGAGTTTTATGTATAGCGACACAGGTGGAGCTGTTTTTGCCTGAGTTTGTGCGGCTTGTTGTTTTCAGATATCCCAGAGGATGAGGCACGGTACTGGGCCAAAAAACTGGAGCAGCTCAATGCCATGAGGGACCAAGATGTAAGCTGTCACCCTGTTTAATTTAATGCCCCAGCATATCCTCGCATTTTAGGAACTTGCCAACATGATTAATTAGTGGAATAAGAACAGCATGTCACACATTACAAGATGAAATCTAAGTATAAATTTGCTTGCCTCCACACCCAACCGAAGAACCTCCTACGTAGTGATGAACTGAAAGTCTTTCTCTATTTCTCTGTCACCAGCTAACCTGTTTTTAAAATAAATATAAATTTTAAATTTCTCCAGTATTCATACCAGGAGGAACAGGAACGCCCACTTCGTGTACCAGGCACCCAATGCTGTAAGTGACTGATCAGTGTTTGGACAAACCAGTCATTTGTTTGTGCTGAATAAGAGAATTATGTGTTTGGCCGTCAAGATGTAATTAGATTTCTGTAGCTCAGCATGTGCATTATGTGTGTAACCACACATGGGCTGTTGTGTGTTAGAGGGGAAAAGGGCCCGGATTGCTGCGCTGTAAGGGATCGATAGCGGTATCAGATGTCCAGAGGCGAACTCCTCTAAGATGCCGCTGTGTTGTCGATGACTGGCCCAGTCTGCCGAGGCTGCTGAGCCAGCTGTCTGGGGCAGGTGGAAAGACTTGGAGGCTCAGCACTCCCTCTATGCTCTCTTTCCGTTCACCAACTCCATCAGGGAACGTTGAAGCGTTAATAGTGCGAATGCACGTTTATATTTGGACACCAGTGCAATTCGTAATCACCCCTCTTGTTTCATTGCAGGTAACTGGAGCCTATGGGGGGACCAACAAAGTAAGTGTTCATTCAGTACATACAGTGAGTGTGAGTACATAAGTATGTCGGGAGTCATGTATTCTTAGTTGTTTTGGCTCTGCAACCCATCATTAGATATGAAACAAAACAGTAGGTTTGAGAGTCAAGTGCTGACTTTCAGCTTCAGTTTGAGGGTGAGCTGTGTAGGACCTTCAGTCCTGTCATTGTCCTGCTGCACTGTTATATATGTATAAAATAAAATATGAGTCCTAGACTGTTCACCTTCACACACTGTTAAAGCTGACTGTCAGCTATTTAAATGGCCAGTTCACCCACATTACCAGAAAAAAGTGATATTTGGACTTCCCCCTAGTGGTATCTAGCCATGCAGGTTGGTTTTATTTGCCAAAGTTTATCTTCCCTGTGGTTTCCACCACCTGCAAAAAATGAAGGCAAAATTAAATTTCATTTGCGTCCCTCACAGCATTATAAATGACATTTAGAAAATTAAACAGCAACATCTCTTACCAGAAATGGTGTCCTTGTTACTATAGATAATGAACAAACCTCACTGACAACAGCTTGCAGGAACTATTTATATGGTAGAAAGTAGCTGCAATGAAAAACACTGAGGTCTGTGGAGTAATTTGGGCGAACCGACCCTTTAACATCAATCATTCTTTCATTTTTAATCCAGCACTCTGCAGTACAGAGCCACGATAATGAAAAAATATGTCACTGTTCAAGCACTTATGGACTACACTGTCCACACTGCATACAGAAACTCGTAGTACATGAATATATACATACATTAGATATATACATATATGCAAAGACAAAGCCATGTGTCTCTCCCTCTCTGTCTCCCTCCCTGTCTATCTCTCTCTCTTGCTGTGATTAGCAGATGGTCTTATATAAGTGTCTCACCCACACAACTGCAGCGATTCATCTCCTCTCCCTTCACTCAGAGGAAAAAGGAAAGAGCAGGGGGGTAATGATAGATGGTGAGCTGATGAAGTGAGTGAGACAGAGAGGTAGAAGGAGGCAGAGAGAGCGAGCGGGACATGTGGGGACACGGTTGAGGAGAGAAACAAAGTTCGATGCCTTTAATTAGTGTTTACACGCCCAGACAGATGGAGATGAAGGTGTAAGCAGTGCAGCAGCCCCCTTCCTCAGAGTGTGAGAGAGACGATGATGGATAATGATGAATGATTAATAGATGCTGGTTTCGCTTTTGACTGATTCAGCACTGTTAAAGTCTCTCATCACTTCCCTCTGGGATGTTAATCTCTGATCTATGGACGCCACTGAAAAATGAAGCATCTCCTCAGTGAGGAGAGTGGATTTATGTTCAGTTATGATGATTGGAATGTGAAAGAAGCACCTGATGATGTTCATCATGTGCTTCATGTATGGATGCACTCTGAATGACCTATATGGGTCTGATAGGGTTTCAGTAGTGGCCTACTGCCAGCTCATCTATATTATCTGTAATTACCATAATACTAAAAGATTGGTTCAGTGCTGATTAGAGCTTCTTATCTCTGTGCCACATGACCCAGAGTCCATTAGGATCATCACTTTCATGATGTTCTGTTCTCTTTCTCTTGCTTTTATTTATATAAAAATCTAGAACTTCCTCCTTTCCCCTTTCGCTGCACTTTACAGAAACAACGTACTGTAAGAAGACACTCATTTTCTCTCATGCCACGTCTATATGTGCCCCTGTGTAGATGAGGATCCAGACAGTGCTGTGGATGACAGGGACAGCGACTACCGCAGTGAAACCAGTAACAGCATCCCCCCTCCCTACTACAGCACATCAGAGCCCAATGCCTCTGTCCACAGTATCCCATCAGCCTGTACAGCATGGGGAAGCTACTCTTACCCACGGTCGGGCAGCAGCCACGTTACCGACTACCACCATCAGAGGACCGTCAGGTGTGTACCTGCTTCAGTGTAACTGGGGCTGAAATTTTTGCTTGATAAATGGTTTTAAAGAGTAGAGACGATGTAAATACTTGTAATCTTGCTTTTCAAATGAAAACTTAAATTAAATAGCCAATAAAAGGCACCATAGCTAAAGTCAAAATGCTGAGGAGTGGCTTGTGGTGGCTAATAATGTTAACAAATGGGTACATGGAGGCTTTGAGACATTTGATTGGTGTTATATTGAAAACAATAATTTCAGGTTCAGAGGCAAAAGTTAAAACTAGACTTTATGTTAGTGGATTAGGTTTGGCTTAGGCTATCATGGAGAACATTTGACTTGCCATAGTGGGAAAAGTTATCACATTAACGGTGTCTGCTTGATCAGTGTCCAAGTAGAAAGTCATGGTGTGACGGTGGCGAGCATACACAATACCAGGACCAGAACCTGGAAGCAGCTAAAGGAGTTCAACCTTTTGGCCATTTTACGTTTTTTCACACTGTGACATTGTCATATGTCTCCTGTGAAAAAAAGACCCATTAATCGAATGACTACAGTCAATGAAATTCTACCATTCAGTGTTTTGCATATACAAGCCCCTAATTGGATAATTTGAAACACAATTCCTTTTTTGAGTTGTTTACATTATTGTTACATTTCTCAACCTTTACTGACATATTTCCCACAGACTACAGGAGATGAGCACACATCCCTCCACCTCCTTCTCTGAATTGTCAGCTGGCAATCTGTGGTCATTGCACATAAGATTGGCTGCTTGTGTAGTGTATTGGACGGAGCAACTTACCCACACTCCCACCATTCTTACTTCATCTCCTCCTCTCCGCTCTCTCCGCTCTTCTACCCCTCTCTCCTTCTATTTTTGTCTCCACCACTCCTTCCTGTCTTCCTCTCTCCTCTCCATCATCATCCTCCTTCCTCTCTGGCCTCTATTCTGTTTTTAATAGCCCCATTCATCAAAGTATAAATACTTTTTCCCTCTTTGTTGCATTTCTGGATCTTATTCTTTTTTCTTTTGTCAGCTTTCTAGAATATCTCACCTTTCTATTCTATCTCTTCTCGCTTGTATCTGCCTCCTTATCTAGTACTTTTCATTGATTAGCCATCAACATTATCTATTTTTAAGACATGTGTAGAGAAAGGGTTTTAGCAGAACATAATAGAAATTACAAAATGTACAGGCCATAAAGTCATATAATAAAGTGCTAATGTAACATTTTTGAGATTGGTTCATAAAGGTAGGAGACCAAACCATTTGTTTTACATGTGCACATATTAATTAGCTTATATAACATAGCGAATTATAACATGGATGAAAGTGACTTTATGTTCATTATAAAACTGTATCCTCACTTAGTACTTAAATTAGTCTCTCCTGGAATGTTCCTTCTTCTCTTCTCTTCTCTTCTCTTCTCTTCTCTTCTCCTTCAGTCCCACGAAACTACGCATCATCTGCAGAGCTGGTGGTACAGCAGTCAGCTGAGTGAGAGGACTATGGCAGCGAAGTGCGGAGAGAGGACCCCTCCCAGCGAGGCGATCGTGCCACGCCCTGCCCACTCTGTGCTACAGCAAAGGTTCCCAGACTGGGACCCTGTGTGAGACCAGGGGCGTACAGCGATGAGGTGGCTACAGCAAAGATGGAGGAGAGGAGGTGGCTCTGTATGAGGAGGATGGCGGGGGACTGTATGAGGGAGAAGAGGATGGCTCTGAGATGAGATGATGTATGATGATGAGAGTTTACCTAATTGGATGGGACCCTCAGGTGAGGACATGGAGCCTCCATTCACTCCCACGCCTACGTCGACTGCCCCTCCAACTCTCGATGTACCCGGCTCCAGACCTCCTCTAGAGAAACAGCCCTCCTTACACCAACAACAACAACAGCCCTCTACTCAACCCTCCAACCAAACATCCAACCAGGCTCACCCTCCTGGCATGGCCCCAGCAGCACAGCCCCCCTCTGGTCAACCAACAGCCCAACCACCTAAACAGCCCCAGCCCCAAACACAGCCTCAGCCGCAGCCAGCCCCGTCTGCCACTTCCTTCTTCTCAATGGCCAAACCCTTAACAGCTGCAGTCACAGGCTTGGCCTCTACTTTCCTGTCTTCGGTTCCCACCGCCCAGCCTGCCCAGTCTCACCCCCCAGCCTCAGTCGTATCTCAACAGCACCAGTCCACTGCAGCTAACTCTGTCCCTCCATCCCACCCAGCCACCATGGCTAACTCAGCCTCTCAGCCCCCCTCCAGTACCACAGGCCCATCCTCCCAACAGATCCCCTCCTCTGTACAGCCCCAATCCCAAGTCAGCGATCCTGCCACCACACAGTCAGCTGCCCCTGAGGACCAGGCTCCTCAGCTGGAAGAGGAACCGTGGCTAGAAGAGGACATGATGTTGGAGAAGGAAGCCAGGACGCCCCCGGCCCAGGCAGAGGAGAAGCTCCCCGTGGAGGAGAAGGAGGAGAAATACGAAGAGAGCAGACCGCCAACGCCAGTAGAGTTAGAAGAGATGCCGCCTGAGAGGTAGGAGTGAAGGTTGAAAAGGGAATGAGATCAATGAACTGATTCAACAACAAAAATAGACTGGAAAAGAAACTATACCTTTATCACAATCCCTAGAAATGTGTCAACTGAAGACGTTTCTGCTAAAAATGTTGTTTCTTCCTTTCAGTCCTCCAGTTATAGAGGAGCCCAAAGAGCCAGTCGATCCAGCAGTCAGAGCCAAAGAGAACTGGCTGAGGCTTTACAACAAGGTCCTAGAGCAGCTTCGGGAGGTAAGATCACAAGTTTATCTCAGTCTCAACTCTATTTTGAACCCCACCCTCACCCTCTCCAAATTCCACTCCTGTCCTCCACAACGGTTCGGTTCAGTCAAGTCCCGTCCCAGAGCTGCAGGCCTGATGCAGCTCCACCCTGTAATCTAAAAGATGTACCTGAGTTTAGTTCAAGAGCCTCTAAAAGTGTCTACCAAGTCTTTGAAATATGTATGTGTAGTGCATTATTCATGGGTAAAGACAGGGTACATACAGTAAGTTCTTTTTTAATAGTGTTTTTTGCCAGACATCAGAAAGCAGACTTAATGTGTTGCATATTCTATAATTGATACCTTTTGGTTTTCTTAAAATGAAAACACTTGACAGACAGCACACTTTTTCTTTTAGTTTTGGGTGCAGCACCACACCACTGCTTGACAAAACTGTTTGATTTAGTTGTACATGTTAAGTTTTGCTTGGTCAGTTTTCACTTGCATATTTTATTCATATATTTTGTTGCTATTCATTACCTTTGAATTCAGTTGTGCAGATGATTAATCACTTGCTTCGATGTTTATGTTGATGTATGTCACGTTGCGTTTTTGTGCACTTGGCTTCCCTTTGTTTGTCTTTTTTTGTTTTGTTTTGTTTTGTTTGTGCCGACCCACTTTGTTTTCCTTTCCAGTTTCATGTCATTGCCATAGCGACACTCACATGCACTTTGCTCGGCCATCACTGGAGCATGTTGACAGGTAGGTACGACCTGACTGGACTGCTTGAGAGAAAGAAGGAAATGCGTGCAACAAATGTCTTGTTTAACTCCTCACTGTCTATGAAAAGGCACCCTCACTCCGCTCATTCATCTTCACAACAAATTGATATTTTCGGTTGTATCTTCCAAGAACTGTCATCCAGTCTGATTATACGCCACACTGGTTCTGATTCTTCAAAGACATTTGATTTCAAATTTTGGCGTTTTAAGCGATTTAAGTGTTTTTTTGCATAGTTACACAACTAGTTTATGTATTGTGTAATGAAATAATCAAGGGTAACAGCTACTGAATAACAGGTTTCTTTTTAGATCTAAATTATACTTACTTATGGATCATATGTCTTTGCAGTTTTCTTCAGCTTTATTTCTCAGTTGTACAAATTGTGTGAAGCATCCCAAGGATTTTTGAGCAGCTACTCTTTCAACTTTCGACCACTGATGCAATAACACATAAATGGGGCATATATAATAAAGCAGTTTAAATCAGGTAGCTTTCAGCTTTATTCATACACTGTATGAAGGCTAGAAAAGGCTGCAGGGACAAACTTAAGATTTCTTGTTTCTTTCTCTGACATTCCTTGTTTTTCTCTCTCAGGCTCGAGGAGAGACGTCCAGCTCGCTGTGGTTTGGTAAAGGAGGGTGAGTGTCGGCTGTCGGTCCTTCCAGTAATGAACTTTCTGTCACATGAAACACACTGTACATCACACAGTGTACAAGTTAAGAACTCCGGAAATTAAACTCAGTTAAATTTATCCTCAGATCATGGAAACCTGCCATTGTTTCTGTAGATTGAAAACGCCCTTCTTTAGTCCGGGAATCCTCCTTTCTGTTTCATTCTGATCCACAGGCTCATTCAGCTCATGGCATTTGGCCAGTGAGTATTGAACAGCAGTAGGCTCCCCTGACTTAGCTGGCAGGTCATTTGTAGATGAGGCAGACCTCAGAGTGGAACTGAGGCTGCATACTGAAGAAGTGCTAAGTTAGCCAAATAGAAACCCCGCAATTACACTCAGGTGTGTGGAGTGTCATTCCCACTATTTGAGACGAGGCAGCTGGCGTAATTAAACTCTCCAGTGAAGTCCTTCAGAAGTCCTTGACTGGAGTAGCATTAGAAACAGTGATTGAGGGAAGTAACAACACATGATTTCACTGCAGGAAATGTTAATGATAGAATCATTTGACCAACTGTAAATGCTGATGAGCTGATATGAGTGTATAATGTGTACCTTTCTTAAACAGAATGGGAGGTGCACTTTACAGTATTGACAGCATGCCTGACCTTCGCAAGAGGAAGGCCATTCCTCTGGTCAGAGATCTGGTGAGACATACACGCACACACACACACACACACACACACACACACACACACACAATACGCATCAATCTCAGTGAAATCAGTTTTGTTGTACATTATGTATTTATCTTAATCTGCCTCTTATGCTTTGTAGTTAGTTTTTCAATGCTGATTTCTAACTGTTGGCCCTTCCACAGCTGTGTCATATGCTGGATTTGTTGATAAATTAAACGCTTTCATATCTGTGGTGTTTATGTAATTACATTAATTAATCAATGTACGGACAGTGTGTTCTTCTAGAGGTTAGGGCACACCTGACAGATGGACAGGGATGTGCACATACACATGCACACAATGCATCAGAAAGTCTTGTTTTAAATTCCTAGCATATGTTCACATCTGTTTCTTTTACACCTCCCTTTTCTCTCCTCCTGTTTCATCGCTGCCTGGGCTCATTAGGCTATGGTGAGTACCCTTACAGGATTCAAATATAAATCTGACCTCCACACTCTAGTTCACGTTCAAAGATTAACACTTTTCTCTTTACCCTCTTTTTCCCAGTCTCTAGTCCAGAACTCTCGTAAAGCTGGAATCACTTCAGCCATGGCTTCCACCACTCTTGGCAATGAAGAGCTGGTGGGTTTCCTCCCCTTGGTTCTTTTTCACAACTCTGTTCAACATCTAATCACTCCTGGCATCAAACTTACATTTCTTTTCTCTGTATCCTTTACAGAAGAGCCATGTTTATAAAAAGACTCTGCAGGCTCTGATCTACCCCATCTCCTCCACCACTCCACACAACTTTGAGGTGTGGACGGCCACCACTCCCACCTACTGCTACGAATGTGAGGGGCTGCTGTGGGGTATCGCCCGCCAAGGCATGCGCTGCTCTGAGTGCGGCGTCAAATGCCACGAAAAGTGCCAGGACCTGCTCAATGCCGACTGTCTGCAGAGTGAGGACACACAGAACGTTTGCACACATGCACATAAACACACACTGTAAAACATATGCACCTATTTTTTACTCAGGTATACACACACCCAACCCACCACACAAACCCAAACCTATTTAGCTCCTCCTCTGTATCCTTCTGCCCGATTGACATCCCATTATTCTTGTCCTCTATCCACTCTCACTTTCTCCTCCCTCTTCCTTTCCAATTTATCTCCTGAGTAATGTGCTGTCATACCCCTGCCTCTTGCCTCTCTCTCTTCCACCCCATAGCCTTTGCATCTGTACTGCTTTGTCTAATTCAGCTTCACAAGAGGTGACTTATCCAATTCCATACTGATTTTGGAGTCAATCTATGCAATGCATAATTCATCGCTCTCCTGTCTCCAAAGAGTCTTGTAAGATCCTGGTGCCAAAACATCTGTTGGTCTTTTACACTCTGACTTCCCATTTTTTCCGGACCAGATCAGTGGTTAAGTGGATACAGTTTCCGCCATAATACTGGGAGGTTCTGGGTTTGATCCCCGGCCAAGAAATGTCAAAGAGTTTCAAAGTTGATCTAATGCTATCTTAACTTGGCACTCAACTTTAAAGAGATGGATTGCAAGGAAACAGGAGATAAGCCGCTGGGCCTATGAGCCATATTGCCTTGAATATATTTTATACTATCGTCTCATTCCTCCTACGCCCCTGTCTTCATTAATCTGTCTCATCAGGAGCTGCAGAGAAGAGCTCCAAGCACGGGGCGGAGGATCGAACCCAGAACATCATCATGGTCCTGAAGGACCGCATGAAGATCAGAGAGCGGAACAAACCGGAGATCTTTGAGCTGATACAGGAGGTCTTTGCCCTCGACAAGTCAACACACGCCACGCACATGAAACAGATCAAGCAGAGCGTGCTTGACGGGACCTCAAAATGGTCAGCGAAGATCAGCATCACCGGTGAGTTTTCCCTTATCTGAACTGAGGATTTAAGGATAGAGACACATGTTGTACAGACTGTAAAGACCATTAAAGGAAAATAGTTATTTGGTATCATAATTAGTTTTTGTGATATAGATGTTATGGTGCCTGAGAATAGTGCACTTGTTGTTTTCTTTTTAAATTATTGATATAAAATGATTTTCTAATAAAATGAATGTTAAAAAAGAGACCTGACCTGTACAATAAAAGGCGTCTTGTCAGACAGCTGTCAGGGTTTTTGTTGAAATGTCTCTTGTCTCTTCCTCAGTGGTGTGTGCTCAGGGCCTGCAAGCTAAAGACAAAACAGGCTCCAGTGACCCATATGTCACTGTTCAAGTTGGGAAGACCAAGAAGAGGACCAAGACCATCTACGGCAACCTCAACCCTGTCTGGGAGGAAAACTTCCACTTGTGAGTGGATGCTGATATGTACTTTTACATTACTTCAGGTTACATCTCAGTAAAATTCCTTTAAGACTCCAAGTGTTATGTTTTTGGATCACCAGAGAACCATGCAGCATTTAGAAATTAGTGTACTTTCTCTCCTATAATCCACCATCACCATTTGTTCCTCTGCATCACAGATGTTGACTCCTTCTGTTTGTCAACATTTTCTGTCTGTGCCTCATCCAGCGAATGCCACAACTCGTCCGACCGCATCAAGGTCCGCGTGTGGGACGAGGACGATGACATCAAGTCTCGTGTGAAGCAGAGGTTCAAACGCGAGAGCGACGACTTCCTGGGTCAAACAATCATCGAAGTCCGCACTCTGAGCGGGGAGATGGATGTTTGGTACAACCTGGGTGAGTTTAGCGAGATAACAGAAAAGGTGATGGAGAATTAGAGACAGATGAGTGGAGCAGTAAGACAGAGATCACTGAACAAGAAACGCATGATTAAAGTCCTTGTCTCCTGTAGATAAAACATATTTCAGCCAAATAAGGAGTATGATATCTTGCTCTCATCTGACAGACAAGAGAACAGATAAGTCTGCTGTGTCAGGAGCCATCCGGATGCACATAAGTGTAGAGATCAAAGGAGAGGAGACGGTTGCTCCTTACCATGTCCAGTACACCTGTCTACACGAGGTCAGTCTGATTTGGACATTTGATAGAAATGTTTTTATGATTATTTGCACTCCAAACAAAACATTAAATATGCAAGAGCAACTTTCTATTCCAAGTTAATTAGTTCTTATCAATTTCATTTAGGGTTTCACATTAACACAGTCAATCACATCAGATTTGTTGCACTGGTTTACAGTTGACATCATTAGTAATTGTCTGGAATTATTGAGCCATTTTCATGAGTAGAGGGGATATGGACATCCTGGATATGGGACATGCATGGGCATAGTGTCATATGAGACTCTCATGAAGTCCTATTTCACAGTTCTGTATAATCCTGTTACACTGCAGGATTTTGAGTCACAACCCTGAATTTAGTAAAACACTGGGAAACAGCTTTGGCAACCAGCTGTCAAATGTCTCAACTTTAAAGTCAGAATCAAACTAGTTTCGCTTTGTTTTCAGCATTTTGCTGCATCACAACAAAACTTTTAATCTGTCTTAAAAGATGCACAGGTGTATGCACAGGTGTATTTCTTTATTTCGATCCATAAATATTAAATTCTTTATAATATGCTTTGTAAAGTTGTTCAACTGCTTCAACCTAATAGTACTTCTAGTACTACTACTCAGACACAAAAAAAATACTTACCTGCCCTCTCTCTATGTTCAGCATCTGTTCCAGTACACCACTGAGGAGCAGAATGGTGGTGTAGTAAAGATCCCAGATGCCAAAGGGGATGACGCCTGGAAGGTGTATTTTGAGGAGACGGCTCAGGAGATAGTGGACGAGTTCGCCATGAGATATGGAGTCGAGTCCATCTATCAGGCCATGACGTCAGTCCCTCTAACATTATTCTGAGTGTTTGACGTTGCAGCAATTAGAGGAGATCAAATCCAGAATTAGGTTCTATTCCACTTGCTACCAAAATGGCTTTACCTTTATGACATATACAGTTAGATAATAACCAGATATAGTTTATTTAGTAATCAGTACAGGGGTATCAGGAGCAAGTAAATGTACAAATATTCTTTTTTCTCCTTCCAGCCACTTTGCCTGCTTGTCATCTAAGTACATGTGCCCGGGAGTGCCAGCCGTGATGAGCACCCTGTTGGCCAACATCAACGCTTACTACGCCCACACCACCCAGTCCTCCAACAATGTCTCTGCCTCGGACAGATTTGCTGCATCAAACTTTGGCGTGAGTCCCTAAGAAATACTTAACTATACATTATTATTATAAAGACTTTAGTAATATTTTGTCTCTTCTCCATGGACATAGAAATGAAAAATGCTTAGAAGTGACTCAGAGGATAATGGCACTGACAAGCTCCCCAATGGCCCCGCCTACTTCTCCATACGTCCAATCACCTGAGCCTCGTCATTTGTGTAGTCAAATGGCAACAAATAGGGAGTCAGGTGTTGTTTGTTTCTGAGTGGTTTGTTCTGTTTTGTGTCTTTTCCTGTTTAGAAGGAGAGGTTTGTCAAACTGCTGGATCAGCTGCACAACTCCCTGAGGATCGACCTGTCCATGTACCGGGTACTGACTGCTTCTCTCTATTATAACAAAGTCAAAAACATTTGGTTTCTACAACACTTACTGCTAATTGATGTCCATCAACTAAATGGCAACATCTGTTTATGCTGTTTCTGTGCGCACATGTATATGACTTGTCTGTTCTCTGGTTTGAGACAGAGATGAAAATGCCACTGCCAAAATGTATTTTCTTGGTCTTACTGCCTGAAGAAAGAGTAAACTTTTATACTTCGGTGAACTTTTTGTGCTGTTTCTTATCATCACTGTGTGTGTTCATGAATGTGCTTTCAGAATAACTTCCCTGCCAGCAGTCCTGAAAGACTACAAGATCTCAAGTCTACTGTCGATCTCTTGACAAGCATCACATTCTTCAGGATGAAGGTAAGCATGAGAAAAAGAAAGAGATCTTTTCTTTTCTTTTCACATCAGCACCTACCTTCAAAATATACACTGTACAAATTTCCAGCACTTTCTTGAAAGTAGCCTGAGGCACAAACTGAGAATCAGCTTAACATTACCCTATCCAAACTGAAGCTATTATCATGAAGCTGTTTGTGTGTCAGGGTTTTAATGTATGCTGATGCGATTTGTGCAGTTCAGTGAGTTTATGGTTAAATTCCTACTAAGATAACCGCCCGCTGAGACTCTATGTGTCTGACAGACACTGTGGTGTTTTTGATTCAACCATATGTTGTGTAACATTTGTGTTCAGGTCCAGGAGCTGCAGAGTCCCCCCAGGGCAAGCCAGGTGGTGAAAGACTGCGTGAAAGCCTGTCTCAACTCCACCTACGAGTATATTTTCAACAACTGCCACGACCTCTACAACAGGGAATATCAGACAGACCCTGTAAGTCTGTGTGTGTGCGAAGCAGTATTCTCGCTCTTTAATGCCTCCACTGTGCTCTCACTGTGTCACTTCAAAGAAGTTCTTGATGGATGCAGCTACTAAGATATGAATCCATGACCTCTTTCTGTCTCCAGTCAAAGGCAGTCCCTCCAGATGAGCAGGGTCCCAGCACCAAGAACCTGGACTTCTGGTCCAAACTCATCACCCTCATCGTCTCCATCATAGAGGAGGACAAAAACTCCTACACTCCCTGCCTTAATCAGTGAGTCTTTGCTTTGTAACATCAGTCTACTTGCTCAAATGTATCATTTAGAGGCAGTGTTGAAGATTTCAAGGCCAGTTAAGGGGAACCTAGGGCTTAATAAGGCAACAACTGTGTGGGATTTGTTTAAAGGAAAAAATACAAAGCAATAGCTTTTGAGGAGGGGAATAACAGAGCATTGAGAGAAGCCGGAACAGGTCAAACTGTCAAACAAACAGCCTTTGTTTGTTTTGAAGCCACAAGGTGTGTCCTGTCAGTTCTAAAATGGCAAATAAACATGTGCTTACAACATCTATAAACATCAGACTGTAAAAAAACAAAGCATCCAACTGTGTAGTATTGACAACTTATCTTTCTATCATATTGGTGTGAATGTTTGTATACACTGTGTGCTCTGACAGTAAAAGCCTGTTTGCATTTGGATCCCATGTCACTTTTGAAAACTGTTGATTTAATACCATGATTATGAATTCAGTTGAACTCATTGGCTTTGTTTTGGGAGACAATGAGGAAAATAATGTTTAGCTAATTTCATATTTTCTCTGCTGCTTTTTTCTCTCTGCAGCAGCTAAAAATATACAGAGGAAACACTGATGGAATTACATAAAAAATGATGCTGGGTTATCTTGTTAAATAATGGAGTACCATTACTGGATATAGAGCTGGATTGAAGCCTGAGTACTGCCTCTTATAGGTTTCCCCAGGAACTGAACGTGGGCAAGATCAGCGCTGAGGTCATGTGGAATATGTTTGCACAAGATATGAAATATGCCATGGAGGGTAAGTTACTTTTCTGTGAGTGTTTGTGCGTTGTTAGGACGGAGACCTGGAAATGAGAGGGGAGCTATTAGTTTGTGTCAGGAGTGTGTTTTCAAGAGATGTTTTATATGGAGAAAAAGTGGTGAAGTGGGACTTTTCTCATTCTTTCTTTCTCTTTGATATTCAGAGCATGAGAAGCACCGTCTGTGTAAAAGCGCAGATTATATGAACTTGCACTTCAAGGTGAAGTGGCTCTATAATGAGTACTGCAAGGAGCTGCCCACTTTCCAGAAGCACGTACCTGAATATCCAGCGTGAGTGTTTTCTATACGGCATGCACACTTTTCCTGCTACATCTGCCCCAGCGGCACAAAAGACTCACGTTGCCCCTTCTGGTTTTTTACCTCTGCAGCTGGTTTGAGCCATTTGTCATCATGTGGTTGGATGAAAATGAAGAAGTGTCCAGAGATTTTCTCCATGGAGCCCTGGAGAGGGACAAAAAAGACGGGGTAACTGCTTTTATCCTCATCTTTCATATGCAAAACAAAACACTAGCCTACTAGCATACTAACACAAAAAAACCAAGTCTGTTGCTGGCATACTTCAGCAGCACAAGGTATAGGTATGTTTCCTAAAATGTTGAGCTGTTCCTTTAACAATGTCCATGAAAAAATGCAGGGGAAAGAGCCTAGAAAAAAAAGAAACAGGCAGTCATGTGAAACTAAAGTTGGACTAAAATTCCTCAAATCCTGCTGAGAAGGCAATAAAACACAATATGAAAGCTTAAATATGACCTCCTCCTACCTGCAGGAACCCCCTGCCCACCCCCCCAAAAAATGCATTCATGCATTTCTCATGCAAATTCAGGCAGTTCACATCATCTCTCCTGACTCAGCACATTCCAGGCTGAGAGGAGCAGGTTGAGGGCCTCAAGGCAAATCAATAATGACTCAATACCAAAGGCAAACGGGGAAAAAACTTCACTGCAGAGAGGAGCAGATGCTACAGCACAAGTCGATGTACACTCACACACATACCACGCAGCGACTCACACCCTCAGTCTCGCTCACGCCTACATATCCACACAGCAATAAGGTCGATACAAAGCAGCTGAAGATTCTCCAGGCTCATATGTCAGAGATCCTCTGGGTCCAATTACTGTCGCCCGAGGCAGCTTCTGCGCTTTCCCTGTGTCAGCGAAACAGCAGTCCCCAGATCCAGTCGTGCACCATGGCACCGTTCACTTCTGGGCTAATGGCTGGCCTGTTAATGAGGGGCCCTGCTCCTCATCATAACACTCTGATCGCCTCCCATCGCTCTCATCCAGAGGCTTTCAGAAAAAAATCACATCACAAATCTTTTGATTGCAGTCACATGCAGCTAAAGAGGGACTGCTCTCATTGTCCACGATGTGTAACTGCAGTGAACTTCTCCCATGGGGTGGCCCTCAGTGGGAATGGAAAGCCTCACTTTCAGCATCAGCACCACGAAACGGCTTTTCATACCCCCCCCCCCCCGGTCCCGCTCTTTCTTCTCGTTCTTCAGTTCCAGGTCACATCAGAGCACGCTTTGTTCTCCTGCTCAGTGGTGGACGTGTTCTCTCAGCTCAATCAGAGCTTTGAAATCATCCGCAAGCTGGAGTGTCCAGACCCTCAGATCGTCGGCAACTACATGAAGAGATTTGCCAAGGTGACTTTTACCTCCTGGTGTTCACATTTGGTCTTTTTACCCAGGCTGTCGCTGTTTGAAAAAATATTTAAAGTGTAATAACTAACTATATTTATGCTCTCTATTTATTTTTCTCTCTTAGACCATCGGCAATGTCCTGTTGTCTTATGCTGACATTATAGCAAAAGACTTTCCAAATCATGTCAAGAAGGAGAAAGTGGTAGGTATTTGATATATTTCAAAATGGGGGACACAGTATGTAAAAGACAGGAAAGTTTAGCACAACAAGGTAGAGATCTCTGTCAGCGGATTAAAGAGCATTGACTGAGTTACAGTTTCATCTGAGCTCCGTCAAGACTTTGACTTGACAAGACTTTTTTAGATGCATTCAGTTTGGTGTACGTGGCCAGGTTGATTAATTTCAGCACAATAAACCGCTCCTCAGTGTAACCGCCGTGCCCAGGTTGCAGTGTTTCAAAGTGAATTAGGGCTGTGTAATTAGCTGAATGTGGTGTAGGCTCGGGGAAAAGTGGGCTGCACTCCCAGAGAGACCAGGAGCCCCCAGAGGAGCAGTAATTACTGAAAACTCCTGCTTCTCCTGCCCTGAATCATCAAGAGTGTTTTCGCCAAAGAAGCAATAAGAAAAGTTAGGAGGACTAGCCTCGATTGATGACAATAAAAAGCTGTGTGTTTGTGTGTGTGTGTGTGTGTGTAAAATGATTTTTCTCTTTCTCTGCTCAGCCATGTATCATCATCAATAACATCCAGCAGCTCAGAGTTCAGTTGGAGAAGATGTTTGAGGCCATGGGAGGCAAAGACGTAAGTTTCCATACTTTCTGTTATTGTTGTGATTGTGCTAATATGACACGACCCCTCGGCTGATCCCATCCATCCTCCTCCAGCTCAACGTGGAGGCTAGTGACTTCCTGAAGGAGCTGCAGAACAAACTCAACAACGTGATGGACGACCTCAGCCGCATCTTTGCAGTCAGGTGGGCATGTTTATTCGACTACTGCCTAGAAGCGAGAGACGCTGCAGCCAGCTCCTCCAGCTGATGCTTTTTCATGTCATTTGCAGTTTCCAGCCCCAGATCGAGGACAACGTGAGGCAGATGGGGGACATCCTAGCTCAAGTCAAAGGTCAGACCGTGCCAGCCAATGGCAGCGTGGTTCAGGAGGCGGACAACGTCCTGCAACCCATCATGGACTTCTTGGACAGCAAGTAAGAACATCAGCACTGTTTAAGAAACGTCAGGAATGCATCTTAAAAGTTTGTAGCGTAACGTTTGGACAGATTCTTGGCCGGGTTCTTTTCCAAAGACTGCGTTAATTATTTAGTGAGATGAACAAATTTGTTGAAAATTTTACATCTTTAAGTGAGAGACTGTGTTTCTGTGTTTCAGCCTGTCGCTGTTTGCTAAGATCTGTGAGAAGACCGTCCTGAAGCGAGTGCTGAAGGAGCTGTGGAAACTGGTTATGAACACAATGGAAAAGACAATTGTTCTTCCAACACTTACAGACCAGACGGTATGTGATTAAAAAAAAAAAGAGGTGACATTCACTTCTATTTTCTTCCTTCCTGCCTCCAAATTTCAGTGCTGTGTTCCACTGTGACTGTACATTAACTCATCTATCCTGCCATTGCCCCATTCTCTCTCCTGTCCTTCCTTTCTTAGGTTATTGTAAGTATGTGTGTGTGTGTGTGTGTGTGTGTGTGTGCAGCCTCTGTGAGCATGAAGAAAGGTTTGAAGCCTTTTTCACTTTCCTCCTCCCTCTATGTGGAAATCAGTGCATCAAAACATGATGTTAACGGTTGCACGGTGCACCAGAGACGATATAACCTTACCCCATGAGTCTGTGCAATACTGACTGATAGTACACCGAAACACTTAAGCCGCCTTTCTCTCCTAAGACATACTGTAGATTACTCTGAATGCCTATTTAAAATATACTTTCCACAAAGTTTTCACACAACTCTACATGATGAGAGTGTAAAAGTTAGTGTTAAATTTGTAGTTTTACTCTTTTCTCGTTCACTCCTCAAACTCGTTTCTTGTATTTGCAGCTGCCTGTCTTCACTAAACCTCCTGAACTCACTTCTCACTTTACAAATCACCCACTGATCTCTTAAAGACCGCTCCAGTCTTTACTCGCCACACTCACTTGTCTGTCCGTCTCTCCTTGACAGGGCACCCAAATGATCTTCAATGCTGCTAAGGAGTTGGGCCAGCTTTCCAAGCTAAAGGTGATGAAAACAGAAGGCAATGACAGCAGCCTAAAATATGACCATTGTCTTAAATATAGATGTTTCTGTGACACAGACTGACTCCTTTTCTTTGTCCTGCAGGAGCACATGGGGAGAGAGGAGGCCAAAGCTCTGACTCCTAAACAGTGTGCAGTGATAGAGCTGGCACTGGACACTATTAAGGTATTGTATGGTCTGTTACACAAACTGGCAAGGAAATTAGTGCTCTTGATTCTTAGTTTTACAGTATTTTAATTTAGGTTGTGGATTCTTAACACAAAGAAACAAGAAGGTTTGAGCTTTCCGTGAAAAAATGACTGAACAGTTCCTGGACTTAATTCTATGAGCGTCTACTAACTGCTAGCAAGATTGAAGTGTTGCTCTATGTTTTGAAATAGGAAATATAATTTCAAGAAGTGACAAAAGCCACATAAAAGTCAAACGATAAGAGCTGACAATCAACACAAAAAATGATTAACTTTGTCTATGTAAAGAACACACTGGGATTTCAATCTGGGCAAATACAGTGGAACCGTTGGTTCAAAATCTGGGGAATGAAGGCTCCTCAAAGCTGTAACCCTTCAATGTGGTTTGAGATGATTAAAGCATCTTCAGCTTTAATTATAGTCATTTATGTGCATGTTTGTTTTACTTCAGGGTGACACATATTTGTATTAAAGGAAAGAGAAGCATGAAATAATGAAATATTATTCTCACTTTAAACCCCATAAACATCACCAGACTGTTAATGTGTTGTTGCTTCAGTCTGTACTGCACTGCACACAGTGACGTACCTGTTTGTTGTACACTGGTGCAGATTTAGAGGTGTCTGAGTTACCAAACCAGTTTCAAACCATCATGTGTTTGTTTCATAGCCCCATGGCTGACAAGGTTGTTGCTCACTACAAAGCAGCTTTGTCAAACTTGTACACTTGCCACCACTCAGAACTCTCTGTGTCTTCTCTCTGCCTGCCTGCTCACCATCAACCCATCTACGACACCTGCGCCTTGTCATCATCTGTTACTCAGCAATACTTCCATGCCGGCGGCGTGGGCCTGAAGAAAACATTCTTGGAAAAGAGTCCGGACCTGCAGTCTCTGCGCTACGCCCTGTCTCTGTACACACAGGCCACAGACAAACTCATCAGGAAGTTTGTCCTCTCACAGAATGCTCAGGGTACAACTTTAAACAGCAGTAACACACACACACACACACAGTCATGCTGCAGGTTCAAACAGTTTCACACAAATATGCATTCATAGAACTCCACTGCTTATTCTTACTGTTACTACGGCTTATGGAATTAAATGGGATTAAGGGATTAAATAGAATAACTTGCTTACAGTGCTGTGTTGGGAGAAAATGTTTCATTCATTGCTTCAGTGAGTTACAGCTGCTCTACCAGTACATGCAAAAATACTGTTGGCATTTATATAATGTATATTTAGTCATATACACTGTATAATACAGCATATTTTAGATCAGCAGAACATAAAACATACTTTGAAATATCTTACTCAATGACATAGTTATCATCCAGGTATTTAAACCAGTAACCATGACCCACTCTTTAATGAGTAAAAGTTATGTTTGAACTTTCATCTTATAACACTGCTTTCTTGTCTCCTTTCAGTCCATGGAGGGAAAGGGATCAGGTACACAGCAAACGAAGACACGCCGCCGGAGAAACGTACGTGTCAGCAGGGTTACGTAAAATCTGCACGTCCCCCCTCAGACATCTGTGTGATCTGCGAGCGGCCTTAGCCCTCAGCACAACCTCCACTCTCCCTCTGCTTCTTCTCCATTCCTCCTCCTTTTTTTTTTTTTTTTAACTTTCCTGTTTGAGCTGCTTTTAATCAACTGAGGGAAGAAAAAATATGACTTATGCATGAAGATTGTAATATATGTAGTCGGGTCGGAGCTCGGATGTAAAAACTGCAGTGAGTGGAGATCAAGCTGAGGCTGATCAGATTGTGTCAGCTGATGAGACACAGCTGCTTTTAAACAAGACTTTATTAAAGCATAATAAAAATAAAACTCTTGATACATTTCTCTGGCAGTCAAGTCAGCTCAAATTATATGATTATACAATTTCCCACAGCTCCACGGTTAAAGGTCCATAAACTTTCAAATAAAATGTTCAATTTTAAAATTTCTTCAATAGTTTTCTCATTTTATTTATAAATTGCCTATATGGTACACAGGGAAATAGGAAAATAAAATGGAAAATAAAAAAACTAAATTTGATAATAAAAGGGTCACATTATTGTGGGATATTTAGTGGCAAATCATTGTAAAAATAAAAATGTAAAAATTTTTTTTTTTTATCTTAAAATTATTAGCTAATGCCAGGTGGCTTGAAGACATGCAGATGGTTAACTTACAAATAATGATACATGTTCTTTAGAAACTACACTTATCTTCAATTAAGTCATTTTGCTTTTTGAAAACAAAGATCCCAATGATTGTATTCGGGGTATATACACACACACAGGTCAGGCCTAAGAGCCTAGTTTGCCAACATTTTGTTTGTGGTTCTGCATACAAAGAATTAAAGCAAAATAGGAGGCGGAGGCTTGAGAAGTCTTGTCACCCCTTACTGGCGCTCTCTTTGCATCCCCTCTAATCACAAAAAAGGTCAGAGGTCACTGGCTAGCATGCCTCAGAAACCCTGTTTCAAACCTTTAGGAAGGAAATGGGGAGGGTAAGTTTGGCTAAGAAAAAATAAAATAAAAATAAAAATAAAAATCAGCGGTCAATCTGAAAAAATTTGTACCTTTTAACAATTAAACTACTGTACATTAAACTAACATTCTCTCATTGGCCAGAAACAAATGTCCCGATTGGGACCAGGTGCGACATTGAACCCATCTGTGAAAATACAACATTTAATTCTTAAACACGTTGACTGGGACGGTTTGAAGATGGGCTTTAAGATTGGCCTCAACAGACTCACTGGCGGTCCACGACTGACAGAATAGCAGCTTGCATCTGTTCTGAGCATGCCGCAGTACAGAGGGCGTAACGCTCCATGTCAGGCCCGGCCGAGGGGCTGGGTTGCGCACGCCAGTTTTGGAGGAGGATGAGAACAGGTTGCCAGGTCTGCAAATTATAAGCGGCCCTCCTTCACCACCAACTGGGTTTGTTAAGTTCCGGTAGGGAGTTGCACCAAAGCACCATGGGATAGCCTTCAGAAGACTACCAGTTTCAGCTCCTGTGCAGAATTGCTTTTCCTGCACATGAATCAGTGCTACTGCTGTGCTCAACCAGGACAGCTGCTTATTAGATTCCTACTGCACCCCCGTCACCCGAGTAGCAAACAAAACAGTCAAGACAGCAAATAAGTTTGATGTTATTCTGACTGGAGCACCAAAGCACAGCAGTAACTGCCCATTTTCTCCAATTATTTACTCATGTAGAGTTACCCTTTTTTTCCTTGATATTAAAACCCCACACTTCGTCCTGATCTGAGACTACCTCCAGGGAGGAGGACATGCTGCGACTGCAGTGTCCTACACTCTGCCAACAGGATCTGAATGTGATGAAAGTGTGGGGGGGACAATTAAGGAAAAAAATAATGAATAACAACAAGCAAAACATTCTGCAGCTGCTGGGATTTGAACACAAAGAGTGTCTGGAAGCCCTGGGTGACCTAGCTACTAGCTGCCATAAAGGATAAGTTCTTTCCTACTGTGTGAGCCTGAAAAATGTGATCCATGTGTCTGTGCGGTCAGAGGAAGCCCTTGAGAATTAGGTGTGTGTCGTCTTTAATTCATGGCTTGTCTCATTCTATGAGCTGATTCCATTTCATGTTCAAGGGCCACAAAACAGCAACCATGGTACCATCACACACATCGATGTCGCCCAAATCATCCGTACAGTATTAACACTATCGTAGGCAGTTACTGCAAACTCTTTTTAAAAAACACAAACACAAAAACAGGATGCAACCGCCTCATTGGGAGTTACTCGGTAATGCTATGAAACACAGGACAAATCGCAAAACAACTAACCATATAGTGCACTACATTTGGCCAGGAGTACAGCGCTATATGGGTATGACGGTGTGTCATCTGAGAGAGTGCCATACAGCTTTGCTGTGAGAGTGGGGTGGAAGACCAAAACTTAACAAAAACAGTAAGAGCTGTTTCTTTTTGTTTTTTCTTCTTTTTTCATTTTTGTTTTTTTGTTTTTTTACTTTTTAGAGGGGCTGGGGAGTTACAGTGCATGGGGAAAAAAATGCTTCAATCAAGCCCCTTTGTTATTGTTTCATGTGGGAGGAGCGGACGTCTCTCCTTAACCTTATTGGACAAAACATTCATGTGTGACATCAGAAAAAGCCCTATCTTATCCTAGAGTTCAAAATATGTCTGTAAGCCACACACTCGACAGTCAAGAGTCAAAAAACTAGTAGAAAACACTAAATGGGTCGATCTAAGTGTAACAGACAGAGTGTGAGAGGAGAACGTCCGGGTGTGGATGGATGAGAGTGTCGGCTTCCTACAAGACCGAGAGTGAAATGAAGGAGAGGGGTTAAGTGGACTATGGTGAGGACACATAATGATGCCGAACAGGACGAGTGGGCATTATTATTCTCACACACACACTCATACACACAAGAAAGAGAGAGAGAGAGAGATGTAAAGGGATTGTCAGGCAGCCCAAACGTACAGACCTCAGACACATTCCTTCAGTATCACTACTGGACTACGTTTCTTCTTCTTATTAAAGGATAATTAATGTGGATCGATGCAGCATCCACATTTGAGATGTGGGGCAGATTCATCCAAATTCATCCAACATGTTATTAAGTTTGTTCAGGAATTACGAGACGTCTATTAATAGGATTCATTTGGCTTTACTGATGGCTACTTTTTATCTTCTGTGGCAACGAGGAACAGAATTAATCCTTAAGAGGTCCCTCGGGTGTATTGTTCTGCTAGGTGCCTGACTACATGCCGACCTTTAAAAAAGTCCCAAGCTTACAGAAAAATAGCAACTCCACCCCCACCCCACCCATCCACCCACCGCTTCATGTCACAAATACCAGCATGAGTGAGAGCAGGAGGAGAAAGCAAAGGGGGGTTTGTTGGAACAGTTTGCGTCCTGTCGAGAACATTAAAATGAGGAGTAGAAAAGTGCAGGCCTCACTGACAGCTTCATCGAAAAATATCTGTTAAGTACAAAAGTGTCAAAAGGAAAGGCTGTGAGAGAGAAAGCAGGCAGAGATCTGAAGAAGCCAGAATGAAGAAATGTCGAGACAGACCGGCGGCCAGCGGTGCAGGCTGCTCCGGGTCAAAAATGAAGGCCTGAAGAGAGATAAGACACTAGTTTCCTTCCATAAGTTCACCACCGAGACTGTCTGAGCCCCAACTGTCTGCAGACCAGTTTCAATTTACTTCACTCTGAAAATAAGTCATTGTCATTATTATTATTATTGTTATTATTAATCTTGACAGTTATCAGCAATAAATCAACATCCGTATAGTATCATCATCTCTATTAATGTATTTATTATGGTCCATCATGTGTGTGTGTTGAAGGTTATTAGTGTGAATCCTTCCATTGCCTCCACCACAGCTGGTGCCCCACTCCAGTTCTCTTCCTGCCCCCCCGCCCTATTGGTGCATTAGGAGAAGATGCGGATGCACTGTGTGGTGGGGGTGTGGCAGACGGGGCACTCTGGCTCAGCTGACTGGCAGATTTGCCCAGCACACTCCATGCAGAACAGGTTGTGGCCGCAAGGCACCAGGGCCGCCGTCACCTCGCTCTCGAAACACACAAAGCAGTCCCTGTTGACCCCCGGGCCAACGCCGACCAGACCGGCCACTCCGGGGCCGGAGCCGCCTTTCAGCCGGCTCAGCATCCCGGAGCTGAGGCCCACGCCGCTGCCGCCTCCCTCAGAGTCGGTCGGAGAGCCGCCGGGCAGGGAGGAGGCCGAGCAGGAGGAGTAACCGGTCGACGAGCCGCCAGAGCTGGAGCTGGACGCTCCGGAGAAGGAACCGCCGCCCGCACTGCCGGACTGTAGCCAGGAGAGAGTGCTGAGGGGGTCGCTCTGTGCACGACGGGCCAGCGGGTGATCCAGAGGGCCAACGCCTGTGTCCTGAGGCAGAGTTGGAGACAATCGTGGAGTGATGGCGCCACCGCTGAGGCCACTGCTGTTGCGACGTAAAGGCTGCTGCTGCTGGGAGGAGCCGGCTGTCTTATTGCCCGTTCCACCGTTGACGAAAGGCGCCCAGATGTTGGAAGCACTGAACTCAAAGCCCAGTTCATCTGAGGAGGGCAGCCCTGGGGTGGAGTCGCCCCCGAAATTGAATCCTCCTCCAGCGCTGCTGGAGCCTGTGCTAAAAGGGCTAGTGGGGCTGCCTCCCTCATTGGCTTTGCGGGTGGCGCTGAAGCTGTCTGAGCTCATCCCGCCATTGTGCGTGTGGTAGGCGACTGAGGAGGACATCTTCCTGCTGGATGAGTGGTGCATGGACATGGGAAGAGGAGGGGGAGGGGAGGGTGGAGGAGGAGGGGGGGCAGAATGGTGGCCGGTAGCCCTGGACCACAGAGACGCCCCCAGCCCTCCACTCAGGGAGCCCAGGCCTTCCAGACTGACGTCAGTGCCGTTGGTGTGGAAGTCATTGTCTCCCTGCAGGTCTACAAAGGTTCCAGTTCGCAGGGTGATGTGGGTCTCGATCTCCTCTCTTGCACGGTCCACGTTTTCTGGCATCCCGGTCACCTCGAACACAGGGTCTTTCTCTCGACTGGGTGTCACGATGTAGGTGTGAGTCTGCTGCTGGATACGCTTGATAGTTGCTCCCTTTGGTCCGACAACTAAACCAACTACTCTGTAGGGCACCCTCACCTGGATCAATGATACACAAATATTTTATCTCTGAAAAACTAGAACTTTACTTTCTAGAGAAACTAAGAATAAAACACAGCATGATGACTGAGCCATGGTGGTTTCTGTACCTGTATGGTGGTCTGTCCAGGTAAGTGTGGTGGTCCGGGGAGAGAGCCTCCTCCTCCAGGTCCTCCAGCTTTGCAGCGGGATGCCCGGATCATAGAGAAATGCTCAGCCGCTGAGACAATTTCACGCTTGGCCATCTCAACATCCTCCCTGCGTCCCGTCACGATGAAAACGGGATCCTCGCCCCTCACTGGAGTCTTTATGTAGGTGTTTGTTTTGGCACGCAAGGCCTTAATCTTACAGCCTGGATGCAGAGAGAAGAAGCACACACACATTAGTTTTATGACAAAAACACAACAACACTTCACATGCACACACCCACACACATTTGTTTACCATAACAATACAGGTGTGAATGTGTTATGTGCACAAACAAGTTATCAAATAAAATTGGTTCATTTAAGCACTCAGTTGCCCATTTATGAAAACCTTATGAAACTAATGCAGTCTGATACAACAGCCCTGCAATAAATCCTTTTATCGAGGCTGTAATGTTCAGTTTTTCTTGAAACTGAAAGGTGTCGATCCAACTTTGTAGGTGGCAGTTGGTGCTGTTGTTTTTAGTATTCAGTCTACTCTCGTTAATATTATTTGGGAGAATATATTAAAAACACCTCTCGGCATAAAGCAACAGGGTTCAGCAGCACCACAAACTACAGCCTTTAAAATGGCATTAAAGTTGAATCAACACCTCTCTAAAACAGTGAAAATGGAACATTGAGAGGGTTTATTAAAGGATTACTGTATGAGACTGATTGTGATTGTGTGATTATGTTATATAAACAAACAAGTAGCCTCTGAATATGTAGACAAATAGTGAATCAGCATGCTCAGCTCCACTGTGTATAATCAGGGGGCTGAACAGTCAAAAACAAACACCAGCAGGACAGAACTCCAGAGGATATCATGTTATTTTTAATACAGACGGACACGAATATATTCAAATCAGTGGGTGCGTTTAGGCAGCAGGTATGCAGGTTATTCATAAGGAGCCTGTCTGCCCAAATACACCGTCAATGGCTGCTGCACTGCTTGTGTCAACTCATGTTGCTCCACCAGCACAGACCGTGTGTGCTCTGTTTCTTTAAATATGGACGGTTCATTCCCGGCGACCAATAGGGCGCACAGAGTGTGATGTCATTCTGGGAAGCAGAAAGCATGGCTTTTTCAAACAAAGAGAACAATGCCATAACGCTGCCGCGGCCGCAACGGGCGACCCAAACCCACAACACGAGCCCGGGGAAAATGTGAAGCATGTGTCGATAAAAACAAAGAGGAAAAATTGCGTGTATAAAACGCTGCGGCTCGTAGCGCGAGCGGCAGCGTCGGCAGACAGAGCTGGGTGCAGGGCGTAACACCGCCCAGTCCCGTGTTTGTGCGCCTGCTGCCCCGTTTCAGCCTGAAATCTGCTCAGCAAAGACAATAATAATCTGCCATAAACATATATATGAGTTAGAAATGAGAGTTCGCTGTTCAAATCTGCCTCTTACGACTCGTGATATATAAAATGAGCATATTTCGATGTATTTCCTTTGTTTGGTGCAGGCTGCTAGACATGTCCAGACTCCCGACAATCTGCCGCTTTGTCTGACCCTCTCCCACCCCTCCCCCTCCCCCTCCCTCCTACTCATCAACCACACTCTCTGTCAAGGCATTGTCTCAATACTGCTAAAAACGGCATCTAAATACAGCAGGTACGGCATTTTAATGGAGTACCCGCATTATGTTGACGTTAAAGACCCAAACAGTTAGTGCGGTCCGACCACAGCACCGAGCCCAGGCTGTAAAAAGTTCAGAGACCCTCCTCCTCACCCAGGAGCCACCCAAACAAAGAACAACCAGGCTGCATGCTGTCTGAACAAGCCGTCCATAAACATAAACAACATTTAATTCTTCCCTCGGAACAGCATCACACACACTCAGGGCTCTTACCTTGTCTCCCCACTATTTCAGCCACATGTTCAGAGCTGGGGACAGGCACACATTCAGTCATGTTGACACTTCTTTTCCTGCTGCAGAGGACGGAGCTTTGTTCCCCGTGGAGCATGGAGTGCGAGCCGGTCATGTGGTACCCGCCCGAGCCGTAGTACTCCGGGGATGGAGAGCAGGACGTCGGCGAGTCCCGCGACCCGCCGGGATGCTCCAGCATCTGTAGGTCCACGTAGCCCCCTCCACCCACGCCGTTGCAGCTCTCAGAGACGGGACCCTGAGTCCCTTCCAGAGAGTCGACCAGCCCGCCGCCTCCGCTACCGCCGCCGCCCCCACAGTCCACTTTCTCCAGGGCCATGAGTGACAGCTGGTCCAGGGCGAAGCGGAGCGCCTCTTGGTGGTCCTCTTCCCGGGACTCCTGGTCTGTCTCTCGGGGCAGACCGACCCCGCTGTGCTGGCTGCTGATCACCACGTCGTGGTCCATAATCTCGGGGTGGAATAAAGGGCTAGGCATAGTCTCTCCGTGGATCTCACATCAGACCACGGATGCCTGTTTGTTGGGAGTGAGCTCACCCTCTTCTTCTTCTTCTGAAATAAAAAAAATAATGAGAAAACAACAAAAAGTCAAGTGTTTGTTTATCACTTAACACACAAAACAAGGCTGGAGGTGAGCCCCATGGAGCCACAGGTCATTCATAAACACCAGCGGGCAGTAATGGTGTTGATTTGGGCGCCTTGCTTTGTCTGTTGTTGCTTCTTGTCTGACAACTGAAACCATCCAGCCTGGTTGTTTTGTCAGGATAAAGCATGCCCCGCTTTAACACAAGGGAACAAACCGTTTCCCCGCACAGATAACAAAAACCTTTGTGGCACTAACTTTAGCCACTCCTGTACGTGCTGCTCGAATCAAAAATATGTAGATAAAAGAAGGATATGAGCTGTTGTTAGCTTCAACAGCCAAGCTAACAGGCTAGCTCCACACAGTCGGCACTCAGTCACGTTGCCGACCCCTTTGTTTGGGAGCACCGCGGCTAGCTGTTAGCTCAGTTCTGTCAGCCGAACTTGGGCTCTCTCTCAAAGGCAGCCGTGTTGATTTTTAAAATTAAACAAGTGCGAAAACCACATCAACTTACTTTGTCTTGCCTTTGTCGACGAGGTCCTGTCTTCGGTTGTCGCCCTGCTCTTGAGGGAAAGATGAGAAGCAGCCAAGAGGAGAAGGAGGAGGAGGAGACCAGTGCTGTGCTGTGCAGCGCTAGGGAGCTAGCGGGTTAGCTAACTAGCAGGCTAAATGGGGGGCGTAGGAGAAAAACGTTTAAAAACGCAAAGGAGGGCACTGTTGTTTTTCCTCTGTCTGGAGAGTCAAACCGTACTCCTGGGAGTGTCACTGGCTCCTCATTCTGCGCACCGTCAGGGAGACCGCAGCTGAAATCCAAGGTTAGCAGTTGCCTTTTAGTAAAAAAAAAATATACAGTGATTCTCGGCTCTGTGCTGCTGCTGCTGCTGCTGCTGCTGCCTGACCCCGGTCGGTCCGCCGCCTTTGTCTCGCCAGGCGCACGCCGCTCCGTCTCCCGCACACGGCACTGACGTCACCCGCGACACAACAATGGGTTCAAAGGCCACATGCAGCAAGGAGAGAGCATCAACGCAAAGCCACTGTCACTGCCCTTGTGTCTGCCAGTCTGCAGGGCACTATTTTATTTTCCTCTTGTAATACATGTTTATTTTATTTATTTATTTATTTATTGCATCCTGGCTGCTGATAAAATGTGGTCACGGCTGGGTGTGTTCATCATGGCTACCAATGAGATGTTTTGGGTGGTCCAGCTACAGCACTGAATGATGCTCATGCAGTGTGTGTGCGCGCACACATGTATTTGTGTTCTAAAAATTAACAATAAGAGGAATCACATAAGGGCAATGGGTTCATCTTAAATAAATGGTTAAAATAAAATATTCAAAGCACTGTTGTACTATTGTGTAGTACCAAAAACCGAGATATCAAAGACAAGTTCGCATTTTATCAAGTTTATCTTAACACTCACATGGCCCGATGTACACTGAATGTTTTTGGTGGCTGTTATTATTCCTCCTGTCCATTTTGCCTGTTAATAAACAATCCCCTCTTAAAGTGATTCTTGTTAATACCAAATTTCCTCTTTGTGCTTTGAGCTGTGGTGGAACTATAGTGACACAAAGAGGGAATTTAGTACTAAAAAGATACATTCTTGGTTTGACTAACCGCTGAAGCCTCATTTTAGCTGTGGTTGAATGGCAATGGAATGAAGGGATTTCCTCACATACAATCAGAAGTGCATATGGGTATGTGAGTATTGTTTTAAGATAAGAGGCTAAGGTAGACAGCCTAAGTGTATGTATGATAATGACCAAAAACAAACAAATAAACAACACACTCTTACACCAGTAACAAAAGAGCTGCATTTATTTGACAGTGACAGAGTGACAAATAATGAATCTTGTAATGAGGTACAGTATATCAGGTTATGAGGTACATCAGTGTTGTATTTGTTTTTTTTTTTGTTTGTTTTCTTTTACTGTCTGAATTCAAATGTAGTTGGCAAAATAATACTGACAATTCTTCTGTCAATACAAATAAAGACTTAAAAACCATGTAAACTCAGGTTATTTTGAGAAACAGTTGAACTGTAAAAATTTAGTCGACAAGCTAAATGTGATTATTCCAGCCACAGTGCTGTGTGCATGTAAACATGTAACCTACACAACACACTGCTACAGTGCCCATTTCCAAATATTAAAGAGCAACATGTTCTTGCTGATCAGTTAAAAAGAAACACACTCCCAGGGTTGAACAGATGATTCTCACTCACTCACATGCACGCACGCACACGCACACACACACACACACACACACTTTTCATTCCACATACATCAGATTTGTGTTTTAACACAGGCTTGAATAGCTGTTAACTGAGTGTAACACTGTATATGAGCACCATACACAACTGTCAGACATTAGTAGAGGTAAAAAAAAAGAACTCAAAGCACCCTTTCAGGATTACATGTAACATGTAAAGAATAGAATAAGATAAAGAAAACATATTTGTTTAGGTTAACAAAATCTGTAAAACGTCTGCATTTAGAATTATATTTCAGTTACAAGTGTATAAAAAATCTTCCACAGAGCCAATTATTTGAAAATGAAACAGTTTACCAGCAAACCATGCCGAACAAACCTGTGGGAGATGAGTCAGAGACATGTTAAATGTTTGAGGGTGTGCCAGTGCAAAGCAGTGTAAGATAATCAAGGGTGGGAATGGATGGAGCAATAAAAACAGGATGGTAGCAATATGCTAATCAATACCTTTTATGGCTATAATTTCCTCTTTTCCCTGCTCAACTTCTCTTCTACTTTTGCTGGCTGCTGCGATGTGGGTGGTGTCCTCCATGTGAGCCAACATGTCGGCCATTAGGGCTTCCTCAGCAGCCTCCTCATTTCTGCAGGTCCTCCTGCTTCCTGGAGGACAAAGACAAAAAGGAAAAATAAATAGGTAGTGCTAATGAAAACAAATGTATCATAGCAAGGTTGGTTTCAACATCCTCACAAGTGATGTAATGTGTGTATATGATTTAATGTGTTCAGTCATTGTGCACAATATTTAGTTGTTATATCATCATCTGACAGCCACCAAAGCACCGTGCAAACAATTCCATGAGCAGTTTTGAGCGAGTGACTGCAGGGACAGTTCCTAATGGCTCTACACTCGTTACCCACTGAACTTAACAGGTTCAAAAGCAGCAACACAAAACAACATCAATTTGACAGGGTGTGTAATGTGTCAGAACCTACACACAGTCACCTATAACCAGATTATGTACACAATAGAGGTTAGTTGCTGTAGGATTATTCAGTTGAATGACCCAGTTGACTGTCTAGACAGGACTCTTGATCTTTGCAATAGTGATTCAGTGTCTAAAACTACACAACAATTCACCATCAGATTAAAGGTACAAATGCATTAAAAACACAACAGAACATACACACAACAAAGTCTCACACCTAACTACTGAATACAATGTATTGTGTGTCTATTTTTGTCTCATTTACAGTATAGTAGTAGGATCTGTGTAGGTGAGAAATTAAGCTGCAGGTCCAACAGAAATGAAAAGTAAACAGAAACTTCCTCTTCCCCAACACCAGAGTTTAAAAATGAGCGATGGAGCAGTGAAAACAATATAGTAACACCTTGGTAACTATTTAAAGTGACCCCTGCATTTTTCAGCCCAGTGCTCTTTCTCAACAAAGGACACATGTACTCTATGTGACAGCAATAACAACATTTTCACTAGTTCAGTGACTTTTCATAATTTCCCCAAACTAAACACCAGTCCTAACATGTTGTACTACTGTGTTACTGGGTGTATGTGCTTACAAGGAACTACCTTCTACAGTTTACTTATGTTACATTTGATACTTTGAATGACCATGTGTTTGCGGAAATGATTCATGTTAAAATCATGTTTGTTAGCTGCAGGAGCTCAAAACAACTGTCCTGAGATCGCTGTTATACACAAGTCTTCATTTCCCTGTATCTCTATAACAGAGGTGGCAAAAGGAAGATTATCCACGGCCCATGTAGAGCCACAACAGCCACATTTATGGGAAGTACACGCTGGGTTGCCATATTACAGCTGTATTCTGATGTGTGAACCTCTCACCTGATGTCATCATCAGTCACTACAAAGGCTTTGCACAGAGGCTGCGATGTGTTGAGCCAGACTCAGGATTTTCTCCACTGCAGCAGTGAGCTGTCGGTGATAGGTGCAGGGCTGGTGTGCTAGCCGCTGGCGATGGAGGACAACAATATCTTATCTGAACAGGCAGGCCCCACACTAAGAAAAACAACAACCAAAAAAAAAAAACAGAGGCACAGGTCAACATGTTTGTAAATTTTTTATTTTGAATTACACACTTGACAGTCATGTTTTTTAGGTTCCTCTTCCCTGTAAACCTTTAGGAAGATCCATAGTTTTCACCAGTTCCTCTGCAATGTCAAAGGCATTTAACCCCGTTCAACTTCTCTCCCAGAACAACTGAAGATTCAAGCAAAAGAAGAAGGCCCTTGTTAAGTTTGAGCACAATTTCCACAAAACTGAATAATATATGCATCATTGTGTAAGGATAACTTTTTTTTTTTGTTTGTTTTCTTTTACTGTCTGAATTCAAATGTAGTTGGCAAAATAATACTGACAATTCTTCTGTCAATACAAATAAAGACTTAAAAACCATGTAAACTCAGGTTATTTTGAGAAACAGTTGAACTGTAAAAAATTTAGTCAAACAAGCTAAATGTGATTATTCACAGCCACACGAGTGCTGTGTGCATGTAAACATACAGCAACCTACACAACACTGCCTACAGTGCCCGTGTTCAAATATTAAAGAGCAACATGTTCTTGCTGATCAGTTAAAAAGAAAACACACTCCAGGGTTGAACAGATACGTTATATCACTCACTCACATGCACGCACGCACGCACGCACACACACACACACACACACACACACTTTTCATTCACATACATCAGATTTGTGTTTTTAACTTTGAGCTTGAATAGCTGTTAACTGAGTGTAACACTGTATTATATAGAGCACCATACACAACTGTCAGACATTAGTAGAGGTAAAAAAAAAAAAAAAGAACTCAAAGCACCCTTTCAGGATTACATGGTAACATGTAAAGAATAGAATAAAGATAAAGAAAACACTATTTGTTTAGGTTAACAAAAATCTGTAGAACGTCTGCATTTAGGGTATATTTCAGTTACAAGTGTATAAAAAAATCTTCACAGAGCCAATTATTTGAAAATGAAACAAGTTTACCAGCAAACTTCATGTCGAACAAACCTGTGGGAGAGATGAGTCAGAGACATGTTAAATGTTTAGGGGTGTACTTCAGTGCAAAGCAGTGTAAGATAATCAAAGGGTGGGAATGGATGGAGCAATAAAAACAGGATGGTAGCAATATGCTAATCAATGCCACGTACCTTGGCTATAATTCCTCCTTGCCCACCTGCTCAACCTTCTCTTCTACTTTGCTGGCTGCTGCGTCTGCGGTGGTGTCCTCTATATGAGCCAACATGTCGGCCATTAGGGCTTCCTCCAGCCGCCTCCTCACATTCTGCACCAGGTCCTCCTGCTTCCTGGAGGACAAAGACAAGGAAAAAATAAATAGGTAGTGCTAATGAAAACAAATGTATCATAGCAAGGGATTTAGTTTCAACATCCTCACAAGTGATGTAATGTGTGTGTATAGCAATTTAATGTGTTCAGTCATTGTGCACAATATTTAGTTGTTATATCATCATCTGACAGCCACCAAAGCACCGTGCAGAGCAATTCACGCCTGAGCAGTTTTGGCTTGAGTGACTGCAGGGACAGTTCCCCTAATACTGGCTCTACACTCGTTACCCACTGAACTTAACAGGTTCAAAAGCAGCAACACAAAACAACATCAGTACAGCAGGGTGTGTAATGTGTCAGAACCTACCACAGTCACCCCTTATAACCAGATTATGTACACAATAGAGGGTTAGTTTGCTGTAGGATTATTCAGTTCGGAGTGACCCAGTTTGACTGTCTGAACCAAGGACTCTTGATCTTTGCAATAGTGATTCAGTGTCTAAAACTACACAACAATTCACCATCAGATTAAGGTACAAATGCATTAAAAACACAACAGAACATACACACAACTTAAAGTCTCCACACCTAACTACTGAATACAATGTATTGTGTATGTCTATTTTTGTCTCATTTACAGTATAGTAGTAGGATCTGTGGGTAGAAGTCGCTACAGGTCAACAGAAATGAAAAGTAGAAAACAGAAACTTCCTCTTCACAACACCAGAGTTTAAAAATAGGCAGTAGAGCAGTGAAAACAATATAGTAACACCTTGGTAACTATTTAAGGCGACCCCTGCATTTTTTCAGCTTGGTGCTCTTTCTCAAGCAAAGGACACATGTACACACTCTATGTGACAGCAATAACAACATTTTCACTAGTTCAGTGACTTTTCATAATTTCCCCAAACTAAACACCAGTCCTAACATGTTGTACTACTGTGTTACTGGGTGTATGTGCCACAAGGAACTACACTTCTACAGTTTACTTATGTTACATTTGATACTTTGAATGACCATGTGTTTGAAATGATTCATGTTAAAATCATGTTTATTTGAAAAGCTGCAGGAGGCTCAAAACAACTGTCCTGAGATACGCTGTTATACACAAGTCTTCATTTCCCTGTATCTCTATAACAGAGGTGGCAAAAGGAAAGTTATCACGGCCCATAGAGCCACAACAGCCACATTTGTGGGAAGTACACTGGGTTGCCATATCTATTACAGCTGTGTTACGTGTGTGAACATCTCACCTGATGTCATCATCAGTCACTACAAAGGCTTTGCACAGAGGCTGCGATGTGTTGAGCCAGACTCCAGGATTTTTCTCCACTGCAGCAGTGAGCTGTCCGGTGACAGGTGCAGGGCTGGTGTGCAGCGCGCTGGCGATGGAGGACAGCAATGTCTTATCTGAACAGGCAGGCCCCACACCTAAGAAAAACAACAACCAAAAAAAAAAAAACAGAGGCACAGGTCAACATGTTGTAAATTTTTATTTTGAATTACACATGACAGTCATGTTTTTAGGTTCCTCTTACCCTGTAAACCTTTGGGAAGATCCATAGTTTTCACCAGTTCCTCTGCAATGTCAAAGGCATTTAACCCGTTCAGCTTCCTCTCCCAGAACAACTGAAGATTCAAGCAAAGAAGAAGGCCCTTGTTAAGTTTTGAGCACAATTTCCACAAAACTGAATAATATATGCATCATTGTGTAAGGATAACTATATTAACGAGTTTTACTGTTTACTGCCAAAGTTAAAAAAGTGTATGACAGAGAAGAACTGAAATGTGCATGTTTTCTGCCCTCTGACTTACTTGTTTGGGTTGGTCCACAGCCTTCTGCGGGTCTGTCTTCACCTTGTTGTTAGGGTGATTTGTTACCTTGGTCACTGGCTGTTTGAAGATGGAGGCTGTCTGTCGAACTGGTAGTGTTGTGTTCAAATCAGGCTTGGCCTTTAAGAGAAACAAAAACAACATGACTGATTCTGATAACTTATTTTTTATCATAATACAACGATAACTTTAAAAGCCATTGAATATCCTACATAGTACAGTCATTGGTCAGCCATAAAACAATGACTGTGGGAGAGGTTCAACAGTGAGGGAGTGAACAAAGCCATCTATGTCAACTCTTTAGTAACTACAGGGTTCCATTGCTATCAGCTGCAATTTAGATGTGTCCAAACGTTGTCCTTATTTTCTACCCAGTGTTGAAATTCAACCTATAATATATATATGTATATATTTGTGTCAAAAATCAAAATTTACTAGTCAGTAATCTATTAAATGTTTATTATGTGGATCACATTGAATGAGTGAACAAGAGTGATTTCAGACAGAGCAACTGTTTACACAGCTGTTGCCATGGCAACTTATCATTTACAGCTTTATGGCAGACTGGCAAAGAAAGCCACTATTAAAAAAAGCTCATGACATCTTAACTACTGTTTGCCAGAAGTCACATGGGACACTTTGAAGTGGAAGAAGGCTCCATGGTCTAATGAGATCTAAACTGAGGTTTTTGGCTGTACTAATTATAATAAACACTTTGTCTTGAGTTCAAAACAAAACTCTGGATGTGTCCTGGATTGGCTAAATTGGTGCAGAACTTAAATAATCCAGAATTTGTGGCAGGTTCTAATGCAGCTTTATAGAGCATGAGCAGGTTTACAGAAAAGGCTGGGAGAAAATGTCTAGATATACAAAGCTGATACAGACCTATGCACAAAGACACAAGGCTGATATTACTGTCAAAGGTGCCTCCACTATTCAGTTTAACACTAAAGATTTTTACTTTGGTGGTCACTGCCAAACAGCACAATTAAAAACACTCTGATTCCATTATATAAAAACAATAAAATGAAAAAGTCTGAAGGAGGTAAATATGTTTTAAGGGCAGTGTCCAGAGTACCCTGTAAAATCTGCTAAAGGTTATAATTTCCCCTCGAGCAGTCATTAATGCCTCATACTTCCAAAACCAAACACCGTCTCACCCTGATTTGATGGTTGATGTCGTAGAGATTCTTGTGCCTGCTGCGCTGCACTTTGTTCAGGAGTGACCCTCCGGCCCGGAACTGATTGGCATTCACGTCTGTGTAAAGGTTGCTTCCCAGACCACGGACTATCTGGGGCTTGTGGAAGATGCGCTTAACAGGTATACTAGAGAGAAAACCAGGAAAATCATAATCATCACTGATCTTTTCAATAACTGTAGATTTAAATCAGTTATGGCCCTGGACGTCCACACATGGAGTCTCAGTTAAACCTCTTCACAGCCTGAAGTTGAACTTGGTTTCCTGAGATCGACTAAATGAATACAACTTTGAATAGAATCAGAAGGTGTAGGTGTAAGTCCTTCCAGGCTTCCTTACATCATCCGTGGTTGTCCCTCCCTGACAGGTGCAATGACATGGAGTCAGTAGATGTCAATCAAGCACATCTGTACACACCCACAGTCTTTAAAGACGTTTAATCAGCCAACCTGAAAACACCGGTGTGGATGTTCTTTGGACATGCGAGAGAGGCTTTGAGGTAAATTTATTGACTGCTAGAGTTTTGCAATTGGAAAAACAAAACAGACTGGCTGCCTGTTGAAGTGAACCAATGTGCTCAGAGTGAAGTGTAACTCTTCAAGGCACTGGCACGCAGAGGAAACAGTGGTGAGCTACACACGAGGCAGCATATTCCCAAGTTTTCCAAGTTTCGAAGTTTTAACATGGTCACTGTGCTGTAGACGAGACTCTTTTATACCATATTTAACATAAAGGGTGTTAAGTGTGCCGGGGCCCATCGCACCGCAAGTCAAGCGTGTGTAAACAATGAAACTTAGCTAGCTAATCAAGCTAGCAGCGGCGTCGTTAACATCAACGTACCAGCAGCTAGCTTATCAATTACTGCTCTTCAAAGTTTCCTAACGTAATAAAAACCAAAACCCACTAAAGCCTACGTTTAGCTACAGTAACACAAAGTGTAAAGAAATAACCCAGAGCCGTCCATTTGCTGCTGAGCGTTTCTCAACAGCAAAACGCATGCATGCATTTCCTGCAGAGAAACTTTCATTCTAACGTCTCCTTCGACTACACATTTAAAAGTCCCACCTTTTTCTTTCCATGGTCCCGGTGTTGTCTTGATTTTCTTGCCTGTGATACTGGCTTATGAAAGAAAAGAAGCCAGCTCGTTGCTTCTTGTTTCAGTCATGAATTTACACCGTGTCCGGTTTGTTATCGATCCCCGCTGTCTGTCTCCCGTCAGGACCTTTACGACTGTAGATCACTCCGCCAACCCCCCTAACATAATGAGCACTGTAATCCATCCGCCACACCCATGTTAGCTAGTGCGAAAATTATCGCATGGCAACTATGTAGTACCTTATTTGAATATTTTAATTTTGTGCAACTTTGTACCCTTACTCCACTATACTGTACTTTTGAGGGAAATATTGTGATATAATTACATTAAATACTGCATTAATATTGTAAACTTGACTCCACTAAATCTATATTACAGCTATAATTACTTTACAGACAGAGCTGTTACATGCTAAACATGATAAACTCAGATCTTTACAAACTATAAATAGTGGTAGCAGCAGTTTGATGTGGCACCACCAGCACCTGCTACAACATTAAAATGCTTTTTACAGGTAAACATATCCCTGAATTACAGATTTCTGAAAGCATCATTCTCTAGAAGTGTTTTTACTTGTTCATTTTGTTGCCAACACTTTTAGTAGACTGGAATTTGAGTCACGTTATGTAATTAAACTTTAAGTAAAGGATCTGAATACTTCCTCCAGAAATGCAATATACAGGCATGAGATTAGTTGTACAGTTATTAGTTATGCTTTAAAAGGTAGACGTGATTCATGAGCACATAGAAACACCTGCTATGCAGATTTATAATACAAGAAAAGCAGCCCTACCCTCTGAGTGGAAATTGCCATCAGTCCCGAATCAATTCACAAGATTGGTGGTATGACAGTGTTAGCTGATGCTTTAAAAAATCTGTTTACATCAGTATTGTCTATCAACATGAGTAAATCAGTCTTTTATTTTGAAACATAAAATACTGGATTTTCATTTTGTCGCTAAATATACCTTTAAAATGATAATTTAAATGTGACTGATTAGGCCCATAAGTGACAGATTAACACACTGGAAGCACAATTCAGTTACTATGGCCCTTAATCAGTGATGTGTACAAGTCCAAGCAAACTGATGCCCAACTCCACTCATGAGTCTGCATTCAGGAAAATTTGTAATTAACAGGACATTGAGAGCAGGGAAACACCAAAATCATTTCATCCATTGCAAATGTCATAATTACACACGACCACGATATAGGATAAATCTCACATACTTTACTTCTTCTCCTCAAAACAATTACATCATGAGACAAAGGACAGATTTTTATTTTGAATCAAGTTTGATCCACACACAGAAGACTGATGGTTAAAATAAATACCTGACCCCGAACTAAGTAGGAAAAGAAAACAAAAGTCCATTCATCATCTCTGTTTTCATCTTCCTTCCATTTGCAGTTTCACTGGTGGAGGAAAGTTGAAATGCCGAACCCTGCTGCATTTCAGGTGGATGTTGGTGGCGAACAATTCAATGCTTGCTTGAGCTGTAGGGTGAAGATGACAAGCTTCCGCCTGCCTGGCATTCAGGTGGACAACAGTGTGAGGTACCGGCTGCAGCAGCTCTTGTTCTTTATAAAAAACAGCACCGACCTGGCAGCAGAAAACAAAGAGTCATTATGTTGTAGAGCAAAAATGTGGTTTTGGTGTAACAGGGGATTCAAATATCAAGGCTGGAGGGAAAGTTTGAGTAGCATAGTTAGGAGTATCAGCATTTCACTTGTAAGCACATATTTGTTCAAACTGTGCACCATATTTTATTCTGACAGCAGTATGCAAAACTCACTCACCATCCAACACTATACATGACCTTATTCAAGGATTTGTGGGTTAAACCAAAGGTCCAAACGCTATATATTTCCACTGGTTTCTTTTTTATTCGAAACTGCTACATACAGTTACAGCCTTAAAATAGACTACTGTCCTGGATTCTGGTCTCCTGACACCTCTAAACTGCCCAGTGTATTGTCCCTGAATTTCACTCCGTTTATCATTTCCACAGTCCTGACAGTTTTCTAGTCCCTGCTGATGAGAAGTACCCCACAAATATCTTACCACCACCACTATGGTCCTTAAAAACACAGTGGAAGAAGCAATGCCCAGAGGTAAGGACCTAACCTGAATAAATGCCAAAAGACACCTGACAGATGTCTTCTTTATTTTCTTAACATCTCACATTTCTTAATCACATTTTCCATCTTGAAACTGTTACAAACATCCTCAAAGATGTGTTAGAAAAAAATTAAAACTGCTCTGGTTATTTTCCTACTTGGAAACATTAGTAAGATTTGCACATGCTTTCTTCACCACAGTTCCAGTTCTATAAAGCAAACTTAAGATTATCACTTCCTTTGACTACTTGTTAAACTAAACTATGTAAACAAGAAGTGTGTCCCTAAGCATGAGGTCACGACTGCCTTGACACAAAAGTGCAGTCTCAGAGTTGTTTCAGAATGAACTACACTGGATGACAGTAACATTGTGGTGTGTGTTTAACAGGTTTTAGACATTACTATACTTCTATCAGATGAAGGCATAAAGTAATACTGAGCTATGACCACTAAGACAATACCTGCTGATTATTTGCTGAAACAGGGGGTAAATCTCAGTGCAGTGCTGCCGCCGTAATACACGGGAAAAAAGATCCTCTATGCCCAACTAACATGTAACATGGGAAAAGACTCCATATGGAATTTTTCTGACAAGTGTGAATGGTAGTAGCTCTGCTCTCTACAGTTACACAGCAGACATTAATACTAGAAATAGACAGGTGTATGCCTTAACAACCCTGTGGTAAAAGAATAATGATGATCTAATCAATAGGAGAAAAGCAAAGTTTTTGTCTAGATTAATAAAAACAGAGTGCAACAATAAGACAACATGTAAAAAATGCGACTGAACAGTTTCAGCAGTCAGTCAAAAAACAAATTTAGATGTATATATAGGCTGGAACTGAGCAGGCCCATACTATATTTACACAACAGACAGCAGTGTCAGGTTCTCGTCTCAGGCTTTAAAAGACACAGTGGGTGCAGAAATAACGATGCTGACTGTGATTACTGTGCCTGAAACAAAAACACTCATCACGTGCCGTCCAACCTCCTCTACTTTTACTGAGTGTCTGCAGTGATCTCTTACCCGAGTGCCACTACTCGTCCGTCTTGAATTTGCCGCTGACGTAAGGGACATAGTCCAAAATCAATCGCCAATCTGTGAAATGGACCAGAGCTACACCTCCAGCTGCGCCCCAAACAGTCAGAGTTGGGATCCTGAGGAGTAAAGAACATTGTAAAGACTTGTCGTTTTTCTTTTACTTAAGTTGAAGATAAAATGAAATGAATTCAGCTGATAAGAGAAAAAAAAATCAACAAACAACTTTGAATCTAGGATATTTCAGGAGACAAAAAACACAAATACAAAAATAATACTACAGGTCAAGCTGACGAGGCAGGTTTTGTTATGAGCTGAAAAATGATTTTGTAAAATAACTATCAAACACCCAAGTATCAAACATTAAGTGCGAATTAACAAGAAAGAAGTGCAGAGACAAGTGTGAGGAGATGCTAGTTCCTGAAAATATCAATCTAAAGTGAAAACAACAGCTCCAGCCCTTGAAGTGAGACCAGTCAGCCAGTTGTTACGGTCAAAAATCACACCTTTACTGCGTGACCAGGTGGAAAAATAACAATCGTTGGGGGAAAATAAATCAATTCACATTTTTCATCTTAACAATCTTTAGCTTGAGTTTAGCTGTCACAGAGCTACAGTCAGCTTGTCGCCAAAGCGATGACCTCGGCTAGGCTAACAGCTAATGTTAGCCAAGGACACATCGAGATTCTGTCAACCCAAGTCTGGCTTCTTTACGCTTTTACGACAAATACGATATGAAAAACACATCTTACCACGACTTGGCAATGGACATATACTTCTGACCGATCACTTTACTCAACATTTTGGCTAAAATGTGTCTCCTGACACTAGACGCGCCGCTTTAAAAGCTTGAAAGAACTTCCGATTTTCTTCTGCTGACTATGCCTACTGCGCATGTGCGCACAGTACTTCCGGTTACTTGAAAAATAAAAGTTCTTTAAAACAATAAAAGCTGGAGAAAACTAACGTCACAGCCACGTAGCATTATTATGTAAGTGGGAGGTCCTGTCTCAGCGAGGGGGCCCGGAGTCAAAATCACTTTTATACACCTTTACTAATTCAGTTTCTACTGCCTCTACATGATGCATTTTCCTGTATAAGAGTTTTTACTCAAATTAACGTTTTACTAATTTAGCAAACCAGGAGGCAGGTAGTACTACAGCACAGGAGTACTCATCTGCCTCGGGGACTTTATACAAAACACAATGAACCTGCATTGTGTTTTCCACTTAGTGCAATATAAGGACTGTATGCTGAGAGTCATTGGTGCAGTGTGCTCAACAGCAGGAGGTATTAATGCAGCTCATTTCTGCCCCCTAGCGGACAAATCAATCTATGGTAAACTACTGCTACCAGTCCAAGAAATCCTCTCTAACTGCTTGGTCTTAGTTGAGTAAATTCAGTTTCACAAATAGAATATTAAGTAGAATACCTAGATCCTTGCTCACTTACCTTGCACTGCAGATAGGGAAATACAATCGAGTGTTTTTAGATTTATGGAAAAAGTCATTGGAAAAAACTTTGTTATTAAAAATGGCACATTTATTGCTACATTACTGTTATAGACACAACAGTTCTCAGTATCTACTTTATATATAAAAAATAGGAAACTGGAGGCACTTTGAGGACATAGCCTACATAGATGTTGTCCCCAAAAATGAGTAGAAACAGAAAGATCTGTAGTAGGTCACCTGTTGTGGAGGACAGAAAGGGTCTGTCAAGAAAGAATATCAGGTACATGTTTTGATACTTGGATACTGTAGACATACACGTCTTTCATGTAAAGAAATAAAAGCACAAGTCTTCAGTAGCGATTTTCCATATCACAACAACACCACGTTTTCCTGCGGAAAGGCTAGAGTAACTGACAAAGGAAATAATGTTGGGGGCTAGTCCATGGGGCAAGATTTGTGAGGAAATGACAGGCAGAGATAAATCAAATACTGTTACATATCAGTATCAGCCTACAGTGATAAAGCTGATAAGGACATATCATACAGCTGTACATACGTATCAATGCACATGCCAGTCAAGGACAAAATTATATTCAACAGAATCAGTACATAAAAGATGAGAAATTTTAAGTACAGTTCATCAGTGTCAAAGTAGCAGACCAGGTTATTAGTCAACTTTCATCTAATGACACAGACACTGAAGTGGTCAGCGTCTGTGTGTGTAATTCTTCATTTAGATGCTGAGACACTGCCAGATGTTACTGAAGTATACATGTTTTTATACATCTGTATTATAAAAAAAGGTACAACCTATAAATCCTTAAATGCAACATCATCCACCATGTAGCAGAGAAGTATTCAGGCACTGGTGAGTAACCATTATCAAAACTCCCAAAGTCAGGAAAATGACTAAGGCCACCCTTATTGACTCATTTTATGCTTCATATCATAATGAAACAGTGAATTATGTTGCAGATTGTGCAGACCGCCCCTTCTGTTCCCTTCCTCAAACTAAGCAACAAGCTCATGTCAGAGCTGGACATCAGGGAGAGGGGGGTGGGGGATGGTGTGTACTGACGAAAAACAATATTGTGTTTCATTCAAATAACAACTGTCGCAAATACCAGAACAATTCAGTTACAACTGGCCTGACAGGTTTGTGTTCAAACAGGCATTTAAAGAAAAAAAGCAATATCACAACATGTGATGTTACAGCCAGATTATTTTGTCATTTCTAACATTTCTAAGCACCTGGCACAAAAAGAAAACACCTCACTTTGTTCCTGGAATCTAAATCGAGAGTCGCCTTACATTTAATTAATGTAAACAAAAAAGAAAGAGCATTCCAAATGATCAAAACAAAACTCATACAACTATCTTACAAAGTAAAAAAGAAACTACAAAAAAAGAAAACATTTAATCAATTCTACAAAAGGAAGATCCTTACAACAGGCTTTGCAATTGTTCAAATAGGGAAAGAAAATAAACAAAACCCCAAAATGCTCAACACAGAGCAACAACCAGAAAGTCAGTCAATGGTGAAGGTCGCAGTAACACTCATGATCCCTTCAATACTCAGTTATTTTCGGTCTTCTAGCAAAATGTTACTCTGTAAGTTCCCTGTGTTCTAACAGTGTCTTTATGTAGGATTTGATGTGGGCAGGCTGATGTGACATTGGCTGTGTTAGTCAGAGGGTTCATGCTGACCACAGGGCTAAGACTGAGGCTGAGTGACTGATTTCACGATGACGTGAGGATGACACCTGTACGCTCGAGTCCAACGGCAGCCTCACAGAGGGGGAGGTTGGGATGTCCATGTGCACGTTTGATTCAACATCACTGCGGATCCTGGGTTTGTAAAGAGTCTTTGCTTGTGTCTGTGGTGGATCGGTCTCTCTCTCTCTCTCTCCAGCAGTCTTTCCATTCCACTTGCATGGCAGTGACAATAACACATGTACAGGACTTAAAGAGATAAGAACCAGGGATCCACGGTTAAAAAAAAGAAAACAAAAAACATTTTCCCACCATGTGTGTGAGTCACTGACTGTGGCACCTTTTCAGCCAAAGCAAGAAATGTAAAAAATACAGCCACAGTAACCAGCATATCAAAAAGAGGAGTCAGCTCTCTGATTGCCCAGTCAGTGGCTGGATGTCTCCAATCCTACCTCTGTAATTCAGTCATCATATTAGACGATAGCAATGATGAGTATTTTTTCTTAACCAAACACTATGCATTAGGCCTGTTTCACTTTAAACAGGTATTTGTTCAGTCATAACATATAAACTCAGGTGTCCATCTCGGCTTCTGTAGAATGTAAGACCTTCTTTTCAGATGGGAATGCCAATAATTATCCAACGATACCGATCCTAACTCCGCTCACATGAGCTATTGATCCAAAAGTTTTATTTGATCCAAACAAGTTTTGCTCCCAACATGTAAAATGTCTTACAAAAACATGATCATAAGAACGTCCTTAAATCCAATTTCCACTGTTTCCACACCAGTTTCCTCGGTTTAAAGTATTGTCATGTAAAGAGTAATAAATCTTTTTTTCTCTTTCTGTACGAGTGTGCTTCTTCGTTAGGAATGTGGCCACCTGCTTTGTCAGTAATGAGGCATGTATGTGTGTGTGTGTCTGTGTGTGTGTGCTCTCCAAAAGTTGATCAACACACACTGAGATGCATGACAACGATAGATTAAGGCCACGTGTTCTAAGGGCTGTACAATCAACAGGAACTGAAAGAGAAAGGAGAAAAAAAATGAATATCTTTCCATAGAAGAACACAGTAAAGCAACAAAAATACATAGTGTTCATTGTGTTATCTTGCGGACATGACAAATCCCACTAGAAATTCTAGTGACTGACCTGAGAATTACATATGGCTAACAGGGTTGTGTCCATCTCCTCCTAAACCAGGGTGACCCCCACCAAGCTGCATCTGGGGGTCCACACTCGACACTTTCTCCTCCTCTCTCCTCTTGAGGCAGGCAGCCTTTGGGTTCAAGTTGCGCTCTTTAAAAAAAAAAAGAGAAAAAAAAAGACACGTTTAAAAACATTGGCACAAAAAACTTATCTGATCATGTTTTTCTAAGAAAAATACTTTAAAAACTGAAAGCAGAGGTTTGAACATACAAAAAGGCAAAAGTAGACAGAGGGCAACAGAAAAAGGGGGAAAAGCAAGACAGGAAAATGAAAAGTAGGATGAGAACTGCAGGATTTTGGCAGAACAACAGGGGTATACTTCCTCTAATATTCTCCCTTTCTTCTCTTTTTATCATTTTTCAACGTGATACAGGCAAAAAGCGAGGAGAAAGTCAAAGCAGATGCTACTCAGTGGGTGAGAAATCTCTGAAGGAGAGATTTTCCTTCAGGTAAATGACTGGAAGCTGTGACAAAAGATGGTTGGCTGTCTGGCTGGATCAGACTTTCCTGTATCGGCTGACCTACCTCGCACCTGCTTCTCCAGGCCCAGGATGACCTGGACGGCCTGTTGCAGGATGACAAGCTTGGTCTGGGCCTTGTCGCTCTGCAAGTGGACCTGACACATCCTGCCCAGCTCTCTGAAGGCTTCGTTAATGTCACGAACACGCACCCTCTCCCTAGCGTTGTTAGCTAGGCGGCGCTCGCGCTCCCTCTGCTCCTTCTCCTCAGCAGTCAGGTTCTCATCAGACACCGAGACAACACTGCAGCTGGGAGGAGAGGGGGAGGAAAAGTGGGGGTTGGAGGGGCTGGTTAACAAACCCAAATCACAACCCTCACTGAACTGAGCTGAAACTGAAGTTATACCGGTTTTAAAACTACAGTACAATCCTGTGTTTCCTCAGTATTGTTCTTTTATTGGGAAAAATTGTATCTTTTATGTGCATCTAAGAGTGACGCTAACTTCAAGCTCTCAGCCTGAGATGAGACCAGTGAGACTGCTGAAGAAGATCCCAGTGGAGTGGGGCTGTGTCACAGGAGTGAACGGACGGGAGATATTTGAAAATGATAAATAATACATCTTTAAATGTTCATATTCTCTATCAGTCAAACTTCCAGTGTTGGGGGTTGAGCAGGTTCGAAACTCAAGCTCAGAGCAGATTTACTGGAGATCAAACAGTCGATCATAGTGACCAGGTCAAACCAACCAACACAGGTTTTTTTTTTCTTTTTGGGGTCCAGGATGGAAGTTGAGGAGATATAGTGACTGTCCAGCAGCATGAGAGAAGTTATGAGGAGGGAGAGAGAAAGGGAGAGAGAGGAAGCAGCACCCTCTGCCAAGTGCAGCGCATAGAAAGAGGCACAGAGATAAAGCCAAGGGGAGAGACTGAAGGCATCGTGTTAAATACATCAGAGGTAGGAGATGTATTTATCTGAATGTGAGGAAGAGTGCGTCACTGTTGCCATCTGTAAAAGGAAAATGTCAGGGGACAGGGGAGTGGATGGAGAAATATAAAGGTATGTCTCGAAAATTAAAGGGTTAATGCTTGAAAGGCTGGGACATGTAGCACAGAGGACACTGCAACAAGGCTGAACACATGACAAGAGACAGCCCTGCTTTCATGCAAAAACACACTGCGGGTCAAAGCTAAAAAAAACAAAAAAAAAAACATCATCATCATAATGCTGAAATAACTTATTTGAAATTAAAATGACTTCATAGTTTAATAAAAGCAGAATGAGGCAGCAGTGGAAAAAGCAAATGAATAAACAAAAAGATGTTAATCCAGTCCAAGGGTGCGGCAGACAGACATGTAAGCGTTTTCACAGTGGGAACAGACAGCCAGTTGTAAGACAGGGCAACACATAGTGCATCAGAACAAACAGCAGTCCTGTATGTGTTACCAGAGGACGAAAACCTTGGAAGATGAGCTGGAGAATGGGCATGTCTTAAAAACAGTCACACAGCTTCATTTCTTTAGCTCATGTTGCTTTTTGATCATTTTTATGATGCACTGCAAAAAGTTTAATGCTTAAATTCTCCAGATTGAAGAAGGAAGAATTTGTCTACTGGTAAAATGAAATTGAAAAAAGATTTTAAAAGACTAGCAAAAAAATGTCATGGGCTGAGAAGTGAAGCCATGTGGAAGTTTTCATCTGTAAAGAGGCGCTTCCCCTCCTCTTCCTTCCTCCCTGGACACCCACTGACCTCGAACTTGCTGCTCCAGGTTGAGTATAACGTTAACGGCCTGTTGCAGTACGATCAATTTGGTCTGCGGTTTCTCATAGCTCAGATGGAGCTGACACATGCGGCCCAGCTCCTTAAAAGCCTCGTTGATGTCCCGCACGCGTAGCCGTTCGCGGGCGTTGTTTGCCAACCTCCGCCCTTTCTCCCGCTCAACCTTAATCTCCACTGGCAGATCTTCGTCGTCATCCTCATCATCCAGACTAGCAAAGAGCCAATGGCAGATGAGGAGGGAAGGAAACAACAGTTTGGGTACAGTTCACTGAAAATTACTTTACTCAACACCTCATCAAATGTTCTAAAAATTACAATTGTACACGCATGCAATGTGACCCTTTATGACCAAAAACTACAAAGAACTAAAACATCTCAAAATTAATAATAATAATAATAATAATAATAATAATAATAATGCACCAACAATGGCAAGCAACAGTTAAGCTGACACTGTTTGTCAAATAATACAAAATAAAATCATGTAATTTCCGGCTGGAGCAGTGTTTGCAATTGTGATTATTACTTCCAGGTTCAGGTCCCATTTCACCAAGTGTTGGTCTTGTTAAAACAAATCAAATCATTGACTCTGAAATTGTCCCTAGTTTACCTTATTTAGGGAACCTTTTTGTTCATTAACCTTTATCTGTGATGCAGTCACATCTGTACAGGTGTCACATTTAATCAGATTCTTGTTTGTTTTTGCCCTGGTGGAAGCAGATCATATGATTATGTGGTTTCCTCTTTAATTCTCAATTTCCACGTTTAAGAGTAAAAAAACAGCTACACTCCGACTAGTGAGGTTTCCTACTTCTTAACAGTTCACTCTTTAAAAAAGCTGAATGAGAAATTTAATAAATGCATGAATTAGAATACAACTTCATGCTTGGTTATATGAACATATTTGAACATCCAATAGTAATTAACTGAGTGAGAGGAACTGGTTCAGCACACACTGCTCTCACAGGTCTTATTTGGTGGTATTTGAATAAAATAAGCTTAAACAGTGCCACCACTTTTGAAATGTCTCAATATCAGTTTAGTCTCTCTGTGACCTACAGAAACAGGTGACTGCCACGTTTTTGGTTTTTTCCCATAAAGCCAGTGGAATTTCTAATCTGTGTGTGGTGTACATGACTGTTTAACATCTTACTCAACTTAATGTGGTGATGAGGTGAAAAATATTATGAGAATATATTTATGATTGATCATTCTCTCTTAACCTGCAAGAAAAACAGGTCTATAAAGAATCACATCTAGGCAGGCTGAATGACCACGTCCTCACATATATTACACTAAACCACTGCAGGATTAAATGCAATGATATCTCATGCACTGATAAATTAGTATAAAAGTTGTGTGAACATTTTTTTTTTAAACACCTTGTTCGGAGACGGGCCTTCATTTCTTTTTTCTCATCCTCTGACTTGTCAGTAATGGAGCAGTTCTCATCATCCTCCTTCTCCTCTTGTTTGATATCTGCACTACTGGAACGATTTAGGCTGCCAGGCAGACCTGCACACAGAGTTGAGAAACAAAGGTGTTAAGCACTGACACATACAAATTACTTAACAGTGTGATATTGAAACAATATTTTCCCACACTCTGACATGACAATGAAAACAGAGGAGTAGATCACAACAGGAAGTCTCACCAGAAAAACCTTCAGGCTGAGAGCTTGGCTGGACAGATGTGGGGCCGTGGTGACTGTGCAAAAGTCCTCCACTAGAGGGCAGACCAACAGAGTCCTCATGGTGACTGGACACCTTGAGGAAACAATAACAATGAAACAATTTTTCTATTACCTTGTTCAAGTTTGTAATATTGGGAAAAGAACGAATAGTGGAATAGAGGAAATAGTGACACCACTTGCATTTTGCACTGACTTTAATTTAAAATATCAAGCTTCATTCAGTCATTTGTGGGTGGATTTCTTATGCTACTATTCATTTATCTCACCAGTCCAGGCAGGCGACTGGCCAGTCCAAGTGCTGCACTGCTGAAGCCTGGAGGTAGCCCTAAGCCAGACGCCAGCAGACTGTGCATTTCAGCCAGCCCTGGACCTCCTTGCCCACTGGCGTGACGCTGAAGAACATTGATGGCTTCGTCCAGGCGGTCCTCCATTTTACTCTGCTACAGAGAATGAAAAACAATGGACAATGAGAAAGCAGAAGGTGAAGCATGACTGTAGCTTCCCGTATTAATCTCTATGTTACAGAGATTAATACAAGAATTTCTAAAATAGAAAAGAAAAATGGAGGAATGGTGACTTACCATGGACTGAATCCCACCCTCAAAGTTAGGTGAAGGTGTGGCCTGGCCAGAGGACCGAGTCCACTGGGATGCAGAGCCTGGAGAAAAACAAGTGGGGAGCAAGGTTTATTCAGACACCTGTGCAGTCATTTACTTTACCAGCTGAGCTTTTATTAACTTAACCGATACTAACATTTTAATACAGAAGTAATATTTCACACTCAGCTGTTAATTTCTTTTGATACTCATTTATCCAAATGATTATTCCACCTGAGAGCTGGGGTCAGTCAGAGAGAAGAACCTGCAGCTTTTTATGTCTAACTCATAAACACTAAAGAGTAAATGACTGATGCAACAAGGGCTTGAGCTTGGGTCATCCCGTCTCTCTACACTGTGCAGCACTGCTGTATTTTCTTATTCTTATTCATATAAGTTATAAATATAAAATATGTAATGTGAATCTATTCTTTAACCCACTGTAAGCCATTATTGTTTAACATCATGGTGACTATTAAATGATTAACATGAACATAAAACATTTGATGAAAGAAACTTTTACTATTTTTAACATGTGAAACTAATGTGATGGGGATATGAAACAAATACCAAAGAAGAAGACAGAGTAGATCAAAAAATAGTAATTTCTGTTCTATACTTTGACCAAAGTATGAGTCAAATCTGTATTTGCAAAGTAAAGTATTTCCTTATTTCACATTTAACGGTTTCATCACTGTCATCGTTTTTCCCTCCAAACCTGTGCCAGAAGCACTATTTGCTGTTTGAAGTGTGTGATGAGCCCGCTCATGAATTCACTGCAGAGACAAATAGGGAAGTGACCCCACCCTCTTTTTATTTTCCCTTCCTCTCTCATAAGTTATATTTGGGTGTTGTGTGTGTGAAAGATCAAGTGAAGGTTAAGCTGTAGATGGCAGTACTCAGAGTTATGCACAGAGAAAAATACCACTGTCTGTGCTATTTTCAAAATTGCTCCCCCCAAAAAAGATAGTAATAAATATGGACACAATACCAACTCAAGTCCCATTTGAATCTTAAAAGGTGACATTTCTTACAACCAACTTATAAGATGACCTAAATCTCAAGATAGTCCTGTGTGCCAAACTTATCTCTGCTCTATGTCTGTCCAGTGCCAGCACACGAAAAAGGTCTGACTGAACTCACTGACACAAGTGGGGGAAAAAAAAACATTATTGAAATTATTGTTATTGAAATTTTGTAAACCAATCAGATTTAACAATGAAGGTCCTAGTTCAAGTTTACAAGAGAGCAGACATACGTTTATTATGTATTTTAACCAATATGCTTCACTGACAATTCTGATACAAATCATTATGGAATTTGTACTAGAGAAAATAAATAATTTTAACAGTACAATAGCTTTACTTCCATTTTAACCCAATAGATGGAGCTACATTGTCACTATGAATCATTCATAGTCAGATTGAAAACAATAAATTTCCCAAAGATCTTATCATGTCCTGACAAAACAGGAAAGACCCTGCGTTGAACAAACAGAACTACAAGAGCCAACTGACCTTGAGGCCTCAGGAAAAAATGCAGCGACTCACTCACCTGATACAGCCTGAGGAGAGCCAGAGGGAGTAGACGGGGACGGAGGGAAGGCAGTGCTGTTTGGGTCTGAGGGATAGATCTGGACACAGGGGTTTTTGTTTTTATATAAGAGACACAATGTACTTTTTAATATTTTTTCATACAACTGAAATGTAGATGATACAACATTTTAGGTTTTGTGTGAAGTAATTTTGAGAACGTTTGCTTATAAATACTTTTATAACTACTTACAGATGCCAGGGCTTTTCCAATCTCATCACCTGAGCTCCCAGGTACTGCTCCCCGATTGGCTGGATGGAAGGGGGGGCACAAAGCATTTCAATCAGAACCCATGCTCAATCAGAACTCAACTATGTGACAGTATCTCCTGAAGACATTCATAGCAGCTTTTAGAAAGAAAAGAGCACACATTAAGAGGTTTACCCATAATGGTGTCAGTTCCAGTGATGGGGGGTGTGTGGCTGGCGAAGCTGCTGGAGCCGGAGTGGAAGCCAGCAGGATGAGCCCCATTCACCTCACTGCCATGCAGGGGGTAGTTTTGCGGGGAGAGGGGCAGTGGCTGCCGTTTCTTGAAGGCAAAGACAACAAAAAAATGTAACCCACAACCAGCCTGAAGCATTTATGATGCATATTAGTCAGAAAGTGTCAAAAACCTCATTAAGTTTTCACAGAAAAACAAGTCCAAAGTGTGAGGGCAGAGCTCACCAGTCTGTCTTGCGGGTTGATGGCAGTGAAGGGACCATGCTGGCTCAGATGGGGGGAGTTGCCCAGCATAGAAGAAAAACCAGGCTGAACCATCGACCCGGCAGAGCCCCATGGATCAGAGGGCGGGTGTAGGCCTTCTGTCAGCGGAGAAGGCAGGAGCCAGAAGGGCGAGGGATAACCAGCCACAGGAGATGAAAAGACAATGAAGGCCACATATGAAACATGTCACATTACTGTGATGACTTCATTCAATTGTGATGCAGTATTCAGCACTCAGGCACCACAGGGTGTTCACTGGCAAACAGCTACAGTACCTACAGTAGGTTCATATGGACTTCCATAAGGGTATTATGGGAAGCTCATTTCATAACCATACTGGCCAACATGAAGAAAAACTGAGAGTCATCACTATCTATGTATGTTCTGATGGCAAATCTTGCATGAGCTGACCTTGCATGTAGAATGGTGGTGGGTACACGTTTCCAGTCTTGGAGGCCTGGTAGCCAGCACTGTCCCTGTTAAAATCCTCTCCAGAGGTTGGTGCATAAACCTAAAGAGAAAACACAGAAAAAGAGACACTAAGTGTGTATATATGACATTTTTCTTTTGAGATATACATAAGAAAGTTCCTATGGGGCTTTCTTGTGCTTTGACCACAAAATTAATTTTCCTCAGAAAATAATATATTGACCTGTCTGAGTAAAGATTTCAAAGTAAAACAAAAATAAGATATATGCATTGAATGCTTGATGATTAAACAGAGCTCTTTAAAGTATGCGTTCCATTTTTTTTTTACTATCTGGTTTTACAACTTAATTCAATAAACAGACTGCCGCAACATTTCTGCAGACTGGAGCACTGAGCATAAAGTATTGAATGTGCAGTGTCGGTGATTTTATTGGGTCCTGTCTACCATTTCAGTAAGGCTTTTACTTACTATCCTGTTAAATAAAAATATGCTGAGAATGGTTTACAGACACAGAATTCACTCTTTTTAACACAGTGAGATGTAACCATATAATAAGGCTGCAGTTGGATTTGGGGAGTGTTATAATGGGTATAAAGACACCAATGTTCTGAGCAACTGTATCCTTCTCAATCAAGACTATTCTTGATGAAAATCAAGTATCAAACTGTGTCTGAAAAACTCAAATCCAAATGGACTGAAGTTGTCTTCTGTAATTTGATTAAACACAGAGAAAAAGGAGAGGAAAAAGAGAGGAGAGGAGAAGAGGGAACGGAGAGATGCACTCCTAATTACTGAACCATCTGCCGAATCCTGGACGGCAGCCAACTCCACTGGCAGCTGGGATAGAGGGATGGGGGAGGGAGAGAGAAAGGGGAGGGCTGTTGTTCGTGGTGGTGGTGGTGGTGGTGGTGGTGGGGGTGGTGGTGGTGGTGGGGTTATGGAGGGAGAGCGAGGGGGGAGAAACAGAGGAGGAAATAGGGTGCCCAGAGAGCGAGAGTGGGAGGGAAAAAATGAGGTGGAGTAAGAACCATCAAACCCCAGTATGAATTCCCTCCAGTGATCTGACGAGTATACTTGGCTAAGGGGAAGAAATGTGGCCATAAAGTAAAGGGCCTACAAATACAACACACTATAAATACATGCTGCAAATGAGTGACTGGGTGAATGAGTGGCTTTTTTTCTCCCCCGTTTTTTTCTTTTTTTTACACTGGTAGCGCAGATACACAGCTGTAATAGCTGGATGACCTGTATTGCAGCTATTCTACTGCTCTGCAAGCCAAGGGAAGAAGATGCCAAGTGGAATGTGAAAAGGGGCATAAAACATGAAAACATGGGCTCCCATGGACAGGCTGCCGGGGCTGAAATGTAGTTCAGGGCTAGAGCATTTCTGGATGTGAGTACTCACCGAGGAGGGCAGGCCAGGGGGCACCTTCCTGATCTTTTTTGGCTGTGGTCCTGTGAGGAAAGCGACAGAATGAAATCACATAAGCATACGTGCCCACACAAAGACCGCAACTTATTGCAGAAGTGAATATACAATCACCAATGAAAGGAGTCATTAATGCAGCCTCCTTCCTTCTGAAGTCCTGCTCAAGCAATTTATCCATCTGTCTTTGTGACTTCTCATTAATGTCTTATCAAAGGTTTTCTAGACTGATAGTATTCAATGACTTTCCTCATTAAGAACTCAAGTGATTTCACTTTTTCCGACTAAGAAGAAATGAAACCTCTCAGACACTTTTTAAAACCTCAGCAGGAGAAGTGATGATACACATCAACTTAAATTTAAATCAGAACAAAGAAAACATTTTCTGAAATGAAATCTGTGACAGCAGATTCATCCCATGATTGTGCTTAACACTATACTTGAAACAGTCCTTTACAGTCTTACCAGTGGGGTCCTGTGAGGGTCTCCTTCGAGGGTTGCTCCCCTCATAGGAGGAATAAAACTGGGAGTTGGGCTTCAGGCCAGATGGGGATAGGGGATCAGGACTGGGCATGGGTATCTCACTGGGCATAAAGCCAGGCTAAAGACGGAGTAAAAGAAAGCACAAGCTGATGCAGTGTAACAGGACAGGTAAAAAAGAAATAATTATTGAGGTAAATTAAGAGTGATCTAATTTAAGACTGACTGGGGGACAGAATTTGTCTAAAAGAGCCCGAGGTTGATACTGTAGCAGAACACCTGCCTTTCTGACTGATTTACCTGTGCTGAAAATGACGAGTATGGTCCTCGCTCAGCCTTCCCTGCTAGGAGAAAGGAATATAAAATCAGGTCATGAACGTGAAAATTGGGCTTTTATGTCAATATTAAATCACAATCTGGTGATTCCCTTTTCTCCATTTGGGTACCTCCCATCTGCTGTGTGAGTATACATGATGATGTGAGGTATTTATGGCTGTGGACTGCAAAACAACAACAAATTGGCCCATTATAAATGGTTCAGGGGCAATTGCACACAACCTCTGTCCCCTCCCCTGACAGTTAAACAGAGGAGAGCTATAGGCCACCACAGTCCCAGGGGAGAGCCTTGTTTGTGCATGGGTGCCCTTTATACCCCCCCACCCCACCCCCTCGCCCCCCTCCCACACTGAACACACAAACTGCAACACACAAACAAACCCCTCCTCCACCTCCTCCCTGATTACCCTGCTCCATTCATCCATCGCCACCTAACCATAAATATGGTTTGCCCTGAAGTGGTACATTACTGTCTAACCTGTGAGCGGCTGCTCTCTCAAACAAACAGCTCATTGTTTCAGTTCAGTCACACAGTTCATTTATAAAAATGTGTGTGTTTCAATCAGCATGTTCCTCCATCATTGAGTCCTATTATTAGAAAACACTGCCCCTGAATTTCCCTGCTTCTTTTAGGGTTCAGAAAAAGAAGATGTGAAAGTTTTAGTGTCTATGCTTCAACAGCTTAGTTCATCTTAGTTCATTTAGTCTTAGTTCATTTCTTACCAACGATCCCTGATCCAAATATGGGGGCAGAAGCCATACCCTCCTGTTCACTGTAAAGGCCTTCTTCTCCATAAACCTGAGGGAAAGACAGCAGAGGCTTTAGGAATATAGAAATTGAATTTTTTTTTAAAAAACCAAAGCCCTTTATTAATCCTCCTTTCACATCAAATAATTATCTAAGAAAAGAAACTGCTGAGTATTCATGCGAGTGGGACAATAAAGTTTATCCACTTTTGCTCTGAGCATTTAGGCCTGATTTGGGATGAAAGGATGAATATGGGACTCCTCAGCAGTGGCAGGGTTACTATACTATCACAACTGGATTACTACATAAATCCATGAGTCAAATATACCAACATTTCTAATTTTACATTTGGGTTTACTGGAAATTAGATTCCAGTGGAAACACACTTTATTAATCATGACATATACGAAGCATGTGACTTTAACGTCACTCAAGCTTCCCCTCCACGGAAGAGACAAAAAATGACAGCAGGTGACACAGAGGCCATATTTCCATTGTTTTTTCCACTTGAATAGGATTATACAGCATTGGCTGTTGCACTGACATTTCATAAGGTGTACATCAGCCCAGTAAAAAGTCTGCATCATTAACGATCTATAAGTTCCAAGTTACCCTGAATGTCGTTCCTTCCAGACAACTAAGGAGAAATTTGGCAACATTTGGCCTGGTCAATAGCCATTTTGAGCTCAGAAGATCTGGTAATTTGAGCTGTCCACAGATAAGACGTTATCCTCTCTTAACTAGTGGTACACTTAATTTGGGCTGCTGCAAAAACGGTTTGATACAGTACTGGAAAGACTGGACTGAAAAATTAAGGCTTTCTAAGCAGACTCACAACACCCAGTGAGATACATAAAGATTAATGAGACAGACTAATGTTTATGGTAGAGCTGGTTCACAGCTCCCTCTGGAAAGACATAACATTATGTGATGTGTGATGCACTGTTATTTTATTGTTCACTATGAATATGTTTATGCTGCTGTTTGTGGATCATTTGTAAAATGTTTCTTTACATATGTAAATCAACTCCTTAAAAATCTGAGTATGGTGGGTGAAGCTAAGGGTGTGTGTGTATGTGTGTGTTCATGTGTGAAATGGGTATAAATTATATGAGCACCCAAACTTTTTGTTGTGTTTCAGTCAAGTTCAGTTGCATGACATCTACATAGTCAGGTTCAATGTAGTGAGCGAGGATAAACCGTACCCTTCCTTGGTTGAAAGATGGACTGTTCTGTTCTCCTGGTCCCCAGGGGCTGGACCCAGTCCTGTCATCTAGTTGGAAGACAAAGATTAGGCCTGTTAACTTAAAGGCAGACATTCCTAACAGAGTTTTACACTTAAACTAAGTTTAACTTCAGAGAACGATGACCTGCTTTGATGCAGGTTTTTCAGGCTGCTCAAAGTAACCTCCGTTGAAGAGCTCACACAGAGACGGCACAGTGGCAGCGCCGTCACATAACGTGGATATGAGCTGTAGGAAGTTTGAATAATTAACACCCAGTATGAAGCTCCAAGAATCATCCCCGACATTCTTCATTCTCCCACTCAGCTCCTTTACATTTTCCATGGCAACAGTCATTCATCGCCTATCTATTCTCTCACATTTGGCCTACACCTTTGCCTTAACACAAGATGCAAGGTCTCAGTCTTACATGGGTGACACACGTCATCCCTGGCCAGAGCGCTACAGCTTTCAGAGAGGTGAATGTGTTTGAAAGGAGTGATTTTAAAGACTGGTGAAGCAGAAATTCCTGCCCGTCCCCTTTCTCTCAATCTCCTCTCGTACTGCTACACAGCATCTCTAGGGGAAAGCTGAGGCTTAATTGTGTACTGATTTGCATAATTGTGCATATTAATGAAGCTCAGCTCTATGAATATTCATATTTTTGTTTTGTTGTCTAATTAAAAAGCGGAGAGGGGAGATGGAGGGGTGGTGGTGGAGGCGGGTTAGAATCATGACAGGATCAGCAGTAGAACAGAATGATGGGTCCACAGCGCTGAGAGCTGCTAGATTGCCGTGACAACTGTGATCTATACGCACGACACCAGCAGAATAAGAGATGAAGGAGACAAAGTCTTGTCCCCTCTCTATGGCTGACTGTCACTCTCCACGTCAATCAAAGACGATAAAGAAAACACATGAACCATTCGTTTCCGCTCCAAATCATCAGCACCCGAGCTCCAGACAAGAGGAGGCTACAACTCAGTGTTTTCTCTTCTTGACTGCATTACACTTTTGTGGATTTCAACATGTAAACCAACCAGACAGAGAAACTTAATTGCATACTGTACATTTAAATTTAACTTATTCTGTAATTACATTCTAAGTTTAAATTGGCCAGTTACAGTATCAGTATTGACTAATAAAATCTAAGTTTACAGACAAGTTTGCCTTCCATTTTTGGGGCTACTGCAACAAACTGGCCACATTTCACTGACCACACACCTACATTATTACCATGTATTCAGAACCATGTAGCCTATCAGAACTGTCAAGTTAATTAGCGAGACATGAACATGTGGTATTTTTCCCCTGTTTGGGAGCACTCCTAGCAAAAGAAAAGTGAACTGTCACCATCCACTGCACAAATAACAGGGTATGTGCAGCTTATTTGCTTCACACCCATTTCGTATAAGAAAACCTTTCTCCAGGCAGGTGATGTGTGGGGTTAACAGGTGTTTTTCGTGAAATCAATAGTGTGGAGGAAATAATGGGAGGATTCACACCTGAAGGAATGGTATTAAGGAATGAATGTTCAGGATACATGAGAGAGAGGACAAATGATAAAATAAGAGGCATTTAAATTAATGTAAATTAACTCTCATGTTCTTCCTAATTAACTGATCTGATGATAAGCAGATGAATAAAACTGAGTGGAAAGGTTTTCAGAATTGCTGCCAATAATACTGACAACTCTACTTAATTAAAATCAACACTGAAAACAAATAGTGAGACTATGCAGGGGGTTCTATTATTCTGGTCTCTGTATTGTGTGTTTTTATTTATGTACTGCAGTAATAATCGATTCCCTCTACACAAAAATCTACTGTAGTTTCAACCATAGGAGTAAAAGGAGAGTAATAAAAAATATGCAAGTACATGTAATTATAAACATAATACACCTTGATCAGCTGTAATCTCTTACATACACCATAGTGTAACAGTGCGGGATTACATGCCACCACAGTGCTGTAAGCGACTGTTAAAACCCGTTTGATGCCTTTATTCCACCAAAGAGCCAGAAATTAATCCAGTCACTGGCAGAGAGGGGGGACTTTCAGTTGACCGCACAACAGCTCGACTGAAACAGGTAACTAATTACGAAGTATTCATGTGTATAACATAAATGAAAATGACATGTTTTACTTGATCTGGTCCAGAAAATCTAAGCTTGCCAGGTTTTCTCCTCCAAAGTTCAACATGTAAGAACCTCTTTGTTTTCTTGAGCCGTGCTTGTGTGTCCCCTGTTGTGTCATTTCAGGTAGCTGGATAAATATGTGTCCTTACTCTGCTTGTAAAGTAACTGCCTCTGGCAGCCATCATTGTCTTTATGTCTATAACTGTGCACAGAATGTGACCCTTTTTCAAGTGTGAGTTGGATATACTTGTTTCCTCTTCCTCACTATCTCCAGCAGGCTTTTGTTTATTCTGACTAGTTTTTCCCCGATGCTTTTTCAGTTCGTGGTGTACTTCTTATTTCACCACATTACTGCTTCACCTTATTCACACCCCTTGTCCTGTGCGCAGTTCATAATTTGGTATTGTATAATTTTGGGGACAGACTGGGACTACCTGAAGAGATACAACACATCACAGTACGGATCATTATCATATATAAATAAGACTTCTATAGAGGTATGAAATTAAATCACATTTTGAAAAATGACAGAAAATTCTGTGTCATTTTATCAGAACAAAAAAGTTTTATTAGTATCACACGAAGCGTCAAAACGATGAGAAAACCATGAGTAGTGCAGTACTCAGACAGACTACCAGGACGGGAAAGAGAAAAATGAAGAAAAGGGTGAGTAACATCAGACAAATTCTCTGGTGAACCCCAATGCACTTCTCCGCCCAGCACGCAACGCCCCTTTAAGCATGGCTGGTCTATAATTACACAGGAAGAAATACTGGAAACAGACAGCCAGCCTGAGTCATAGGCCTCATGAGCAAAACTCTGCCACATACATTGACCAAACTTGCAGACATGTCTTCGTTTTTACAGGAACACTGCCCCAGGCACCTATAACTGAGTGTGCCGTTTTGTCTACACACCTTCTTCCTTCCCCTGGCAAAGTGAGTCACACAGACACAAAGCATGATGTCAGATCAAATCTCAAGAGAGTGAACACTGTTAATGAAATACTGAACAATGTACAATAACACAGGCCAGGCTGTTTTAACCTGTGAGTCACTGGAGACTTCGCATGCACAACACAGCCTGCCCTAACCCACAAATACAGCCGAGAGTACATTTGAATGTCTTTGTTCTGGCAAAGTGTTAAGTGATACACATTTTAACAGAAATGTGTGTGAGGAATTACCATTTTAAACTATGAATGTACTTGTAACTTTAAAATCCTTTAGTTTCCGTGATTCACTACCACATCTGTGTGTGAAAATCGAACATTTCATGCAAATTTAAAACTCCTCCCCTTCTGCATTTCAGCCCATACCAAAGCTTAAAAATACATTTAAGGATTCTCGGTTTCCAGAGACCAAAAAATGAAAGCGCGCTGACAATTACTTTAACTGACTAGTGAAGGGGACTGAACGGGCACACAAGACCAGAGCATTAATATTATCATCACTGAAAGCTCCAGCAGGGAGTGTCCCCATAGCCACACATGTTAAACCTCCACATACCCCAAACCTTAACCATACTGGGGGGGGCATCTGACTGACTCTGCAAGGAAAACATGTGGCAGCTGCTTCACAAAAAGCAGGAATACAGTTTGAAGTCTCTTTGAAACTGATCATACGATATCACAACTGTTAGAGACCAGAAAAACAGAGATTCATTTACAACATAGAGACAGACGTGTCGTACACTGAGGTGCCACATGTGCTACCTGAGTATCCAGCAGTACAGCAGAACTGCTCTGACCTACACCATTAAAGTATCAGAGGCAAACACTATAGCATTGTAGTAGGTGGTGTTTTGGGAAATACACTCTTTCTCAGAGTGAGATGAGATGAAGGTCTGAACATACACAGAAATGTAGAATTTTATATTTATGAGCTATTTCTTGACGAACAACATTTTATCCATCTGCCCAGTGCGTCTGTGCACAAACTCTGCCAAAAACATGGGCTGGTGGTACCAAACCTGGCAACATCACTGATGACAAGAAAGTCACTGCATCTGGCTGATGTTCACCGAAAAACAGCTGTAATAACTAAATAGTGCTTAAGTTGTTTTTACATTTCTGTTTACAAAAACGACATAAAGCTTGTTATGTAGTAAACTTTAGAGGTGCTGGTAGGCGTTTTTTAACTTTGGAAAGCTGTTTTTCACTGCTTCCAGTCTTGATGCTAAGCTAAGCTAAGTGTCCTTAATCCAACTCTGGAAAGAACCCAAACAAGCCTATTTCCCAGATTTGTTGAACTATTTAAGTGACACTCCACCCAAAATACTGATTGTGTTATGACAATATCTGTATGCTTAAAAGGTGACTGTTAAAAAATTTCACAAAGACCAGCCACTGCAGTTGACTTAAAAAAAAAACTATGAATTATTAAGAAGGAGGGGGAAAAAAGTATCAAACGTCATAAAGAAAGTTTTCATAGCACTCCTGCATCGTCATCTACTTCTCTACAGCCATCTGCTCTGTATGTTTCAACAATCACTGTTTTGCCAATGTTTGGGGTAAATACTCTGTGATATACTGAAAGGACAGGTGGACGGATGAAGAGTGTTTAATGATGCAGGACTGCTGTAGACGTTTCCAAGGACCTTGTTAAACTTTTTTTCCCTGCTGTAAAATCCACATATTCAGGCAGATTACAGTAGCTGTTCTTCATGGAGGAGCAAACTATAGATTTCTTTCAGCTAACAAGGCATCTGCTAAAATTGAACAAGATTTTGGGTGGAGTATAATTTTAAGGCAAAGGCACAGTCCCGTGAAGAGCCGTTGGATTGATAACATCTATGTGTCTCTTTTGTAAGCACACACCTTACCTTGACAAAAGAACATGTAAGTGGCCCTCAAATGAATAGAAGAAATAGAGCCCCCTATTCCCCACCCTGCCAACACTTGCCTTGTCTTTCAACTTAATTCAATATCCTGTTTCATTTCTACTGCCAGCCGAAAAAGAGCTACAGCACTTCTACAGATACCAGGGTGACAGAGGAAGGTTTGTGTGGGGCACGTGAATCTGCTATGTTAGGAATGTAGACATTTTTTAAAGCTAACAAATTTTTATGACAGCAATACAAAAGAGACACTACAAAATGAAAAACCCAGTGCATCTCTGAGGACTGTCTGTTTGTTTACACTAAGCTGCATGCATGCCTTAAAATCGACTGTAAGGCCTGGGAAGCATGGAGGATAGATAATAGCACTAAATGAGCTATGTGAAGAGGAGAAGTAGGGTGCAAGATTACAGGACAAGGGAATACACTTTTCCACAGAGAGGAGATTAATTGAGTCTTTCCCATCAACCCCCACCCCTCTGCCTTTGTCCTTAAGTGATTGAATGGCAACAGCTGAGAAGGTGAGGGAAGGGACACCTGCAAGGCGAGGAAGAAGACCTAGAGGAGATGATGCCTGATCTACATAGACTAAAATTAGCTGGCAATCCTCCCTGAGGTTCCTTCCAATAATCTGTGATCTGCTATGCAATTCATGAGAAGAAGAGGAACAATTTCCTTTTCTATTACCATTCAAAACACAACCAGTGAGTCAAGGCGGGGTAGTGAGACTGAAAGGAGCCCACCACTGGTATGTTTTACAGTCATGAGATGTACAAGGGAGCTTTACAAACAATCAAGGCACCTTTGACTAGCTTTGGGTGAGAGAAAAGAAGAGAAAAGTAGCTTTTCTTTTCTTTGTAATTATTTTTTACTGACATTATTACCATGTATTCAGAACCATGTAAAGCATTTGTTCTATTTAAAAGGCAAAGAATTACAAAGCCAGAAACACAAAGAAAAACAAAGACAGAAAACTAGGAAAGTCTAAAACCTTTTTTGTGTTCTTACCTGAACCTCCAAACTCTCTGCGGAGAGTAGTCTGCCGGCTCTTGCCATTTGAAACTGGAGGCTCAAACATCTGAAATGAGAGGAATGAAACTGTAAACAAACCGGTGAAGGTCCGTCTAAGACTTTGCTGAGTTGTATCCTCTTCACTTGTGCAAAGGTTGTTGAGGTGGTATTTCAAACTTCTGTCCTATCCTGTATCCTATCCTATTTGGCCAACAGCTACAACGGGCATGAGGCAATCTATGCATTCCAGCTTTGACTGAGAAAATACTACAAAAATTAAAGTGACACAACAACAACAATCTTGTATGATGTACACGCTGCAATCCTCCAAACCCTGACCAACTGACCCATTCATGGATGCCATGATTTTTCATTCACATTTAAACCTGCTTGACAACAAGACTTTTTATGAAAGTTAAAGTGATTTGTCATTCTGTGAGCATAGAATGAACTGTATGGGATGCAAACTCAACAAATTCAAGCAATCTTCAGAGAGATCTTACCGCGCTAAAATCCAGCAAGTCGCTGAGCTCCTTGTCTGTTTCCACTGCAGCCATTCTCTGCTGCTGTTCACTTGGCCCTTTCAGTCTCAGCAAGCGACTACAAGCAGAGGTAAGGAGAATATGAGTATATTATGTTTGCCCATTTGTAAGATGGTTAACTATTCTGACCAGCAAAGGTAAAGAGCAGGAGAACTAGACATCCCCAATATCAAGTATCAGAACATGTTTCGATACCTCTATTCAGATAGTGTGATAACATTATGGGTATCCCTGTTGGTGCTTTATACAATATCTAATCAATACTGACAGAGGGTGATATAGTCTTACAACCAAATACATAGAGCTACAGATTTATTGTTCATTCCACTCAGCTGGAACAGTGTCACGGAAATATTATCACTTAACTGCTACACAGTGTTTAAAAAGTAATGTTTTCTTTTTCATTTTACAAATGAAGTCTTATTTTCATCATGTAGTTTATAATTTCTATTGCTTAAAATGTTTCACTCAGCAGCTGAACTGCTGAGATATAGAGATATAACAGCACTGCCAGACGCAGCTTTGCAACAACATCCACAAGGGGCAACCACACAGGCAAACAGACTTTGGTTTCTGACAACTCAGGTTTAATATTTTATCTAAACCACTGACCATATAATCTAAACCGCTTTTACTACAGATGAAAATGAACACTAATATTAAAATTAGTGCTCAGACTGTAAAAGCCCCTTGAATGAAGCAGACTGATTCAGGTTCAAGCCTGACCTTCCATGTTTATGGTAGGACATTTAAAGTGTCTTCTTTTTCACTTGTAAATAAGTGGTTAAAAATTTTTTTTTTAACTTGCTTTATGACTTTGTGATAAAAACACTCAAAGACAATATCTACAGAAAAAATGCCAATCTAATATTTATATTTCACATCTCTACACACTAGTTGATGATACAAGCGGATGAAAAGTTAATGTTTCACAACACAACTGAGAGGAGAGTCAATTAAAAGACACATTGGGATGACCAACATACTGCACAACCCCACTCAGTCAGCTCTTACAGGAGCATTATGCAGGCTCAGGTAATCTTTATACAAATTACACATTTAAAATGAATTAATAACTAGTGCCTAACAAAAATAAACACTCATGTAGTGCATACTTGCCAGAGACCATCAGAGTATTGACCAAGTAATGGGAGTATCCCTGGAAGCCCACATTTAACGTTGGTGACCATGGTTCAGCCACAGGACACACTGCGCTTGTTGTTAGTCAGGCCCTGGGCTCAGGCTGCTTCCTCCACCTCATAAACCAACCTGCTCTGACAGCCAACCTGCTCTTTTGAATAACTTACAGAGCAATAACACAGCACTCTCAAATAAGCAATGCACTGTGAGAGCAGCCTGTATCAAAGCAAACGCAGGCCATGTGTGTAAAACATCCAAGTTTAATTTCTACATGAGGTGGGCAAACCAGCAGTACAAAAGCACTGCAGTGTATCCCAGCTGGGGGAAATGACAAAGTTATGTTTGTGGTCAGAGGTGTCGATTAAATTAGTTTTGTTCATTCACGTAGCATGTGGTGTAGCTGTAGCTTCTTAGCTGATGCATTTGGAATTTGTTGTCATTATTCTGGAGACTTTTACCACACCACTTTGAATGATATGATGCAGACCCTGTGTGCCTCTGTAGGCTGCCCTCAAAACAGAATGTTTTTTTTTCTTTATACATTCAATTTAATGTTGGTACAAGGTAATCAATTTACTTTGGGTACCAGGAATAGTCAGACTTTCTGGTGCATTAGTTGCTACGAATGCAAAGTTATTGAATGCCATAAAAATAAAAAACAAATAAAAATAAAACATTTGAAAATACTTAATTAACAACACTACAAGCTGTAAACACAAAAACGATTTAAATGCTGAATCAACTGTCAACAGTCAATCAAATAAAGCTAAGCTATTCCACATTTGTATAATCTATTGAACTGAGGCATTTTTCTGTTTGTTGTCTAGCATGTGGTTAGCTCAGCGAATAAAGGGAACAAAAAGACAAAATAAAACAACAAGCATACATTATCTTAAACTATTTAAAGAGTTGGGAGGAGGGGTGTAGATTTTTCTCAGTCATGACCTCAAGTGCATTTGTGAGATGATTAACTGTAACCACTTAAGTAACTCAGTATCATTTTCATGGCATGACTGAACATTTGCTTTTAGTCTAAAATAATACACTAGAAACAGAAAAAGCCAGTTAGTTTCAGTTATTTGAGCTATTCCTGGCAACTACAAAAGCATCACCCATGCTTTTAAGTGCAGATAATTTTTAGACCAATGTTGTATGCAGTTATAGGACTCTTACTTTTAAAAATGTTGTAAGTAATCTCAGTACTCTGTTTATAATCAAGTAAAACCATGACAATAAAAGACAACACCAATAATCAAGAATTTGTCTACACTGATAACTGGTTTAAAAAAAAGACAAAAAGCAACTGTATCAGATTCTTTTGGCATGAAAAGATGCTACCACTATATCAATACTAATGGAAAAGCAATGTAAATAGTGGTATAATAGCTTATACTAACAAAGTTAATCACTAACGGGAAATGTGTTATCATCTAAGAACAGACCAAAATATTCTGACACTACAAAATCTAGTAATTTCTGTCTCTCAGTGAGCTGAGGTCAAAATGGGGGATAAGTGTTTAGCCCCTCCTAACAAATGGAAGTTACATAGGCTTGTCTTGAGCACCCCCAACCTCCGGCCTGCCCATTTGAACAAAAGTTTTAAAAGCAGAAATAGCCACACAACATCTCACAAGGGGACATGTCTTTTAATCAACAGGCTGTGTTTTCACGGCTCATCGGCAGGTTAAAAATCCTGCGGGACATTTAAAAGGACCTAAAAACCTGTTGCCTGCCCCCTGACATCGAGCAGGAGACACTGGTGAACACAAAGACTCAGTACACTGAAGTTTGAACAGAGTGATGAAAAACATAACAAAAGCAGAGTAAATGTCAAAAACTTCATTAAACAATTGGTCAAAACGTATTTTAAACAGTGCACGGTGGATAAAATAAGGCTTTAGCTGCATTATTGTTGCTCGTTAGAATGGTGGTTAGTTGTTGGTGGAGGTGGGCAAATATAATACTCCTAAGTTATACTTTTAACACGGATTTTATTATCACTGCACAATTTTGTGGTTTATACTCACGATAAGTGGCCTGGGCTGCGTTAGTCAAACTCTAGAAATCCTGATAACAGGTGGAAGACATTTCCATTTTAGTCACAACACGGACTGTTGTAAAACAAATCAACAACGTCTGTGCACGTTAACGTTTCACGGCTAACGTTCGTGCATTTGTCTCTAGAAAAGCTACATACTAGTGCTTCAGACAGCTAAATCCCGGGGGGAGCTAACTCAGCCTGGTAATATGCTAATGTGCTGTAACATTATAGCCCATTGAAGTAAACAAAGAAGTCTTTTCCACCACACACAAGCTGCTAATACTCAGCAAAAACACTGCAAGCTCGCTCGGGCCGAAGAGACGAAAAATCCAAGACCCCGCTTTTCCCGGCTGTGACACTCCGCGCAACTTGGACGATGCGCTTAAAACTTGACATTTACTCCAGTAACAACGTGACAGACAACTTCTGATTGACATGCATACTCTTGCTACGAATGTGTATTTAGCCGCACAATTACCTGGATTCAATAATGTGGCATCCAACAGGGAGAAACGAACGGCTGGAGTAGAGAGAAAAAACAAAGTTAGGGATAGGATCCTTCCCCCCGTGGTCCGGACTGTGGGCTTGATGAAGAGGAGGAAAGGCAATATGAACCACTCCTCCGCCGCCTCGCCTCGCTGTTGTCTTCGTCACGAAACTGAAAACACGTCTCCAACGCAAACCATAACTCTTGTGTTACTCCGTTTCCTTCTTCTTAGAGAAATTGTAACCATTTCATTTCCCAAGTAGACATTTTAACAGCCTCCACATTGTCGGTTCCAATGGGGTATCACTCCGCAGGAGCACAGCCCACGGGAGGACATGGACGCTGAAACATCAGCGGTGTCCAATTTCAACTAAAACGAAGTAACCAAACGAAGCGGGTTTCGACAGTCTTTGGATTGACGCAGCGATTATGTGAAATACTTCAAAATGTCACCGTTTTGTGGCTGCGAGCAACACGCAAACTGATCGGAGTGCCAATTCGCGGGGATCTATGTCGAGCGGCGGATGAGGACAGCGGAAAGCCCAACAGGGCAGACCAGTATAAGATGGAATGATAATATCAGAGGGAGGACCAATTGGATACGACGAACATTTGATTGGCACGTGAGACGCCCAAATATGTTTCAACATCAGCCTCGAGGGCAGTCTCATTTTGCCTGCGGGTTGCTTGCGTTTTAATTTTGTTCTCAAACAGTGTCTGAGCTGCAAAAAAAAAAAAAAGAAAAAAAAGAAAAGAAAAAAAAAAAGGCTTGTATGTGTCTGTGTCAAAGAGAGATGGGAGTTCACCGTACGTCCTTATGCAAAATAATAAGAGTGTAAGAAAATTTGAGTGGGTTACAACTGGCTATAATGTTTAAATTCGGGCCAATGACATCTGATTACAGGATGACCTTGTTATGAACAAATTAAAAAATATTACTGTGAAAAAAAACACTTATCACAGCGGCCTATATATGACAATATGCGCTATATATTGCAATATTCAATATAATAGAAACAATGCCACCGTTTTGTCCAGTGGTTTTAGTTTAATCCAATGTTAAAGGAGATAACACATTTATAGTTTTAAAATGCTATGAAAACATAACAGAGAAATAATTACAGTGTCCTATATGTATAATAATGTTTGCAGACTTGCAATTATTAAGTGTCATTTTGTATTCACAACACCCTTTTGGTACACGAATTTTAGTTTGGTCCAGTGTTTGAGGAGAGAGGGGAAAAAAAAGTTACAAAATGTTATGAGTACAGCCCTGATAAAATAGTTATGTCCATATCACCACAGCACATGTAGGTATGGTAATATTTGAAGTCTTGCAATATATCAGTATGTATTCACACTAGTTTTAGTGTAGTGTTTGGGAAAGGAAAAAAAAACCCAAACATCTGTAGTTAGAAAAGTCTCTGACATGTTGAGTGCAAGGGTAGCAGGAAAAAAAAAAAAGCAAAGCTACAGCCATTTCCTTCTCTCAAACTGGAATCAAAAACCTGACTTTACAACATGAGCCAGCACCTAACTCACACAAAATGGGTTTTTCACATGAGTTGTACATTGGTGGTTATGTAAACAGGTCTGCAGTTAATGTCAGTGTTTGTTTTGAGACTTTCTAGAGAAAACCTCAACTGGTTTTGAGGGGAAACAACCTAAATAACATCTGTGCCGGCCTTTACGAGAAAACTCAGCCATCCACTTTGTGGTTCACAACACATGCTCAGCATGCATTGCACACATGCAACTCACACCTGTATGCCATTAACAGTGGCACTAACATGTTATCCTTTTAGAACTGAATAAATGTTTTTAAGAAGCACCACAGAATATTTAGCTACAGAGACAGACAATGCATGCTTTAGACTGCACTGTTAGAAGAGTTATAACCTAGCTCGACATATTTTTGACATATTTCAGTCAGTGTGAGCACATCAACCTCATTATGACAAAACTGGTTTCATGTCACAGATTCACTCGTGAAGCTCCTACAGTACACCTGGGGAAAGGCGCATGGCAGTGATCATATCGCAGCTCTATACCAAACATCAAACAATATTTGGTTTGTTGCCTTTTAAAAAGTAGGACAAGCGGCATGGAGGCAAAACAAGATCAAGGTTGAACGGTAAGGCGCAATACTAAAAAAAAAAAAACAAGGCTATATTTAGAGTGGAACTCCATTTTCTAACCCCAAAGTGTGTACCCTCCTCACCACCCACTCTTTCCTGGGCTCTCTTCTTCTTCTTCTTCTTATAGATGAGCACCATAGCTTTGAAAATGGGTTACCCCCATGCAGCCGCCCACGCATCAGGTACAGTATAAAAACCTGGGGCATCCTGTTATGACTTCTGGTTTCCTGTTTCCTGTGAAAAATACAGCCCCCATTCTCTTTCACACACACTCACACACACACAAACACACTGATGTTCTCCACCACTCATCACGCACCAAACAGAGCAGGGCTGGGATCAGTCATTCCAAATATATTAGTTTGTACTTGAAATCCTGGCTCAAGTATTTAGGAACAAACTGAAGATAATATCATAGTGCCTATTAGATTCAATAAATGATACAGTGGTATGTTTACCCATGTTATTATCCCAGGAGGACTTAATCCAGTATCTTAGTGAATGGGTATCACACACTGTGATATTCTAGTGGTCAGCCATCAGCCTTGAGAAACATACAAAGCTGCAGCATTGTGAGGAAGTCACTATGTTATAAGGTGACATGAGCAGCTGTTTCCCCTACTCTTCACAACATTTAATTTGTTTTTTATTTCATGTATACATATTCTCATCTCACATGCCAGAGAGGAAGATGTACAAGTGTCAAGGGACCACTGAAACACCAATAACAGCGGTGTGTGCTCGTGTGTGAACTGCTCCCCCGCCAACCCCCACTTGCCAAAAATATGAAAATAACACTGTTTGCTGTTTGTGACACACAACATGCTGCTGCTGCACCCTCCCCCAGGCGCCAAGATACCTGAGCTTCTCTCTCAACAGGGGTCAGCCACATCACCCTTAATGAGCACAAATCTTTCTACCTTCCTGTGGTGGCTCTAGCCTGCCACGCTGAGTGACGGCGTTCACGGTTAATTGTCTTGGCACAAACTCATAGCCCCCACCCCCACCCCCCCACCCCATCTTTCACGTTCGGGCTTTTGTTGCTACTGAAAAAGACTTTTACAACATTTGTTTTATATCAGTTTTGGATGGAGGTCATCATCCTGTTTATACACGATGTCTCAAAAAGCAGCAATGTTCAGTAGTTTTGTACAAATCAAAGCATAATTTCTTTCTTTTAATCAGGCGTTTACATTCTATAGAGCCTTCACTCACTTTTTTCCTTGTTTGGTTTTTTTGCAAGAGAAAAAGCAGAATGACATACTGTTCTTTTTCCTCATTTTTAGCTCATCATCCCCTCCCCCTTTCTTGCAGATTGGAATTCATTAGCAATCAAAGAGCCACTGACAAACGCCCAATCTTAATTACCCCCTCATTTGCATATTTGCATATTAATGACTGCAGACTTTGCTGTTTTTCTGCTGCAGTAGTCCCCCCACACCCACACTCCCCTCCCGCCTCCCATCAACACTGCTCAGACTTAGCCACCCCACATACTGCAACACTATGTCTTTCTCAGTGCTTCAAGGCCTCACACTTTCAGACTGAAGTTGACAGAGACGTCAAGGGGAGACGTTTTATAATCGCTCCAGACATAAGCCAAACGGATGAATCACTGTGCTTGTAATTCAAACAGGATGAATGTATTTCACCAGGGCTTTAGTTCACTTTCCTTGCCTTCTTTCAGTGTTATGTATTAGGTCACTTGGTTGCAGCAATGTATAGACAATACACCCCTCACCCTAGGGTATATTTTGATATCTTAGTTTGGAAGCATACTTTAATGAGCAATTGTACCAGAAGTACTCACTGCTATGCAGTTAATGCGCTGCCCCCATCTGGTGAAACTAGAGTAAGACTAAGAAGTAATATTCCAGCAAATGAAGACATCATGTTTGCAAATTAATATTAAAATATATACATTTATTGACAATCATGACTTTATAAAGACAAAGCCTTTGATGATTTGACCATAAAAACATCACAGATGTTACTGAGAGGATGACGTATGCAAAAAAGAACAAAACAAAGGAGTGAAATGCTCCAATCCTGCCACAACACAGGATGCACTTCAATGGCGAATCCATGTCCTACATCATACCGTATAGGAAGAAATAACTTACATAACTTACAATTATTAACTTATAGTAATTATATAATAATTTGTTTCAGCTGAGATTACTCAGTGAGTCATGAGAAGGTTGCTTAGGACGTAGAAACAGTGAGTGTCCAGGGCTGAATCTCTAGGTTTTTTTTGTTTTTTTTATTCTAAAGGCAGCCACTGCCCCATCACAGCTAATATGAGGCTAATCATACCAGAGCAACAGAGAGAGCAGAGAGTGCATTTAAAGTTGTAACTTTTTATTTTTGGCTTTGACATAAGTGTCATGCTAAAATATTTTAAACACTGTGCTTCACCTCAAGACATCTCAAAGTTTGTAGAAATCAATCACATCAACAAATGCAAAAAACAAAACAAAACAAAAACAAAAAAACAAAAAACAAACAAAAACAAATTCCTACACTCAGTCACCTCTTGCTAACACAGACACACATAACCTCTAAAATAATGATAATGATTGTTACATTTGTCAATGTGTTTGCATATTATATATAAAACCAAATCCATATATGTCTCTGTCTGTACACATGTACAGATGCTTAACTATGATTGCAATAACTGGGATTGACAAACTCGTGCTGTTAAGCCTCAGAACACTCTGGAGAAATTCAGAAAAGAAAACCAAAAAGCTGAACTGAAAAAGAGACGTTAGAAAATTAAGCAGAGCTATTGTATTTGTTTTCATATTCCTTAAAGAGATAAATCTTCCAGTTTAGATACAGTATGTACAGTCTGTGTGACTGCAGGGTATTGAGGCGAGGATGAACAAAAGCCTAATGGTGTGTTAGTCTCCAAAATCCTGAACTGAACTTAGTAATTAGTAATGACTGATGTTCTCCACGTTGCCAACAAACATTCAGAAGAATTATGCTGTAATTGATTTCAGAGGAAATTTTCATGGATAACAGAATCTCAGTGGACTGACTCCACAAAAGATATAAATTGTAGATAGAGTATCTTTGCCAGCATGTGACCGTCTGGCTTAGATGTAAGCAGAGTTGATCTGATAGCTGGAGCCTTTAGGGGTTCACCTGAGGGAGGATGTGGCAAACAAGCTGTTTAAATGTGTGGGTGTATGGTTTGAGGCAGCAGCTTCTCCATGTTTTTACATACTGTGTGCGAGAGTGTGAGTAGATTGCGTGTTCAGTCTGCAGTGCGCGTGGGAGTGCTTGGTTGGTTCAGCCCCATGGTTTTACAAAGCCAGCCGGCAAAATCTACCTCCTCCGCTTCAGACCGCTTGATGAACATATGGTTCTGCAACAAAATACAATCACATAGACATAAGATACTGGACGTTAAAAACTTAGTGATTGTGCTGCTGACTATAACTGTACAATTGATATGAATATAACATTTTCCTTTAATTCCAGTTACGCTTTGGTTCGGCTAAAGTGTTTCTACCTTCTCTGATCTAAATATTTGACTTGTCAAATATTGAACATGTTCCCAGTGCAAACAGGCCAAAACAAATTTGTAGTCTGCCTGAGGACACTTACCGTCAACATTTTCAAGTCTGCCCTGTCTGCTGGATTTTTTATGAGACTGAAAATAACAGAAGAGAGAGGAATGAAAGCTCTTCATACATCAAGTTACTCTCGAAACATTAGATCACGTTTACAATTACTTCTGATAGCTAACATTAAAAAAAAGAGAGGATGTGTTGTGTGTTAGGTGTAAGTAACAAAACACAGCTGAGCAATGTTGTCTCACCACTTTGTCACAAAGTCCTGGAAATCAGAGGTGAATACACCATGTGGTAGTTTGGGAGGGGGCTGAAATACAGAGGAAAGTTGAATGAACTTCTGATCCTATCACCAACCAACAGCAGAGTGTGGCTGCTTCCTGATTTAGCAAGGATGACAGTCAATACTGTATCAGGGGGCAGTTTTTAGCTGTTTTTAGATTCTTACCTCATTTACTATGTAGTCTAGGAGTTCAAAGATGGCCATTACAGCACCATGACCTGGAAAAGAAGCAGAGGTTAACTGAGTTTTATATTCAACATTTCTAACAAGACTGTTAGGTACGCACAGATTTTATCCTCACCACTGACAGGTCTACCCGGTGGTCTGGGTCTAGGTGAAGTGCTGTGTGTCTCTCCCTCACTACCGTCCAAGATGGGTCTTCCAAATATGGCCTCCAGTTCTTTCGCGTCTGGAGGAGGGATGGGGTAGCGTCCAATCGACAGCTCCACAAGGGACAAGCCCATACTCCACACATCTGACTGCACTGAATAGTGGGTTCCCTGCAGTCTCTCAGGCTAAACAGCAAACACGAGCAATAAACAACAAAGTCAGAGATTAAAATCATATCAACAAATACAAGGAACTGTTCAAGTATTAAATGTCAGATATAAAATAGATGAGATGTTGTTCTGGTGTTACAGTTGTTTAGAACATTCAAAAATTCCTTGAAAAACAGTAAAAAAAATAAATAGCATACATTTTTGTACTTAAATTGAGGCACTGGTTGAAGTTAGGTTACTGAACTTTTAATGGAGCTTCGTGATCTACACAATATGATAAAGGATGGGAAGATTTTACAAACAAGTCAGACACACAGACATCAGATCAGAGTAACACTAGGGAACTAAACAGAGTTCATTTTTTCATAGCATAATTCAGAGACCAACATACCGACATGTAGGATCTTGTTCCAACAAAGGAATTGGCCATAGAGTCTATGAGCTGCCCGCTCACACCAAAGTCACACAACTTGATCTCACCGCGTGAATTCACCAGTATGTTTGAAGGCTTCACATCTGTTGGAAAAAGGGATATATTATGAAAACTTCACCTGACTGACATTTATAACAATATGTAACCACATATAACGATTATTAACATAAAGGTAAATTTATCATTTAGACTGTATTTATCTTTGGCAAGTGAAAGCAAGTATTAACAGGCTAATACAAATGCTTAAAAAAAAATAATTAAAGCATCTTGCTATTGTGTGTTACAGAAAACCAATAAATAAATCTATATGTAATCATTATTTAATAATCAATAATTAACTACCTCTATGCATGATTTGGTGTTTTTCTCTTAGGTAGGCAAGGCCTCTCAAAACCTGTTTTAAAAAGAGGAGAAATTATTAAAGTCAATAACTGTAACCAACCTTAATGTGAAAACAACAGTCAGAGACAAGCATGAAACCAATCCAGGCACATGGTGTGTGTCTGCATAATAAGTCCATGATTTATTTTGAGCTTAGTCCAGTAAACTGAAAGACTGATATGACAACAGAAAGATCTTGATTTTTTAAAGTCTTTATGAAACTGCTTAATCTAAACAGGACAGTTTAGGCTAACCACTGTTTCATCAATGTCAATAGTGTAATATAATACGACAGTATACTTACAGCTATGCTGACTTTGCCCAGAATCTCTTCAGGGATCCTCCTTGCTTCTTTCAGCACCTGGTCCAGAGATCCACCATCCTGAACAAAAAAGAAGACAACAAAGAATACAATGAGTCATAAAACAAACTGTTGAAAACACAGATTCAGAGGCGAACATCTTTCTCATTACCGTGATATGTCCTTATATTGTGACACAGTCAGTGAAAAGGTACAGTGGTACTCGGGCTGTGGAATGTCCACACATATGTTTCTTAGAACAATTATTCTAAAGTAGTTTTTAACTTCATGTCATGGCTGCCACAACACATTTACACAGCATTCAGTCACAACACTGTTGTTTAACAAAAACCTTGAATCCGTTTGAAAACTAAATTAAACATGATACTGACACATAACTACAGCAAGACCATGGAGGATCAGTGCCCACAGTCTGTGTCAAAAGTGTCTCCAAGTCCAGTTAGACATTTTCTGTACCTGATCGTCAGTGTGGGTGTACACTGCTGAGCCAAAACACTGTGACCAGCATGGGCACTACAGTCTGCAGCCATGCATCTCCATACACAGCAAGGTGTGATGCACTGTATGCTGCGATGCATTTCACCCATAACAATCATAAACGTTTTCTGTGACTTGTGCCACAGTATTATTGGCCATAATAATTTTGCCCTTGTCAAAGTTGCTCAGGTTCACTTACTGTCTTTATATATCCCAGACCAGGATATGTGCCGTTGTTATGAGATAATCAACATTACTCATTTCATCTGTGAGTGGTCATAATGTTTTGGCTCATCAGTTTATAAAAAAACGTAAGTGTAAAATAAGATAATTTTACTGTAGGAATGAACGATAAATACAACAATACATTACCATTAATATCTACCCACACACACTGTTAATCCTCTTCAGTTCTCTCACCATGTGTTCCATACAGATACTGATCTCGCCGTCGCTGTAAAAGGCTCCGTAGAAGCCCACAATGTAGGGAGAGTTACACTCATGCAACACCTGAAGCTCTCGGATGATCTGGTTTCTGATAGCAGGTTTAATTTCTAGATGAATGAGCTGAACAGAAAAGAGAATCAAGATGGAAAATGTATTCAGAGTTACTTTTCCACACAACAACAGTCTGATTAAAATCAATATTAATCATCTCATCTATCTGTAGCTCACCTTTCTGGCCATGATGATTCCTGATGGTTTGTGGCACTCCTTGTTGACGACACCCCCATTGCCTGCACCCAGCTCACAGATGCGATGGAAGTCATCATCTTTCAACTCGCCTACCTTGGCCTTCTGGGTAAGGAAAGCTTCTAATCTCTTCTTCTGCTGTTCATCCAGGTCCAACTCTTCCAGTATTTTCTTAAGTGCCTCCAAATTAGCCCTGAGAAAATCAGTTCAGAATAGGAATAAACCATCTTTCAGGTTGCACAACACATTTACAGCTTACACAGGATAAGATGATAACAATTTGGTCAATAGGATAACTTACTCAGATGCAACGTCTGTTTTGGTGAAGGAGGATAATCCATCGCCAGTAGGAGCAATGTTTAAGGGAACTGGTTTCTTTTTAGGAGCCATGCTTAAATGTGGATAAACTATGGGCTGAGGCTCAAGAAACTTCTCTCCTGGGCTATAGATAATGATTCACTAGGTCTACCCTCTCCCCTCGTAGAGGTTTCTGACTGAAGGTAAAGTAATATTATCTGTGATCCGCATGAAGATTTCTTTCATAGGCGCTGTGCTTACAGGCTAAATAGCAAAAAGGTGTTATCTACCTAGGTAAATACGACCAAACTTGAGTATGGGGCTCAATACTTTACAAGGGCCTGGCCTCAGATTCTGCTTAACTGACCCTTTTCTGATTCACAACAAAATGAACAAAGCTGCAAGTTCTTTAAAAAAAACGAATGTGGCACTATAATGCTATCGTTAGCTAGTTGGCTAACGATATGTTAACGTTAGCTAGGTTAGTTGTTTTCCGTTAAATGATGATACGTAAGCACGATAACTAGCAGTATGTTCACTGCTCTAACGTGAAATATGTGATTTTTAAATTAATCTACACCGAACTAGCTACAACGTAACGGCAAACAGAATATTATCAGTACCAGAGCCATCACTAGCAGCTAGCTAACTTCATCTGCTAGCTGTTGCGTGACAGCACCACATTTAAGTCGAAGCCGATAGCAAGCGACTGTTTTACTTCTACTTCCAGCGCCGTTTCCCCACCCCGATGTTAAAGTTAGAAAACACCCGGTAATAGGGGCTGTAATCTCGGTCAGTTTATCCTTGCCCCTTCTTTCAGCTAGCAGGTGTGTGTGTGGGTGTGGGGGTGTGTGTGTGATGTCTGCAGACACACACCGGGTCCCAGGCTCAGCAGCAATAGCGATGGGGGCGCGGTGCAATCTTTACTGGGGCCCGGTAGCACCGCACATACTGCCCGGTGTAACTGTGGACACAATCTCGCGATATTTCAACATGTTGACAGTCAGCTGGGCAGTAGTAACAACATTCTAAAACGGGATTATGCAATTGTGTAATGATATTATTACCAACCACACTGTTCTCACATATGGGTTAATAATAACGACAGGGTTTATGTTTGGCTTCTAAGAATTTATTTTTACATTTTTATGAATCATTTTGCTGATAGAAGAAACATAAATGAATGTTGTCATACACTCAGTTGTCTACCTACCTAAATCCTACCTGCATGAAATTCTTATAATGTTCAGTGTTTTTCTGAAACGGTTTTAGAGAGGTGTCGATCCAACGTTATTTTCACGTTGGAGGCTGTAGTTTGTAGTAGTGGCTGTAGTCTGCATTACATTTAAGAGGTGTCTCTGTGATTTAGCCTGATATAAATGGAGTGGACAAAGAAACGCAACAGTGTAACAGCAATGAACTGCATAATGCTGAACTGGCATAATAGCTGTCTCCATGTTTTTTATGTGTCCATTAGTTTGTGGTAATTATATTAAACAACACTTTAAAAAAAAAAGAATACGCACCATGTGAGCACAATCATAACTAAGATAATGAAAGTGTTACAACTAGATTTTGACACACGTTTATATATTGGGCAGAAATGTTAAACTGTCCTTGTCTGACATTTCTGACATGTGGCATTTTCTTTTCATTCAAGTAAGTGCAGCAGGGCATGAAAAAACAAAAAACAAACAAAATTTCCATGACCCGTGTCCTAAATTTCCACCAGAAAGGCTTTTTTCCACATAATATCCAACAAATAAAGAAGAAATGAACACGACCAGATGTACAATACAACAGTACGTCTGACTTTTCATCAACAGACTTCAGTGTTTAGAGAAAATGTAACCCAGCTACTTCTTTATGTATAAAGCACTGTTACAAATCTTTTCAAGACAACATAAATCTAAATGATAGCCAATAGCTTGTTCTGTTCTGTGTATGAGAAGCTTAGAGAATCTCTGTGGCCATCTTTCATAAACAACAATAATGTCTTACAAACACATGAAAAAACACAGAAACAGTGTGTATTGTATTTGTTTTAACGGCTTTTGTCTGTGATCACTCAACTCTTGCTGTGTGATTTTCTTTCAGCAGGGGGCGCTCTTGCTCATTTCTTTGAACTCCTCGGTTGTACCTGCGTGGGCTGTAACTGTTTCCTTTGGACAGCTGTTGCAGCTTTTAAGATTGCAAGAGAAACAGAGGCTGAAGAAACAGAGAGAGGGAAGAAGTGTTAAAGTGCACAGTGTCACAAAGCTGTCATTCAGTTTGCTCTAAAACATTTTTTCTCCTTTTACACTAAAAATGAAGCTGGAGGACTGCTCTTGATGCAAAACCCCATTTAGGTTACAAGATGTCATCATATCACTTTCATATAATTACTGCCTAATATTCAGAAGAGTAGTAATGATCTTTTTTCTGTTAATCACGACTCACATATCCACAAACACAATGACATACCCTCTGATGGGTTTGGCTTGGCTGATGAGGTTGGGGAGTTTGCAGTTTCTGGTGTCTGGCAGAAACAAGCCAACAACAGCAGCCATGATGCTGATCGTGCCAAAAATAATGTATGGCAGGATCTTGCTGTAAACACCTGAAAACAGAACAAAAGGTACTTGAGCTAGAATTGACACTGATCTGTTAATTTCCATGGGTTGCAACATGGGTCTCTTTCACAGCCGACCTTTTGACTTGTCAAACAGGTGTAATGAATAACATTATTAATTGCTGCATTGGGACAGAGCCATCATTGATGTCATTAGCTCCATCAGGGCTTTTTCCTGCTGTGACAGGTCAAAAATATCTGCGAGCCAAGAGAGAAGTGTGTGGATCTGATTCTTTTAGGAACGATGCAGAAAAGAGAGCACTCTGCTGCTAATGATGCGATTAAAATTCTGCTTAGCATTTAGATTTAGAAAGCAAAATGACATGTAAAGCATAATGTGGACAGACTGTGTGCAGCAAGAAAACACCTGCTGCTAATAAAATAAAAAGTAATAAAGTACATTTGTCAGGCCAGAAACCTATCTCTTGCTTTTCTCTATATGGTGAGAGCTTAAGAGTATAAAAAAATCTATTACTAGATTACTGACAAAAAGCAGTTAATTTTTCAGCCTATCAGGCCTTGACAGAAAAGAGACCCCTCTGCCCTGCCTGACAATGTCTCATAACTCTAGCTTTAAATGTGGTAAACAAAATCCTAACACTTACAGTCAACAGGGGCAAGATCATAATGTTTCTTATGATCATATAAAAATGCAATGTAATGTAATTTATAAAGTTTCTGATTTGGCAAGAAGAACATTTTAAGAGAAAGTTAAGTTGTTGGTTGCTATTACTCTACTCTTCTTTTTGTATTTTTTTTGGCATTTACAGTTTAAAGGGAACCTCCATTAAAGGTGCAACACTTCACAGCTGGAGAATTTGTTTAAAGTTAAATATGTTCACTCAAGTGTATTTCTATAGTTTTGATGCCACTTCACTCTCTCAAAGTATTTTGGTTTAAACACTACACACAAATGCAAATGCAAAAACCAAAGAGGGAACCAAAAGAAACACTTGCCCATGTAAATCACGTAGGGACAAATGATGGTGCCTATCCGTGCAGCTGTGGAGCCGATCCCTAAACCCATGTTCCTGACCACAGTGGGGATCAGCTCAGTGGCAAACACATAGGTGAAGCAGTAAGCACCAGACACACCCATCTTTCCCAGCAAGGCTAACACCTGGAACATGAGATGCATGTCTGAAAAAAACAAAACAAAAACAAATATGAAGAATAGACAAGGCAATACAATTTTACAAGTGCATAGTGTCTTCTATTCCTGTCTGTGATCAATGATTCAATCAACATTGTGCTAGTGTATATAATACAGACCCTCAGGAACCAGCTTGATGATTAGAAGCATGATGCCACAGAACATCAGTGTGGAGAAAAGGAGAGTGGGTCGTGGCGCCCGGTTAATCAGCAGCCAAGAGGCTACATACGACACAATGTCAAAGGCCCCAGAAATGAAGCAGTTGAGGTAGACATTTCCATTCAGGTTACTGGTATTTAGAGAGAGACCATAAAAGACTATGGCAGTAGACATCCTGCAGAAATACAAAATCAAGACTGAAAAAAGAAGGAGGGCAGTGTTTAAATAACACATTGATCTCAACTGTACTTTTACTTTGAAGGGGTTATATTGTGCCCCAGCCCAAATCCAGTTTTCTCATACTGATGCCATTTATTCTGAAGAAGCTACATTTTAAATATGATTGGTAGTAGTAGTAGTTAGTTGCAGTAAAACAAGCCAATGTTTTAAATGTGATTACTTAACAAACAAACAAAAATGATCTCAGATCAAAATGGTCTCACATTATCGGGACTGTGCCTTATGTAAGTAATCACTGCAAACATTGTTAGCAGGATTAATACACTTTCTTGTCCTAACTGCACTTGCTCTGATCTGCCATGTTCACAATATATCATAAAAGTCTCCCTATATTCTTAAAATCTTTTTCAAATTAAGTGTAGTGTGTTCTCAAAGCAACTAAAAGGAATTCTTGTAAACTGTACATGAAACCATATTTAGTACAGTTAAAAACGTATAAAGACTTATAGTAAAGTAGAGTCCACATTACCATATGAAAACACTTAGAACTGTTATGTTCCTCATGTTTCGGGTGCGGATCAGGTCCATGTAAGTGTATGTCTGTGGTTCTTCACCTTTATTTTGCTGAATCAGACATACATGAAAAGAAATAGACCAGTCATGTTGCATAGAAGTGTGATGTCTTGCTGGGCCAAACTTCATTTTGGAGTGCATACGGCTTCAACATGAGGAGTGAAAACTGAATAAGTACCATTATCTCCAAGCACTCTCCAGCCTCGAATATGACCTCAGGGACAGGGACTCTGTTCATTTTTGCAGCATTGCGTATGACGAGCTCAGCCTCCTCCACCCGACCTTTCTGCAAAAGCCAACGTGGAGACTCTGGAATCAGCCTGAACAGAGAGACAGAGTTTCATTGAACATACATGCAGCCATGGGAAAAATTAGAAGCTTCAAGGGGACATGTTTGCATTCAATAGTGCATGGATTTGCAGTTTATTCACCCAAATGTATAGTATGTGCACAGTGTTAATGACTGAGATCAGTGTGTGGTTTGGAGCTGAGCCATAAATCTCAAGACAGAGATGCAGGAATGGGAGGAGACAGACAGCTTTACTTTTAAAACAGCATGTGATTGCATAAAGACAGACAATTATCAGCTTTGAGAACTGGTACAGGCCGGTCCAATCTAGCAAAGGCACAAGGGCACTTGCTATGGCTCATTAGCAAACACAGTCAAACAGTGTTGTTTTGCAGTGAGCTGACAGTGAACACACAGGTTATCATGCACAAATTGCACACAAAGGCCTGTGCAGAATTTATTTGACTGCAGTCTTATCTCTTTTGAATTGATTTAGACTGAACTTTGGTTTTCATGAGCAAGTTTCATGTGTTTATTTTGAGGAATTCTTCGTTCTGAAGGTCCCTGTCCCATGGGTTGAAGTATATATGTTTTGGTTTTAACTGGCGTTGTGCGTGTTTGGACAAGTGCGTTCTGTGCAAAATCAAACCACACTGACAGAACTGATTCAGATTAATATACAACTTCTTATCATAATAATAATAATATAAAAAAATACAAACCAGATACAATCCTTGGCATCAGTCATACATTACAATACACAGCACAATTAAAGCCAGTAAAATGTGGATTTCAGTAGAGGGTACGTGCATAAAAACACACTAACATTACATAGGGCATACATGGACAGATTATGAGACAACAAGTCATTTAGCATCTTTTTGTGTTTTTTTGTATCTATTTGTAGTCATTTGTGTCTCTGTGGTTATTTAACATCTCTTTGTACTCATTTTGTATATCTTTGTAGCTGTGTCGTCCTTTGAGTCCGTTTGTGGTCATTTCATGCCTGTTTGTGGTCATTTTGTGTCTATCAATAACATTCATATTCCCACATTAATCAGACTTACCACCATGTTGGAATAAATAGGAATCCGGGGATGGCAGTAGCAACCAGCAGCATCCTCCAGCCTCGTATGAAGTAGGCAAAGAGTGGCAACAGGGCATAACCAATGCCAAAACCGAGACTGTGGCACAGAAGAGTGAAGCTCACCCTGGCAGACTGGCTCAGTATCTCAGACCCTGACCAAGAGGAGGATCAACAACATGGCATTAATGAGAGAAAACAGGAGAGCCAAGTCACACAGAATCACTTAAACCCACTGGTGTTTTGACTGAACATAGTGAAAACTCTCTGTAGCCATATTGACCTTCAGTGGTCTGAACAGAGTACACCTGGGTTTGTAAGTGAAGTCCTACGGTGGACATTATCAGCACAGTGCAATGATTTTGTATAAGGGAAAATAACATGCCACTGCCATGCTGCTAAAAGAAAGCTGCACTATTGTCACAGGAAGATATTGGAGAAGAGACAGAGACAGGGACTCTTTTGAGACCCGTAGAAGTGCAAGTTCTGTCTCACCCAGTACGAGTGATGCGATGTAATTGGATATCTGGCCAAGTCCTCTCAGACAGTTGAGGATGCAGAACATGACCCAACTGACGGAAGTGGCCTGGATCAAGGCAGTGACTGTTTGTAGGACCATGGTGAAATAAAATACCGGCTTTCTCCCAAACCTGTAGGACAATGCACAAAAACATGAAAATAACATAATGACATGACATCAGACTATTCATTGTTTTTACATATGCTAACTATTTACTCTGGGTGTAACCTTGGCATTCCCTACTTTTCTGGCCTTGTGTTCAAATAGTAAATCACCCCAATGAAGGCCCTCTGCTGAAATGTGTTGATTATTTTCACTCCTATCAAAATAAGAAACCATTCTTTAGCTAACTAATATTTGATAATCCAATTGGTATGAAACAATTTAAAACAATTTAATGAAAGTCAGGAGTCTTAAAAATAAATAGAAAAATGCATTTAAATTAGTATATGTGTTGTTTTAATTATGGATGAAGGAAGCAATGTATTCAATATTACAGTCGAGGGTTTAGCTGAAACATTTTTTTCACACCCTCTTCCTGAGACTCACATTGTATAGCAAAGTGCTCTTTGGACATGAGTATCAAATCCTGATTGTCTGTAGAGGAACTGATGGATGAGCTCACTTTGAAGCTTTATTGTACCTGTATATGTTCTATATTTATTTTATAATATATTTTTACTTTAACTGGTTTTGCATGTCTTATTATTTTCCTTGTACCCCCCATGCCTCTTCTTATCCCATTTGTTAAAACAATTTTTATCTTTATGCTTATATCATGGATTTATTGTATGGAAAGTAACTCACTACTACTACTACTACTAATAATAATAATTACAATATCAATACCACACAACATGATTTACCGGTCTGAGAGGTGACCACTAACGAAGGATCCTATCAGGACACCCAGAAAGAATGAGGAAGTGGAGAAAGGTACCTTCCATGCATTGTCACACACCAGATCCCACTGCAATTATCAGGAGAAAAGACAAAATTTCTGGTTGGTGTAAGACAAATTTCAAAGAAATCCAAACAAATCTAATCTAATCTAATCTAATCTAATCTAATCTAATCCAAACTAATCTAATCCAAAAGAGAGAGAGAGAGTTTCAGTCGTGACCCTGGGCTGTTAGAAAGCATGCTTCTCAACTGATCAGAGCAGATGACATACAGGACATAAATCATTTTATAAACAAAGGCTAAAAGTATGTAATTCTTTTATGATTCATAATTATCCTTCTTCAAATGTGTAGATACCTCAGACACAACGGTGGCTGTGTATCTCTCAGTGCTGTAGACCCATCCATCCAGGCACTGCTCTGTGTCATTGTCGAGTCCCACAGTCTCCGTCCAGTTTCCGCTCCGTTTGTATCGTGAACAGCTGTCAGGTCCGATCCAGCTGCTGCCACTGCTGCTGCTGCTGCTGCCCCGCTCCTGGAAGGGAAGCTCCACATCTGTGCCGTTGCGCGTGGAGTTGATCGATATTTTGCAGTGGTGCTCGGGTGTATCCGAAACAAAAACCACGATCACTCCCATGTACCCGCAGGGAACTGCACTCAAACTGAGCAGAACAATTATTAGAATCTGAAAAGGACCGTAGTTGCCCAGAAACGACGTAATTTCATCGAAGTCTTTAATTTTCCCCTCCAACATGATTGACTGAAGAATAAGGCCAGGTAATGTGCACAAATAATGCTGAAATCCACACACCAGGAAGATGCGAATGTCCTGTCAGCACGAAAAACAACACAGATAACAAAGCTCACCAAACTAGTTTGGGAATTGGCCCTGAAGATACTCTTTTACTGCAGCAATACTTACACCTATCCTACACCGAACATGTAATTATTGTTCTATCTGACAAGGATGATCAGTCGTGAGGAATTCCTCTGCTGCAACACTAAGGGCATCAGATCACAAGCTCTGTTTAAAAGCATTATGTCACTAGGTTGCCCAGGGAAAGTTTCACAGATAAGCGTTGGGACTTAGGACGCAATAAAGTACAATGAGGTCAACTGGGGCGAAGTGGCCGGCTGTGTTTTCAGTGTTGTCTTTCATGTGCAGTATGTGACTCCTTATTTGCAATAAAAAATAACCTGCACATTGTTTGGGTGGTGACAGGTATTAAATGGTTCACCCCCTGCAGGGTGCATTATGGGATATGAATGCATGAATCCATTGATTTCCTAGATGTAAATGACTGCTGAGTCATTGGTATAAAGGCCACTGGGTGTTTTTTTTGGGCTATAATGTATGTTATATTGTATGCAAAGAAATGCCCTATAAGCCAGGGCACCAGTCACAAGGCGATGACAATAAACTGTCTGACAAAGGTGTGTCCATGGCATGCAGAGTCTTCAGTATGTGGAAATGTATTACTCACATTATGGCGATGTGCATGTGCAGGTGCACAATTGGAAAGTGCAGGCCCCCACTACATAAATGATTCATCTTTAGGCCTAAGACTTAGTCTAAGGTTAAGGTTATTAGGTACAGTGATTATGGATAAGGATACAGTGAATGTGAGTCAGCATAGTGTGTATGTGGGTGGGCAGGTGACTTGTAGAGAAACTGCGCTCACCGGTGAGCTTGTCTCTGTCTACTTTACAGTTTCATTTTCTGTCAAAAAATAAAATGCCAAACTCCATCTAATGATGAAAAGCGTGAGATGAGGTTGGGAAAAGCCAGTGGGTAGATCTCCAGGACTCGTCACAGGTATGAACTGTGACTATGTCTCTTGCAGTGTTGGTAGTAAACCACCTATCGATGTTGCCACCTGGACGAGCAGGTTGTTTGCAAGTTAAAACAGGCACAAGACATGGCTGTAACAACAATACGGAAACAGAACAGAGAGGAAATTAAGAAATACACTTTTATTGACAGTATGCAGAAACAGCCATGAGGAATCTATAACTGTAGCTGTGTGTACATCCACCACAAGATGGTGCAACATAGCACAAAATAGCCTGAGATGTGATGTGCTGGGAAAACAGGCGATGCCACTGCCCATATATTTGTTTTCACAGGAAGCAGGTCAGGTGTGTCTTAAATATAAATGTTGCGATAAAAGCAGCGGTGATATAAGTATTTCAAAACTTTGCTTAACTAAAGGTTTCAAGTCCTGCGCTCACAATACCACTTATATCGAAGTGCAAAATGTATAAATTACTAACAGTACTCCTCCTGCAGAGAAGTGGGCCCAGTGACTAGTATATTATTATAAAACATTATTAGATAGTTACTAAAGATGTAAGCAGTATATTATTGTTTTACAGCTAGGTGCAGTGTATTTGCTCCCAATTTAGGACGATGTGTGATGGTTAATTGAAGAGGAAAAAACAAAAAACAAAGATTTGTTAATTTCTTTTGGGGACATTTCTCTGACCTTTCCTTTTTTGTCTGAGATTTGGGATAATTTTACCTTTTTCAGCCTTATACTGGTATTTATATAAAACTGTCAGAGTGTCAAAAAATGTAAAAATGTAAAAACTCAGAACACAGAACAAGTACCTAAAACTGTTCTTAGGTACTGTTAAAGTTGCTACATTCAACCAGTAGATAAAAGTGTATTTCATTTACACATCAGTTAAAACAAAACAATGCGACATGAAAAGACCTGACATGACCTTTGAACACACACACAAAATTTCATCTCTGGGATGCAGCTCAAACAAGTCGAGCACCGTCACATCACGGCTTCCTACACCTGCGGGGACCCTCTCCCCTCCTGAACGCCACACCTTGCCATTCTTCAGTAAGTGCCGTATCCATAGCAACACCTCTCTGACCAGTGGCAATGCCCTCTGACCCCCCCGGAGAGGTGACCTTTGGCTCGAGGGTCATCAAGTGGGGTCAGGGGGTCAGCTCTTGCTAGAAGACAGTAAAAGCACTTCACTGATTGGCTATCATTTGCCCTTTCCATACCCTCATCTGCGTAATTGGCATATTGACCAACTGGCCCCTTTGCACATTGTTAGCAGCACCTTATCCAGTTTACGTAGGATAAAGTGTAGTGAGGAAGCTGCTGTCTATGATATTTAAGTGCCTGGTAATTGTTTTAAATGTGGGTTTGTGCTAGCAAACCTGAACACCTCACACATTTTCTCCATCTCTTGGAGGCAAATCAACCAATAAGGGACTTTTGAGATTATGTCCATAACTGTGGCACCTAGATGGCCAAGTAAGCTGCTGGGTAATGATGGGGAAACCCCTCCATCCATGAGGAGCAGTTTGGCCTGGCCTCATCCCAGCCCTGTTCTCCTCTACCTCCTGATGATCCACGCCTCCCGGGCCCATCACTTGTCAATATCCCCACATTAATTTGAGAGACTGCATGGAAGTGGATACGCTTGAGTGGGGGGCAGGGCTCTCTGAGAAGGTGTGGAGGGTGGGGTGGGGGGGCAGTGGCACATAGGAGACAAGGACATGAGAAGGAGAGAGTCAGGTGGAGGAGAAATCGAGAGGAAAATGAGGAAATGGGGAGCAGGATGAAGGATGGGAGAGCCGAACGCGGGTGAGAAAGAGAGGACTGCACAAAGAGGCTGTGTTTTGCCCATTAACCATTCTTATACATGACTTCTCTCAAATATCAAAAGCCCTCTCCATTTGTCCAAATGAGTCCTGAAGTCAGCAGGAATCCGTAATGATAATGGCTGTTTGAGAGCTGAGCCCCAATGCGAGGAGAATCCATCACTCCCTGCCATCAAACCTCCAAACCTCTGCAAAGAGAGAGCGGAGCACAACTGTGATTCATGATGGGAAAAGAGCTGTGTGTTTTTAAAATTTTTATTATTATTATTTTGGTGCAGACAATATCAGGCACCTGCACAGAATCCCGACCACACCTCGGGTATGCTTTAACCCCACCTGCTGTATGTAGTAAACGACTTCTGTGATATGGCAGCTGACAATAAAAATGATGGCTTGTTCAATAACCATCTTCTTTTGACATTCGTCCTTTGGGCTCTGTGGTATTTTCGAGGACCAAGTGACCTCTCAACCCCCCCGTCCTCAACTTTGACCCCTGCATTGCACAGTCAGATTACACAGGGAGCAACAAACCTTGTAACATCCTTGTACCTCTTTTCTGGTGACACGAAACATATACACACACAGTGTCATCTTTCTGTGTCAGCTAGTTTCATTAGCTCAGTCCTGATAGTGCGGCTCTTTAAATCATTTCCTCTGCATTCATTTTTCCAGACTCTAGTACAGCTGTTCTCGGCTGTGAGGAGGCCCTGAGGACTGTTGTCATCATCTCCCATTATTTTCATTATATCTTACATCATTTGCTCCAAACTTAGATTTCCTTTGTTTGTCTCTTTGCAGCCTAGTTTCACACAAAATTCAACCTTCTTTCTTTTTCTGCTTTGTTTTGTCTTTGATTGTCCACCTATTTTCTAATAAGACTTATTGCAGAACATTTAAAAGGCTTCAGGTGAGTGTCGAGTCGGCTTGCTTCAGTGAATATTATTTCAGCCTAGAGAATTCTTTGAAGTAATGGTCTGCTAAGTAACTTCACTACGTGAGCTCGATAGTTCCTCCACACTACCCACAGAAATGATTTTTCTTTTTGCATGAATTAAATTGCTTTTAGAAAAATCTTCTATGCTACACTTGTTTTAGAAATTGAAAGATATTTGCAACATTCAGTAAATGCACAGGTGTGTTTGTGTGTGTGTGTGTGTGTGTGTGTGTGTGTGTAGCAGGAAAAGTTTCCAAGATTTTCCAGCTCCATGATCTAATGGGTTGTTGTCATCTGCAGAGTAAAGTTTTTAAAAGTCAAGCCAGGACCGACTCCTCCCTATCCTTTCTCTCGCCTCCTCTCTTTCCCTACCCCCTGACACTACTTAATGGGAGATCGATGAGTTATTGATCAACTCTCTCTACTCGCCAACCCACCAGACTAATCACCTTAACACCAACCCCAACTCTCTCTCTCCTTCTCTTTCTCTCTTCCTCTTCTTCTTCCCTGTTGCTCTCCCTCCGTCTCTCGCTCTGTTGCTCTGTCTCACACTTTCGTTGGCAGGAGTAAATGCAGCTTTTTTCCTGCATTTGGGCTCAAAGCCAGCCTCGATAGGTGTCTCCCCCCTCAACCTCAGTAAAAGCACACAGAACCTTTAGAATTGTCCCAATATTAAACCCCACATCCTTGTGTCTCCTTTTTCCAGTTACCAATAATTGCAAACTGAATCTATGTAGCTGTGCCTTAGATAAAACAAGAATTTACCATTGTGGCGAAGTGTTCTTCATCTATCTCTCATTTCTCTCCTCCTCCTCTGCTCTAACTCCCTGCTCCATCTCTCTCCGTCTGTCTTTGTTGGGAGTAAAATCGTTAGGTGTATCAAGAACTCAACATATTTCTGCCTCCTGCTGGAGGACCTGAGGAAGCAAACACGGAGGGTGGTTTACAGTAAATCTGTACATTTCTGTTTTGTCTTTTGAGCATATTCTTTAGGTTATAGTCAATTTTATAAGCACAGGAAACTGCTCGATGGCAACTGCTAAATAGCCCAGTACCGAAATCATGTACTTAGAAGATAAGCTGAGAAGAGTGTTTTCATATGGAGTGATTGACAGCCCATAATCCAATTTGTATCAGATGGGAGAAGCTCAACTTTACGCACTCACATACATAACCCTTTTTCTATTCAATTAGTCATCAGAGACAGTTTTAAAAGAAATGGTTGTTTCAGAATCTCATCTTAAAATTGTGCAGATGAATAATTCAACAATTCAACAACACATTTATACAAGAGGGAGAAACTGTTTCTGTCACTTTCTGTTCAGGAACAACAAAGTCCACAGAGGTCAGGACTGTTTTTCGATCCAGAGGCCCACGTAGGTGAAGTCAAGTAGCACATCCCTTTTTTGAAATTTACAAAGGCTGCATGAGGTTTCCAGTGGCCCAGTTGACTAATAATCTGTTGCTTTGCCTCTGTATGGTGAAGATAAGAGTTTCCCTCCTTTATAAGCCTCTAACTGCACTGAAGTGATGTGACGAAAAGCAGATAATCCCTGGAGGAGACGCGAGATGACCTATGACCTTTGGATATAAAATGGTTGAAGATGATGTTGTTATTTCTCAGTGAAGTGGTTGAAGTGACCAGTGTGGAAACTATCACAAATTTGTGATCCATTTATATATTAATCTACTTCACAGATTTCTCTCCTGGAAATAAAGGGATATTTCATTCTTTAAACATTCTCAGCCGCTAATTTACAGACACACAGTATATTCAGCTGCAGAAACAATATGGCTGTGAGAAACACCAAAGCACACAAACACAAACACAAAGCGGACACTGCACACACACACACACCTCACAGGAGGAATTGAGTTGACTAATTCTAATGCCTCAATACAAGCAATACGTGGCTTCCCCCCCTCAACCTCAGAGTAAACCACACCCTGGAACCTTCGATTATCCCCCAATATTAAACACCATCCTTGTATCTCCATGCCAGTTGCCAATAATTTGCCAGAGCTTCAGATCTATGGCTGTATTAGATAAAACAGAAAATTTACCATTATGATGTTCTTCATCTATCTCTCATTTCTCTCACTCATCCTCTGTCACTGCTCCCTATATCATCTCTCTCTCGTCTGTCTTTGTTAAGAGGTAAAATAAGTGGGAGTGTATAGGGCATCAACATATTTCTCTGCACTCCTGGGAGAGGAGACCTGGAAGCAAACACGGAAGGTGGTTTAATGGAAATCTATGCATTTCCTATTTTATCTTTTTGAGCTGTATGCGGTTGCAAATCAATTTATATAAGCACAGAAACTGCTTTCGATGCGCCTTTCTCAAACCTTTAGTACAAAAATCATGTACGCCAGAAGATAAGCTAGGAGAAGAATGGCTTTTCATAGCCATTGATTTATGACCTTGGCCCATAATCAAATTGTATCAGATACAGGGCTCAACACTGCACTCCTTGCCTTCCCTTTTTCTATTTCAATTGTCATCAAGGACAATTTTAAAGGATAGTTTGACTTTTTCAAGTCTCATCTTAAAATTGGCAAGATAGATAATTCAACATTCAACCTTTGTTATGAGAGGAGAGCTGCTCTGTCACTTCTGTTGCAGGAACAACAAAGTCTGAAGGTCAGGACTGTTTTTTGATCAGGAGGCCAGCGAGTGAAGTCAGTACGTCCTTTTGGGTACAGGCCTTGCGCAGTTCAGTGGCTGATTGACTAATCAATCTGTTGCTTTTGCACTCCTGCTTGGCAGGTGAGAGAGATGGGGTTCCATAATACATAGGCCTCTAACTGCACCAGAGTGAGGTGGCCCAAGCTGTGGATAATCCCTGGGAGGCAGGGGTTGACCTACTGACCCTGGATCTCCAAAATGGTTAGAAGATGATGACTGTTATTCTCAATTATGAAGTGGTAGGAAGTGACCAGTGTAGGAAACTATCCTGGAGATTTGCTGATCCATTGCCGTAATCTACACCCACGAGATTTCTCTCCTGGAAATAAAGGGATCATTTCACATGTTACTTTAAATCCCTTCATGGCACGAAACAAACACATTCCTCAAACCCTTGAACCACCACGAAGTATATTCAGCTGTGAAACAATATGTGCAAAATACCAGCACACAAACACAAGCACAAGCGGACACAGACACACACACACACACACCTCCACAGGAGAGATTGATTAATGTCTGTCTCAATACATCTCTCAACCTTCTTGTAACCCAGTACCTGAGGAGATGGATTGCTGGAATTTATCACTACTATGCATTTTCTGATTCAGTAAAGAGAGATATGATTGAAAATGTCACCATACTATGTCATGTATGAAATGGTGAAAAGATGACTCACAAACACAAAAGGAAACATGGTCTCTTCACGATCCTGTTGTTAATTTAAACTCTAACGCCTCAATTCTTGACTTAAAATACTCCACAGCTGCAGGAGGGTTAGAATCAATGACAAGAATATCACAATTTGGTTTTTCAGTGTTGAACCGATTGAGCGAGTGCATCAAGTTGTTGAGCTGTTTTAATCAATGTGATTTCCTTTTTCATAAAATATAATAAAAAAATAAAATAAAATAAATCTGCTTTTATTTTGGTAAGATAATCTTTAGGATCACTAGATTTATTTTTCTAAATATTTTCTTCTATCCTTTCATAATCACAGAAGCTGTTGAGAAGTCAGGATATCGTATTTATATTTGCCACTTTTACAGTATCATATGACACAGCTGAATTTCCTTTAGTTTACTGTGACTAATAACATTTTACTCTAATATGGCTGGCCTGATTTCTTTTATTTTGAAAAGGCTGATAATAGACTGACTGTATTTTCAGAGAATTTTTGAACTTTTTAGCCTGTATTATTCCCTCACCCAAACATGAACTAAACCAGTTAACGACTCCTGCGATATAAACAGGGTGGAGACAATATCCCCACTGCTGCAAAATAAATGTTCAATACAAACCTCAGATGCTGCTTAATAAACTCAATTTATATTTTGTATTATGTCTTAAAAAACACGTGAGATAAAATTGCTTTTGTGATTATGTGCTTCTTGCAGTGAAAGACTTTCAGTAGATTGAATTATCTCTATTAAAACAAACTGTCTCGTGTGTGACTCAACCTCTGTGAGAGGCTTCAAATCAGGATACAGCTAAACTCTTTATTTCTTATATACATAAAAAAATACTCTAACATTGACTGATGGTGTATCCAATAGTCAGATCATGTTTTAATATAATAAAATATATAACAAAAATAAATATGACATTACTCTGTTGTTTACCACTGCAGATGGGAGACTGTTGAGAGGAAAAGACCTGGTAAAAATGATCATAGTGAGAGATGGTGTGAAAAAAAAACAAAATTTCTTTAACAAATTCTGTTACTGATTTACTACACACTTTTACACAAACTTGTGAGTTCAGTCAGTGTGCAGGGAATTTACTTTGTTCGTACTTAGTTAATGTCTCTGCCAGAATATGTCAACTTTCTGACCAACATACAGACTTATAACTTTTGTTGTTTTGCATTTCAGGATCTTTTTAGCTGTGGCTTGGTCTTCACATGGAAAAAAAAACAAAAAACACGATCAATATATTTTTTCTTCTTGTAATACAGTAAAACAGGATGCAATCAGTTAATATGTTATTATATGTTACATTAGCTATAGACAGCAGATATGTTGACTTTTGGTGGGTTAACCACTTATTTTCCTGTGGTTGCACACACTAAGTAAGCTGCATTGATGCCAGCCGTGTACCTCAACACATCCTGGAAACACCCTGAATGCTTTTGCTGCGGAATGAGATTCTTTGCTCTCTTATTCTTGGTCTTTTACTTGTTTCTGCAGTTGAAATGCTCCTCTCTTTTTTTTTTGCCATAACTCATCAGTCCTTCTCTGTGACAGGCCTTTATGATGAACATGTGAATTTATCTCACAGGTTGACTGTGAATTGTGGAACATATAAAGAAATCAGAAACATTTCTGTAATGATGGAAGTTCTACATAAAATTAAATTTTCAATCTATACGAGAGAATTTGATGTATAATTTAATTGTTATATGTGAAGCTCAGTCCAGGTCAAATCTACAGTACATCCAGATTTTCAGTGTCTGCATCAGCTCAAAGAAACAATATTAGGAAATACAGTGCACTGTATCCAAACCCTGTCTCCTAAAGATTGTCTAAATAGATAATTAAACGGTTTGTCCCAGGACACACACACACACACACACACACACACACACACACACACACACCGTATTGTTTTCAATAAATCCACACACTGACACAGTGCTATAAACCAGTTGAATGCGGTGTTTAAAACCTGATGTTGGCCTTTGTCAGAAACACTGAGGCTGATCTCACAGTCAAACCATGGTGAGAAAACAATGATACCGTTTATTACAAGTACAATGAAATAACCCATATTAAGTCTATGTTTGAGACCAAAATAGCCCGAGCACGATTTTTACCCGAACTAAAACAATAGGCTACAGAGCAATTTGATCTTTTTTTCGATTAGTTAAATGGGCAGAGTGTTTTGCTTTCTTTATTATAATCGAAATAACCTCTTGCTTTTGAACCTCATCAATGTAAGAAGCTAAATTACAGGCCAACGTGGATACCACTCTTAACCTTATTGAAAGGAGAAAGCCTAAGTTTTTAATGGCCTTTTGCTCAATAGATAATAAAACAACAGCTGACATTTATTTTTCCAACATATTTCTGGTGTCAGTCATTCATGTGCCACAGGTCAAAGCCCAACCACTGAAACGATCTCACACAAATGCCTCTGTGTTTAGGAAACAGCGCCGAGTGAGAATGAAGTGATCGATGATCAATATATCGAACGCGGGGGATCAATTTCTGAACTTTAGCGGAAACAGCTTAACCACGGAGCTTTATGATATCCAGAAATAACACTTGCTATGGACCGGGTTTCCCCCCCCCCCCCCCTTTTTAATTTACGGGCTGTACTTCACTAAAATTACGTTCGGCCCACGGGGCTCTTAAAAAATATATATTTGTGATTAAAATCTGGCGAATAAAACTAAAAAAGCTGCGGTAAAAAGCCTCGGCTCGGTTTTTATTTTAGGGGACTATTTTATGTAAGAGGACAAGAGGCCTGTAGCTACATAGAGCAAAAAATACATGTGCTCAAAAAGTGTGTGTGTGTGTGTGTGTGTGTTTCTTTAAAAATGTATTTTTTAAAATATAACGTATACTTGAAATATATATTTTCTATTCATGGTTTTATTTAGGGGTTAAATTATAAGATAAAATAAAATCAACTCTTTAGAGTCTTATGCAGCACAGTTAAACTTCCAGTGGTAAAGATTATATTTATTATATTATATGTCGTCACACTATAAATGAATTAAACGGATTGACTAGAAGTTATAAAACATCTTTTAAAAGCTCTATTTAGTTTCATTTGATACATTGAATTTAAGGGAGATTTGCCATTCTCTCTGAGTGGATAATATTTTGTTAATGTTTATACGGATGGAAAGAATTGAATGTTTCTGTCTTTTCGATTGATCATTTCTTAATTTGTCCCATGCAGCAAACTAAATCACTAAGAACCCTATAAAAATCCATTAAAATTAAAAAGGCAAACAGACCATTGACACAGCTAATTGACACTTAACTGTTTTAAAGCTTCTCAGATTTCCTTACTCCACGGTTTAGTTACACACACACACACACACACACACACACACACACCAATGCAGACACACACGCGCGCGCGGACAGTCAGATAAAACGAGCAGCATCTGCATATCGGCCGTGGTTGAAGAAGCGGATGGTACACGCATCAATCACCGGCACCGAGCCCGGTGCCGATCTGCTCCTCGAGCTCTGTCCGAGCGTCCATTTGTTTCTGTTAGTTAGTGAACAGACTGATTAGACAGCGAACACACCGAGTATCTGACTGTCTGCGAAATAAATAACAACTAATGTCGTTTAATATACAACACACAATTCAATAAAAAAAAGTACAGTATTATTATTATTATTATTATTATTGTTATTATTATTATTATTAGGGCCAAATAGCATTGTTAAAAAGTCATCACACTACATTTTCAGTCATCCAAATTATTGATATAACATACAGGCTACAATCACAAATGACCAAACTGCCTCAAAACATATGTGTCATTGTTATTTAGTTGTATTTTTAATCTATTGGGTGAAATAGAAGAGAAGATGAATTCTGTAGAATGACAAACTGACCTCCTCTTGTTCTGTTAAGGCAGCTTTTTACTTTCCTTATGATTTTGAAAATCGTGTCTCGTGGAAATATAATAATATAATTAACAGAATATTATTTTGTAGCACAGTATAAAGGCTCGTGGCTCTGGAGATAAAAACAAACTGAGGTTCATCTCTGGTCTTGGTGAACTTCGCCAGTGCTGTTCTCTCATTGGTCTCTATCATTGGGATCCTAACTTACTTTTGTGACCTCCTTCACCCCGACCACCCCAACACCCCCCCCACCCCTCCCCTAACCGGCCTGCGCCACGTCATTAATCTCTGTCAATCAATACTTCGATCAGGTTTATCACTAAGCGCATAAATGCAAAACCATACAGTCCGTGGGAAAACAAAGTTTATCTGTAAGGAACTCTTGTGTCCGGAAACTGATAGCGGCTGTATTTTACGCAAAATCCACCTGTCTGTTTTTGTCACACGTGCACAGGTAAGCGCGAGACACACGCGCGCACCCGCTCGGATACAGTGTGGACTTACAGAGTTGACCTCTTCTCCAAACTAAACTAAATGCAGGATCAGTTCGAGCTGTGAAATATCCTGCGTAAAACTGTGTTTCCACCAGCCGCGTTTTTTTTTTTTCATCCCGCGGTGAGGAGGACTATTAAGAAATCTCTGCTCGTACCCGCCCCACATTTTAAATACACACAGGCGCGCTCCCATCTCTCTGACACGTGGCTCAGCCTGCTCTTAGTGGAAGCGCTGTTGGACCAGAGATGAGATATCGCCCTGGAGAGCTCCCATCCACATGAACGCATAAAGCGCGGAGACGCCGCGGAGTCGCTCGGTTCTGTGCTTCCATCGGAACAATCAGAACCTGTCTAACACCGCACTGGATTGATCGGAGAATTTTTTATCAATGGATTGGCGTTCAAACATAATTTTATCGCTCCAGGAGGGCTAGTGGGGGTAAGAGAGAGAGAGAGAGAGAGCGTCCCTGAGTGAGAGGGAGAGACAGGGGGAGAGGGTGGGGAGGGTGGGACAGGGGAAAATATATCTTTTCAGCTATGGAGCTCACCATGGAGAACCTTCACAGCGTGTCCTCGCACTCCCAGGCGGGAGACCTCATGAGCTCTCCGCACGTGCGGCCGTCGCCGTCCCCCAGCTCCACTCCCCGGAATCTGGTCTCGCACGCTCCCGGCGCGCGGTCAGCCATGGTCTCTGGCATGGCCTCGCTCCTGGAGAGCTCCGCCGGGGACTACCGGACGGACCCGTCCGCTCTGTCCGGTCACCTGCACCCGTCCATCAGCATGTGCGAGACCGGGATGAGCCTTAGCAACACGTACACCACCCTGACCCCCCTGCAGCATCTACCTCCGATATCCACCGTCTCGGATAAGTTTCACCACCCGCACTCACACCACCACGCTGCCGCCCATCAGCGACTCTCCGCCGGGAACGTCAGCGGCAGCTTCACGTTGATGCGGGAGGACCACCGGGGGCTCGCCTCCATGGGCAACCTGTACAGTCACTATCCCAAAGAGATGTCCGTGTCCGGCATGGGCCACGGCTCACTCTCCCCGCTGTCCAGCGGGCTGGGCTCTTTGCACAACTCCCAGCAGCCGCTCTCGGCGTACGGTCCGAGCGCGCACCTCTCCACCGACGCCAAGATGCTCTCCCCGGTGTCAGGGTTCGAGTCCCACGCCTCCATGCTGTCCCGGAGTGACCAAGAGCACCTGGCAAGGAGTTTAGGAGGTCACGGCCACGGCATGATCTCCAACCTCAACGGCATGCACCACCACCCGCACAGTCACCTCCATTCCCAGGCAAACGGCGCGGTGATGCTCGGGGACCGGGAGAGGCACGGCCACGGGGCCGGCCAGGGAGTAGCAGGGTCGGGGATCCAGGCTGAGGAGATCAACACGAAGGAGGTGGCTCAGAGGATAACGGCCGAGTTAAAGCGGTACTCCATCCCGCAGGCCATATTCGCCCAGAGGATCTTGAGCCGGTCGCAGGGAACCCTCTCAGACCTGCTACGGAACCCCAAACCCTGGAGTAAGCTCAAGTCAGGCCGGGAGACCTTCAGGAGGATGTGGAAGTGGCTGCAAGAGCCTGAGTTTCAGCGGATGTCTGCTCTCCGGCTGGCCGGTAAGACACTGCCCTTTCAGCATTAACATGTCACATTACACCTGACCAACCTTATGCAACAACCAGGCCACCTTCCACTGTGACTTTCAGATCAGAAACAGGCACACCAAACTTGCGGAGGCCCCTTAAAGATTCAGCACCACGGACAGTTCAACCGGTTGAAAAAAACAAAGCGCACAGAGGCTCAGCGGCTTCTTCACTGAAATTATCCACATCCCTTATTTCCTAAAACCTGACACAAACATAGACTGTTTATAGAAAGAAAGCAAGTCTAATTGTTGCTCATTTAGATCTCTGGAAACCTGGGATATTAACGATTGCTTTGGGCGTGTACATTTGCGTTTACGCGGGCTGTTGTAGACTAAATTTGTAGGTCTATATTTTTGATCGGCACATAGCAAATCGCCATTGATTCACAATAAACCTCGAAATAGTTGCCCTCCCCCGACGCCTTCTCTCTCTCTCTCTCTCTGTCCGACCATAAACACAGCAGCAGCAGCAGCAGCAGCAGCGGCGGAGGTGGTGGTGGTGGTGGTGGTGGTGGGGCTACTGGGCCAACTAGTTGCGCGAGGAGAAGCGGGGTGACCCCAGGCTGCCTGATCAATACGCCAGTTCCCACTCTCCCTTTTAAATGTGGCATGCGGATCAATACTCGTATCGGAGCTGAAAGTCGCAATAACCGCACGGTCTCTCCGGCTTTTCATTTAGTACTCCGGTGTAAAAGCTCTAAATTTAGAACATAGACAGGTATGATCGCTCAAACTCATTATACTGCCGCGAGCTTCTTCTTCTTCTTCTTCTTTTAACGTCTTCTCACTGACGCTGTCAGTGTCAGCGGAGTTAGACGTGACCACAGAAATCATAACAACTTCACCACAAAGCAAGTCATGTAATTACAGATTAAAAAAAAAAAAAAAAAAAGGTTTATACTACTGTAAACTAGATCCAACTCTGCCAGTATATGATCCCCAGATCTATTTCAAGGCAACGTTAAGCTGCATGAACACTTCTGATGAAATATTGATTTCAGCTGGGGATGGGGGATTGGAAACAGGGACCAGTATGGTCAAGAAAACATAGAGAATATAGAGTTTTTTGACGCTGAAAAACACAAAAAGGAACGATGGGAAATTTGCCCTTTTTTCACTGAAAAAAGGTGGTGAAAATAATGGTGTCAACAACTCAGAAGTACAGATGCCCACACCAGCAGTGTGTGTGCGCGCGTGTGCGCGCGCGTGTGTATAAATGTATTACAGTAAAATACATTACAGCCATACCTTTGACCTCCTGTTTTCAGGCTGGATAATATAATCCATCACAGTTTAACAATATGGACAACAACATTAGACTGAACAGAATCAGTAAAGTGTAGAAAACTGGCAGACGATATATATATATATATATATAGATAGATAGATAGATAGATAGATAGATAGATAGGTAGATAGATAGGTAAGGATTAGTAGCTGAGGCTGTGAGTGTCATTAATAGTGTAGCTCTGTCCTTTCAGTGTTTGCCTGGCTTTGCACATAGGAGATCAATAAGGCCGTTTCCCCTTCCCAACCCCCTTCTCTCCCACTCCCTGGTGCTCTCCCTCTCTGTTTTTCTCTCTCTCTCTCTCTCTCTTCTGCAGCACATGAAAATAATATCTCTAATCTCTTACTGGATAACCTGGCAACAGGCAGGCAGGTTGTTTGGCTTCAAAAGATCAGAGCCACAGAACAAAACAAAGACCAAAAAAAAAAAAAAAAAGGGGGGGGGGGGGGGGGGGGTGATAGAGAACATGTTTCATAAAGTCAAACAATGCACAGCACAGCCATTTTCCATCCTCCCTGCTCCCTCCCTTTGCCAGATCAGTCTGTTAATGCCCATCAAACTTGCTCGTGCCATGAAAGATTAATACGAGTTCGCTGTATCTCGTTTTTTTTTCTCTGACGAATCCAAACGGACCAAATCGGGGCCGCGCTAAACTTCAGTCGGCCCGACTTAAGCGCAAAAGCGAGAAAAGCAAAACTGACATGATGGGGGGGAGGGGGGGGTGCTGGCGAGAGCTTGGGAGATGCCATTGATTGACTGAGGGCAGGCAGGTTTGGGGCTTTGTGTGAACAGCCAGATAGAGGCAGGGTAGTGAAAGGATCAATACCGACCTTAATAATTGATAAGTATAAGGGAGAAGGAGGGGAGAAGGGGAAGAACGAGAGAGAGGCAGGGAGCGGTGATGTTAGCGCTTGTAACAGCATCTTCTAGGGGGTAAGCAAAGTCGGATCTGTGGTTAACGGTGGAGGACCACACACCAGCCTCGCTGCCTTAACGCCACGGCAAGAGGGCGTGTAAGTGGTTTTTGAAGAACCTTGTTTACACCCCGAAAACATCCTGTGAAATATCAATAGCGCGGGATCTGACACCAACAAAGGTGGTGTAGACTTCCAGCGCCTCTCAGATCAGAGGGAACCTCTCTGGCCAATTTGCAAGAGAGAGATTTCTGGTGGAATCAGGGGCAGGGAAGGCTGATATTTTAACACAGACATGAGACGATCAGAGCATCTTACAGTAGACAAAGAGCATCAGAGCATCCAGCTGCCTATCGAGTTGTAGTAATGAGTGCTTTTCTGCTCATGTCAGCGAATCCTCAAAGCAATCCAAGGTTGTGATGTCATTTGATTTTAAAGGTTGCTGTGCTTTATGGGGATTGTAATGTGTCTTTATGGAGGCACGCGAGCACATTTCACTCAGTGTGTGCGCGTGTGCATGCACGCGTGTGTCTGCGCCAGTGTTTTCCACATGCACATGTGTGTGTGTGTGTGTGTGTGTGACTGGGTTATAGAGTGTGTCTGCACTATACATTGTTCAGGCTTATCTGACTCGCTCTGAATCGGTATTGATTTCCTCTCTTCTGCTCTCTTCGGCTCCCTCATTCTCTCTCTCTCTCTCTCTCTCTCTCTCTCTCCTTCCCCTCCCTGCCCCCCCCCCCCCCCCCGTTTCTGTCTCTTCTGGCTCTGTACCAGCATCAGCAAAGGCAGATCCTTTGCCTTCCACCCTGATTCCATCTCTGCTCTCTGGTCATCTCTCTCGCTCTCTGTAACATCAGAGCACAATTCAGTTTTGCATACAGCCACTGTACCGTCACGCTGCTGTGAAGTAATTCTGCACTCAGTGTGAATGAGAATGAATGTGTCACGACCCATAAAACCCACAGGCTTTACAACATGCTGCATGGACGAGTTTTACATAGCTTCATATAAACTGTACAAACAACCTCCGGACAAACATTTGAAGTGACCTTTCATGACACACACCTAATGAAATGAGATATTTGAGGCACTTAAGACCATAAAGCCCTCATCCTAATCAATCACAGCATGTCGTTTTATGAATATGATTTGTGCGGGAGATGCAACATTTAGTTTAGATTCTTTAACGGGGCTATAGGAGGTAAAAATATATGATCCAGCTGCTCACAGATATTCAATTCTCCAGCTATTTTGCCTTGAAGTGTAATTAAAACGATTAAGATAAAAATGTAAACATACAGCAGTGATGTTGCCCATTAGATGCCCCTCTTAATTCAAGCTTTTATTTTGGAGAACAGCCTTGTAGTTCGTTTTGGAAAAGCTTGTTGATTAACTGCCTTCACGTCAGTTTGGAGAAGGCCTCCTGGTGCTGAACAGACAGCGCCCTCTGATCTCACACAGCAGCGGTTTGGTGTTGAAGGTGAAAATACCAATAAAACATTTAGAGCGCCGATTTGTCCGATTACTAATGGTTCAATTAGCACTTTTCAACTTGAACTTTATTGTCCACAAGGGGAAATGTATTAGCCTACACAGAAACTTGTTTCAGCATTAGACTATCCATAGCTCTGTGTGTGTAAGAGAGAGACTTTGAATGTGTGTGTGTGTGTTTGTAATTAGAGGTTTATTTTTATCACAAAATTTCCCACTTAGCCCATTTTATGTATTAAACCCGAGACTTCGTTTATATTTAAAAAAAAATTAATAATCAATTAATTCTCTATTTAACAATGGGTATTTTAAAACCCATATTTAGATTTAAAATCTCATTTCGTTGAGCTTTCCCCCTATTTTTGTTGAGGTGGTTTATATCTACAGCTTCATATACTACATTCATCTTTAAAAAATAATACAGTGCTCTGTTGGTGTTGCTGTGTGTCTGCTACAGGCCGCAGATTTCTCAGTGTTTCAGGCAAACATTGCTCATTGTTATTGCTGTTCTCGTCAAATTAAAAGCCAAACGAGTCGACATTTTCTTTCGAAAATTAGATTAAAAAAAATAAAAACAATCTAGGCAATGAAAACATTTGAAGAAACCGTGGCTTCAATAAAAACACATTCTTCCACATTCTACAAAACGAAAAACGCTGAACATTTAAACCTCTTTACATCCGATATTCGACAACATCTGCCATCCTGATTAATAGAAAATGACTATTTTATTTTCTAATAATCTTTTACTAAATATCTCTAATCGTTTCGGAAAATATTTCATGACACTGTAAATACTTTTCTCACTTTAACTTTTCCCTCAGTGGCTCATTTTTTAGTTTCGTTGGCATCGAGAGCTTCGTTTTAGTTTGTAAAATTCGACTACAAATGTTTGACAGGAGCCTGTGCTCTCTACAGTGAAAATTTCCATCTACAATTTTCTCAGGAAAGAAGGCATGAAAAAAAAAAAAAAAACATTTGGAGGTAACGCAAGCCAAGCAGACGTTTTATAGACTGCAAGCCAATATCTGACAGGCTGTAAAGCTGCCGATCACTCGTCTCAACGAGACAACACAGGCCTTACATCGACAAATAATCGAAACCTTTCAAATAATCCAATCCTGATCAATTGAGAGTATTTTAAGGGTGAAGGGACGGTTTGGTTTCACCGCTGCTGCTGCTGCTGCTGCTGAGTGTTGTTAACTGATGTGTGGATGATGGTGGTGATGGAGGGTGGAGGAGGTGGTGGGGTGCATTCGGGCGTTTTACTTCCTAGCAATGAATAGGCCTATAATATGATCAATATAATCAATAACCGTACATCTGAGAGGTGTGACAGAGAGTGATTGACGCCAAACTGTTTCTCGCCTGCAGTAGTCCGTCCAGGGCGGGAGAGGGCCCGTCTCACCGCACACAAAGCCCGATCTCATCCGTCCGTCCAGGCGTCGACTAGCAGCAGCACGGTGCGGTTAGTTCACCGTCTGCCCCCCCCACCCCCCACCCCCCTCCAACTTCCTCTCCCTGCCTCCCTGCCTCCCTCCCTCCCCCACCCCCCACCCCCCCCACTTCATGTCTCATCTGCCCTCACACACACACACACACACAAACATTTAAGTGTTAAATTGATGTACATTTTTAGTCTCCTGTAACTATTAACTAATTGCTTTTTGTTTATATGTGTGTTTCTCTAGAGCCACGGTAAACCCACCTCTCCATTTCACCACATCTCAGGCTATAGATAGATGGCATTTTAAGTGTGACTCACCCACATCTAGCTATTTATTGGCTTTCATCTCTGTTTAATCTCAACCTGATACCTTAAAGGACATCTGAGAATGTCCTGTTTTCCTCCTGCACGCTCAAAACTTCAGGCCAGAATGTCTTAAGACAAAATCCTGTTTACATCTGTAGTCCTGCTGTTGTGTAACACAGCTATAATCAACTGTTTTCGTGTGTTAAGAAAGGACATTTAAAGCCCCCACCATGACTAAAAAAACCCAAAAAACTGTTGTGTTAATTGTTAAATCACTTGACTGTTTGAGCCTCCCATGTGCAGAGAGATGGATTTGCAGGGTACGACACTAGAAGGCTGTTTTCAAGTTCGTCTGCTGAAGGTGGAAAGTTTAGTCTCTGTGGGTTTATCATGTATCAGTCTGAGCAGTTTGTGACATCACAACGAGTATTCACCTTACACAAGTCTGATCTGGAAACAATGAGAGTAGACTTTTCAGTGAAGGAGGAAGCATCTTGTTTCTGGTAGCTATACGTTTGAAATGAAATGAGAGAGGAGATATTTTGAGGAAAGGCCACGTCAGAGTAGGTTCTTATGTCATAAAACATGTCAGAAGTGAAAATTTGGCACTACTGAATGTGAATAACGGTGGTTTTTGTCAGTCAGCGTGCTTTAAGTTGTACATTCCTATCTGGCACTGACATGTACTGTGATATAAGAGACAAAAGTCACCCAGCCTCCACCTTCTGCCCTTCTCGTCTTCACGTATAAGTGCATTGTCAAAGCAGAAACAACAGCAGCCACTTAAGTGATAAAGCAGAGCTGCTCTTAAAGGAGGCTCGAGTGCAACTTAACATGCTGCACAGCCAGCGAGTTAATCTTTGGATCAGCAAGAGGTTGAGATTAAGCAAAGTGGCAGTCGCCTGATACCTTTAGCATCGTTGACACCCAGGCAATATGAAAGAGACGACATGAGCAAGTGCCACTTGAGACTGCTGAGCGTCCCCGCTTGTCTCTTCAGAAAAGCCCATTTGGTAATGAGGCAACTAAAGATAGCCTACAACGCTTTAGCTCCTGCCTCAAGAGATGTTGCTTTAATGAGCAGCTCCCTCTTTTCCTTCCCTGTGGTCCTATTCATTGCTGGGGAAGGGGATGTTCACGGGGAGGCCAGAGGAGTCTCATTTGAAATGGACCTATTGATTATCTGAAATATGTATTGACCATGCAGGCCTGGGGCCTTGTGCTAACTCCTTGGTTTCACTTGGTTACAGGAGGGCAGTGGTGGTGTTTGCTCCGCAGGCCTCCAAGCTGCAGAGCTGCATTCGAGCTGATGGAGGAGAACCAGAGTGGTGTTGGCATTGTAAAATGGCCGGTAGCACAAGTTGTTCGAAAACAGGCATTACATATTAAATTATCACTATATTAGCACTAGCATTCAGTCATTACATTAGGGAGTATTGAGTTTGGTTTGAGACAGCACTTAGAGAGCCGTGAGGAGATTCTGGCATGGCTGGGCCTGAACCAATTGAATAAACGTTCCATGAAATGGTTCTGAAGTGCGGATCAATCAATATGGGGGCTATCAATCTGAGGGCAAATTAAAACAATTGAGAAAAACAACAAGAGGGAAACAGTTGAAGAAGTCGAGAGGGGATGAAGTGATGTATCTGCGGAGGCTCTAATACAGGGACAAACATATAACCTACATTCCGCTGAGGAAAAATATCTCGTAATTATGCTTTGCTTGCAGTAACAAAGCATGAACAATGGCAACTCAAACACATGCACGCTCAGGCACAGGCATGCATACACACGTGCACATTCATATTGATCTCCCCCTCACAGTCAAATCTGTTTACTGCTGTTGTCTAAACCTGCTGTAAAGTCATCAATCATTTGCATACACCACCTCCACACTGCAGCCAGCTTCGTTCCCTCTCTCTCTCTCTCTCTCTCTCTCTCTCCTTCCTTTCCTCCCTCTCATCCTCTCCTCTCTTCCTCCCTTCCTCCCCCACACATACACAAACACTTCTGGGATGAATATCATTCCTCACTTCTGTTGCTTTCTCCCACGCTCGTCACCACACTACATCTCGTGCACGCGCATACTTTTATTTCTATGAATTAAAAATATATAAATCAGTGACATACATGAGAGACATTCTTTTGTGCTTCTCCGGAGCTCTCAGACTGGATGACTGCCACTCTTTTCCGCCACATCTCCTTTGTTCTTCCACAGATAAACAATTTCTTCTCCATCTGTCTGTCACAAAGCGCGCTCTTGAGCTATACTCCCCATACACGCCACACACACGTACACACATACACCTCGGTCTCGCGGATCGATGGGGATCGATCGGGTGGGGAAGGGAGCCCTGATTACTGGACCACGTGTTCGGGAGAAAACCGCGGAAAATCGATCATTGCAGCTTTTTAGGGCAGCAGAACAGAACAGACTCCCTCCAGTCTCCACAGCTAGAGCCGAGCCAACTGACGGTGCATCCAGGCACGGCGGACCGCTTCTTTGTCAGCATTTCACATCATGCTCCTCCAGTTTCAACACAGACCCACTATTTATCCACCACAACCTATTTTTCCTAGGACAAATGTAATTGTTTAATCAGAATATTAACAATTAAACTCTCCATCCTTCCACATTTGGCCACTGCACTAACTTTAAAAGACCCCACTGGTGTTTTTCCCCCCAAGTTGTGGCCCATTATCCACACACTGTACAACCCACTTTACATTACTGATGACCGTTTTCTAAGCCTAAGTTTTTAGATTGATTTCTTATCCTCCAGGCGGCCACTAGTTTCACTTCATTTCACTGCACTTTGAAAATCAACTTCTAGAGATTTGAAACTTGCCTGAAATCCATCCCAATGAGCAATTAGCCTCCTCCGTGTTTGTTTGTTTGTTCATGTTATTCTCATGTTCTGCTGCAGCTGCAAAGCAGGGGGGGGCATTTAAAAAGGCGACCCTTTCCGTAGCATTCAAGGACAGTTCGACTTCTGGGTTTTGGCGCCCAGTTTCCTAAAAGTATAAATGTTTTGCCTCCATGGGCTTTAATCTGAATACAGACGGGAAAACAGGTCTAAATAAAATGGCTGAAGCGATCATCTAAATGTATTTGTTTCTTTTGTACAAAGATTAGCTAACAACTGAGTCTTAAATTTCATATGTTGGAGTGTTCTTGAACACACCAGCAGGAAGAGTTTTCAAACCAGCCCCCCCACCCCCGTTTGCAGCTGCAGGAGAAAGAATACCACATAATAATCATTTAGAAAATATAGAAATGAAAGAAAACTGACTATCCATTGTCAAGCAAGTTTCATATGTCTGTTGATTTTAATACCATAGTGAGATAAAGGGAAACAGAGGCTGTGTGAAAGGTAAGAAAATATAAAAAAAAACCCATACATTTTAAAGGCTGAAAAAGCCACTGTAATGATCTTTAAAGGATCCTTAGGGTCCACTACTCAGCTTGGAAAGACGTGAGACGTGAGATGTCGCTTTGGCCAACTTGTTTTGGAAGTGGTACCATGATCTGATATCTCAGTTTAAACTTTAAGAATCTGAGTCAGAAAGATGTTTTCATTTGTTCTTTTTCACTCCCCAGTGTCGACTCGCTGACTTCATGTTTTCCTTTCTGACCTTCCCACTTTTCTCCTCTCTGTTCTGTTGCCTCCCACTCCTCCTGTTATATGTTACATGCATGTTATTTTGTTATTTTCATCTTCAAATTTGCGCCTGTCCTCCCACACAATACAGTCACAATATAAGTTTTATTTGAGCAACACATTTTAATGAAATATTACAATTCCTGGAACACTAGAGGATTCATTTATACACACAGACACCTGCTACTGGTCCATTTTGCTTTCGCACTCTGATTTGCCCTTTAGTCATTTCAATCGTAACTCTTGATTTCTTTGGTATTTTCCTTTGTGTCATCATCTAAGGCATCCAACCCTGATAATGTAGCCATATGATGCATCATTTGTTTCTTCCCACCCAACTCTGTGTTGTGTATTTTGTAACTTTACAGGAGCACAGAATATTTTGATGGCAATAAAACTCTTCTCTCTCTCTGTCCTCTCCCCTCCTCCTCTCTCCAGCATGTAAACGCAAGGAGGAGGACCGAGGACGAGAGCGCAGCCAGGTGCCAAAGAAGCAGCGACTGGTCTTCACCGACCTGCAGCGTCGCACCTTGGTAGCCATCTTCAGAGAGAACCGCCGCCCCTCCAAAGAGATGCAGGTCACCATCTCCCAGCAGCTCGGCCTGGAGCTCTCCACCGTCTCCAACTTCTTCATGAACTCACGCCGCCGCTGTCCGGACCGCTGGGACACAGAGGAGCTTGGTCACGGGGTGCACGGCCACAGCCATGTGCAGCACACTCCTCACGGAAACAGCAACAACAACAACGCCTCGCCCATCCAACCCGGTACCTCCTCTGCAACCACGTTCTCCAAGGCCTGACGGTGGCAGGACGGATCATTGAACAGATGCATGGAGGATGGAGGAGGAGGAGGGAGGGGGGGTGTTTTTCACCAAAGAAGTGGGCTCTAACTCTGATCCTGCAGAGCTATAGGGTGTGCAGCTTCAGATCACTCATCTGATTCATCTACTCAAAGTGCTGAGGACTTGTGCAGATGAATCAGATCCTCTCAATGCTCCATGTGTTTTCTGTTAATCTGAATGTCACTCTTAGGGGCTAATGTGCGTTCTTTTTTCTTCAAATTGTGGCTCTTCAAACCAAAGATCCAGTAGCTTTAGGGAGTTGCCCACAAACAACCACACGTGGCTCTTAGCAAATCCACCTGAAAACCAAAGAAAATCCATCCACACTAAACCACACTGTGGGTCTGTGTTTAAGCCTTGAAGGGGGGGGGGGGGTTGCCTATTGTCAGGATGTAAACACACCAAAGAATCGAAGAATCAGTCATGACAAGGAACCGATAGCTTTAAGACAGGGGAACCTTGAGCAGCCACACGCTGGTCTTCACAAATCAGCCAGAAATCAGACAGCAGATGTGTCCGCTGGTGTGGTCAACCACTCCTCATTTCAGCAGCGAGTGCTGAGGCTGATTGAGAGGTGCGTTCGTGTGTTTGCGTGAAATGCTCTCGGCAGGTCCTTTGACCCATTAACCACATGCCACCTTGTGGCTCTGCATCACTGCATGCGTGTGTGTGCATGTGTGTGTGTGTACATGTGTGTGTTCTCCAGGGGTGTAATTCCTCTGCAGTGATTCAGCTCCTGCTCCACGTCAGTGTAACAGTGCCACCTGCTGCCCGTTTGAACCACATCTGGACATGTTGAGAGCATGTTGGTGTAGCTACAGCTCATATCTCCAGCAGGCCCACTGAAGCCTGCAGTGTAGATTTCCATTAGGATACAGATACAAATACCCTATGTAAGCATAAGTGCAGCCCTGCAAACACCAAACACACTGAGACAAAATGATAAAACACAATAATCCACACACCCTTTTATACATATTTGAGTGTTTGTTTCTTAAGACTTGTTGTATGGCTATGTGGCCTTAGCCCGTGTAGCCACTTGAGAGGATATTTTCAGGTTACAAGAGGAGAACAATCAAAACTGGGATGGCACCCCTCCATGTTCAAAGGTGTCGTCCCTGAGTGTAGGGAGTGAGGGGGGAGGTCTGCTCTGTTCTAGTGGCCAAACACAGAGGTCAAATGTCACAATATAGGATCCTGAGTGCCAATGATGTTTGCCTCTTCATGATAATCAGAGAACAGGTGCGGCCTGCTCCGTCGCCATGCGCCCCCGCTGTGTCTGGCCTGTGTCGTTACAACCTTCAAACTGCGAGCACTATACAGGCATGTAGCCTATTCCATACCTCAGAAAAAAAAAACACTGATGTGATCGACGTGAAACACAATGAAAGTGACTGTAAATAATCTTTAAGTTCATCTCTGTCTCTCTGTCTTATCTATTCTCTATTTATCTACTCTCTTGCTACCCCCCCTCCTGTTGTGTATTTCCTTTATTTTTCCCTCCTTACTATTGATGCGGGTAATAATAGTACCATAGACACATGGTTTCTCTCTCGTGACTATTGTGCTATGTTGTGCTGAAACTATATGTAAAGAAGCACCTTGTCGACAAAATGTAAAAACTTAAAGGTTGAAAAAAAAAAATGAAAAGAAGAATCAACATGTCATAGACTGATCCTATGCACAGACAAGGAAGGGATACCACAAGTGACAAACTGTGCATATTTGTGAATATCTGTGTGATGGAATAGATGGACAGTCTGGACATGAAGGACCTCTTCCTTGATCTCTGAACTTTGACCCCTTTGAAATGGACTGTCACTGCATTCCTCTGCTGATGGTGTTTTTTGGTTACCATGAGAACCACCTCATTTTATTTATGCCTTTCTTTATTATTATTATTATTATTATTATTAATTTATTTTTTGTGGGCAAAGCCACTCGTCATGTAGCTTCTAGCGGGAGATAATCATATTAAAGAGGAGACGCAGACCAGAGGAAGAAGGGTGCAGCAGGGGGAGGTAGGAGCATCAGAGGCCTGTCATTAGACTGGTAGGAAACATCCAAGTGACATTCCTCCATACTTATGGGTTCTGGTTGTTACATAGTGCACTATAACAGATTCCCTGTCGGAGGTGTCATTTAGGACTCCTACTAGAGTCCAAACTTTGTAGGTTTTTAGTGCAGATGTTTGAAGCTCAGACTCAAAACAGAAGAGTTAGTGATGGAAACAGTTGTGTGCGTGTGTGTGGCTACCTCACAGAATAGAGTGGACTGTGACACAGCCATCAATACCAAAGATACTTCAAGCCTGCCATGTTCACACTGGACCTGGGACGTGCACACACGCAAACACTACACGCGCACACACACACACACACACGCAAAATACGCACGCAGATTCACTGACTGGTGCAGAGATATTTCTTAGTGCACATACACACTTCCGTTGAGCAGTCGTGCTACATGGCAAACACATGGAGGTGTTAGTTATGTGGGAAGAGTTGAGTGCCTTTATCCATCAACTAGGGGTTGGACTGCTCTGAACACACATGCACACAAACACACACAGTGTTTAAGGTAAAGGGGGGCACACACTGGGTGAAGGGGGAGCAACACTGGAGGGGTCCTCATGACATTAAAGAGCCACTTTTGTTTTGATTTAAAGAGAACTTTTTTCACACAACGAGGGGGAAAAGATTGTTTACACATAAAACAACAAGATGAGAGATGTTACAAAGGTCTATAGAGCAGATAGACAACTGATAATTCGCTGAACACGCGACCCTTTTCCCATACAAATGGTATGTTCCCCTGAACAAAAATATTGATCACAGCAGCTTTGACTGTTGTGTGTATTTATTTAGAAAATTATCTATATCATAATGTCTTATTTATACTGAACATCTTGGGCTTCATACTTACTCTCATGCTTAGCTTTTGAATGTTGTGTTCAACAATCATTATGGATAAGTGGTGTAGCTTGTGTGTGAGTGTTTCATTGTTTTCAGAGCCCATTTTTCATCAGGTGAGACAAGCAGACAAGAAGGAGGGACACAGGACACAGCTGACAGAGTCACATCATGCTTTTATGACGAAAAAGGAGTTAATTTACAAGACAGACAGTATATAAAACATACATTGAAATAAAAAAAGAACTCATATGTGTTTTATAGACAAGTACATTATTGTCTTATCCTTCCCTTTGAGACCAAGCAGCCATGGGACTGAGCAAAACATGGGTGATCCCTGGAGAAAAGAAGCAGCAGTTAAATCCTATATTACTATACCTACACTATTTACAGTTCAACAGTCATTTTCCTCTGTCAGACATGGCAAGGAGGTCTACAGATTGGATGACGTGATATGGCTAATAGATCTAATATGTACAGTTTCTGTTCTTCACATCCAAGGATCCACACATCAAAAATATAAATGTGATAATTCAGGTACAGTCAGATGTTTGTGAAGCGAGAGGGGAGGAAAGTCTAAATTTGGTACTAACTGTATAACAGTTGCTGTTGTGAGCAAGTCATATGCTTTAGTCATTAATCATTTGACACCATCCATTTCATCAAGCTGAACAACCTGTCTTTATATTAGCTCTGCATTTAATTGGAGCGCTCAGCACCCATTCCTAGGTTTCGGAAGTCAGTAACGACCGTGTCAAAGAGGAACAAATATGCATTAGTGCAAAAACTAATAGTGATCGATGAAAAATGTTCTGAAATGTTTAACGAGGTCGGTGCCAGGTTGACAGAGAGAGCAAGAGAGAGAGAGAGAGAGAGAAAGAAGAGAGAGAGAAGAGAGAGATCGAAAGAGAGAGGAGAGGATAAGTTTACCCCTGCCAAATCTGAGAAATACACATCAGTATTTTCCATTAGAGGGCTCCAACAAATACAGAGCTATAGCAGTGACAGCTTCCTCTAAGGAGCGGGAGAGGCGAGAGAGCGTTACATCGGCTCAGACCTGGAGAATAAAGCTGAAATCTGGCACCATCTCGTTCTTAAAAGAGGAAAAGTGAAATTGTCTTAAAAGGTAATGTGGAAACCTAGGAATGAGTGCCAACCAGGTCTATAAGAGCTCTGTACGCCTCCTCCTGCTCCAGAGGGATTTTGGGAGAGTGACAAGGTTCAAGATAGATCAATGTAAGTATGCCATTAATAATCCTATCCCCATACAGCATTGATCAGTCCCACCATCCTGCTTGGAATATCAATTGCTTTGTCTACAGCTTACACATCTGAGCAGATCTCCCTGTGTGTGGATAGATATGTGTACAAGTACAATCATCCCAAGTAAACAAATGCTTATTTTGTAAGATGCATGCCTCTTTAAATATAATTGTGAGTGCGGGTGAAGGTGATTATTTGCACCTGGCTTTGATTTGTACCAGATTCAAAACATTTTAATGGTCTCGCTTGCTCTTACAGCAGTTTGTTTCAACCAGTCCCATGGCACCCATAGCTCTCTGTACAAGTGTAGGTGAGAGTTTGGCAAGACCAATCACTGTATACAAAAGGCATGCATAGATTAAACCTGCTAAGACCACAAGAAAGATTTTGTTTTTTCTCTAGAGAGGAACCGATTGTTTGCCGATCAGCTCTCAGTCATATACAGAGAAAGAATGATGCTGTGATATTTTATTATAGTTGGTTATTGTTTGTTATGTTGGTGGTGAGACTGGTGGGGGGCATCAGAAAGTATTTGTCTAATCTACAGACTGAGTCCCAGCAAACCAGGTCAGAGCTGTTGCTTTTGGTCAGGTGGGAGGCCTATCCTGATAACACCTCCTCCCACTCTGGGTGCCCGAGAGCAACGTTTTGCCTCAGGCACCTGCTGTGGAGAGGAGGTCACGCTATGGCTATAAGAAAATCAGTGCAAGCACTGACTTATGAGGCTAACAGTCAATTTGCTCTCTTTAGTGTTCCACTGTATGAGACCCAGAGCTGTTGGTTTATTTTCCTACCACACACAATACTGGTACATCGGCGGCAACAGTATGGTCCCATTTGTTGCTGTTACTCACGTTGACCACTGGGGGTCAGTATCGCCACATAGAAAGGGGGGCACTTCCACTTGCTTGGTCAAGGTTAAGATGGAGCAGTTGTCTGTCCAAGGTGCTTTAAACAATCCTTCAGCAATGCTCTGCCACATGTCCAATTATACAGGAATGTGGCTGTTTGCATTATCATCTCCTTGTCCAATTAGAGGAACCTGCCATAGGTAAGATTTCTATTTAACATACATGTAAACAGCTAAATAACACCATGAATTCAACCTCCAGTATTTGTATGACACCCTGTTCTGAGAGGTCTGCTATGGAAATGAGACTAATAAGCCAAGTAATCACCCAGTCAGCCGAGCTCTCTTCTCCATCATCCCATTACTGCTCTTCACTGCTTGATAATTCAGCTCAAGCTTAATCCAATCAAAACAGCAGCTGTAGAATCTGGAGTAAGAGATGGATTCATTTACAGCAAATATAGAGTCAGAAATGACACAAGACCATGGCTGCAGAAATGCAGTCTGAAAGGTGAAATATTTATGCTCAAAATAGTAAAAAAAAAAAAAAATGTATCAAGAGCACAGCCCCATTTAACTGACGGATAGAATGAGTACAATGTTACAAACCAAAAGATGAATAATTCAAACCTGGCTGGTAATGACGCCGTGATTATCTGTGTCTGAGGGTTTGTCTTATTTTGGTCTGTGTCTTTGAAGAGTTCCCCAGTGGAAGGTATCCCTAATAGAGAGGTTGCTGTTCCTGCTGCTGTAAATGGGGCGTCTAGACTATGGTACACCAACCCAAGGCAAGGACGAACCAGATGAAGGAGCAGGGGATCTCTCAGCCTACTTTCTCAAGAATCACGTTAGAGGATATGAATCAGTGTCTACAAACGCTGGGAGTTTTGTCAGCCAGACTGACGCGATGGCTTGGCTTGCGAAGCTGTGTGTACTGGCATCTTTTCTTTGAGGAGAGCTGCTGAAGAATTGTCTGGCAAAGTCTTTGCTATATCAATTAAAATGCTTATCATAGTCTGAAAACCATTGATAATGGACCTCTGGGAGGAAATTTAAGTTGGAGGGGAAAGGACACATCTTTTTTTTCAGAGTGCATTCAGCTTGAAGTAAAATGAGTTCCTCCAACTTTCAAGGACTTGTGGAGCTTGAATAGATACAAGCGCTTATTTCCAACCTTGACCAATATTGAAATGTGAGTTTTCAGTGAATGGATCCGTTTCCTTGTCAAAATGACTCAGTGTACCACAGTAGGCAGAAAATGAGTGTATGCTCACAGTTTTACAACAACCCTACCCACAACCCCCCTTTCTACATTTGAAAGTTAAAGTGTGACAAGATATCAGCAGAGAAAATACATACAGTACAGTCCGTGGGTTTTCATATCTGGAGAAAGATCCCAGAGTGGCACTGCGCAGAGCGGGAAAGTTCCAGAAGTGGATTTTCAGGAATGGGTAGGGCATGAAATGGGAACCAATGTTTTTTTTGTTTGTTTGTTTTTTTGTTTTTTAGGAACCTGGGTCACCCCTTTCATCTTTTGTCTCCACTGATCCGATCACTGCTCCATATGTTCGATGGCATCACGAGGAGCAACAAATCATAACACGACAACACTGACTCACCGACCACACAGAACACGTGTCTACTACCACACAACCATATTCCAGCCTAATACTGTGAACAGGGACAACAAGGGTCGGAAATGTTAAGAAGACAGGATACAGGAAGAGGGGAAGAGGACGGTAAAGGGAGGGAGAAGGAGAAGAAGATAATAAAATGAAACACACCCTCATCTATGCTTACATTTGTGATTGATGCTTACACAATAACACCATCAACAATCACTACAGACATTCTCACTGTCTTCTAAACCTAGTTTCCACTGAGAAATACCAGGGAATGGAAACACGAAAGGGTTGGCTCGAGGAGAGGAAAGGTCCGTGAAGGCAATGTCCTGTTCTCAACACCGTGTGAGCCAAAATGGCCGCTGACACTGTTAAAGGCAGTGTAAAAAACCAGGCCAATTTGTTCATCTATTCTCATTCGGCCTCATGAATCTTTAACAGCTGTTCAGTTATTCATCCTGACACAGAAGCCGGGGTTTCATCATCTCTCACAAGGGACTAAAATGGAGTTTGCAGGATTTATTTTGCAAAAGTTTTGAGAGTCTGAGATTCTCTCATACCTGGGGCAAATTATTTCCAAATCATAAGCTTTAGGTGTGCTTTAGATCAGTGGCTGATACATTTTATAGTAAAATGAAACAATGTCTTCTTGCAAACACTATGTTACACATGCTCACAGTTTTCAACCTAACCAAGGTCATTTGACCACTGATTGTTGTTGAGATAATGTTTTGAAATATATTCTGTGTTTTGGTGGAATGTAATTTAAAATCTCTCCAGTTTACATCACTGACACTAACAGCTTTTTGATTGTCAGTTAAGGTCAGGTATCTTTTACTCTTCAGTCTAAATAGGCTATATGTCAACAAGCTAACAATAGCTGTGCTAATTATGGGTTAATCCATCACTACATTTGTGTGTATAGACCCTCCTATGCTCTGAGAAACTACTGAACTGATTTTCTGGTACAGGCTGCACCATTAAACTAAATAATTAGCTATTAAAAACTTGATACTCTGTGTAAACCTGTTGCTGGGAAACATCTGTACAATCAACAGCAATAAGCAAAACATAAAGTCACTGAGCATAACTTCCACATTTAACAGTTTTGGTGGCCAAATAATTGTATTAAACTAAACTCAGTCCCAAATGGAACTGGGATGTTTTTCAGAGAATGAGTAGAATTATCTGATTATGCTAACGTTGCTAGCATATAGTTTTTTAATTTGAGGGATGCTGCCAATTTTGATGAAAGGTAATTTAAAGTCTTCCAGTTAACATTATTTGAGACAATATTGTGATAAAATGTGAGATATGTCAACCATATTACCTCTTAGGATACTCTGAACACATCATATTCAGCAAGCTAACATTAGTTAAGTTGGTTCAGTTGGCTGTCACTGTTAAACCTGACAGTTATTGGGTGTTAATAAATTGGCAACTAATAAACTAATCTCCACGTAAGTAGTGTGCATGGTACAACAGTTTTAACTTAGTGATGCATAAATCTACTTAGTAAGTTTCAACTTATGAAGACCTGGTGCACTGACTCCAAAAGAGGCTAAATATTCAGTACTTGAAAATAAATAAATAAAAATAAAACCTAGATTAAATTCAGAAACATTTATACAATTGTGTTGTAAACATGTTTTTTCCCCTTTTCATACTGTTAATCATCTTGTGACACCACTGCTTTAGATTAGCTCTCGTTTATTGATCAACATATTGCTCTGCCTGGTTTCAGTTGATTTTGCCCACTGAGATTCGAAGGGGAGCTGTCTAGTGTAAGTGAACTTTATTAGGTCTTGAGAACAGAACAGTCCCACACGGAGGACAAGGAGCTTAAAGAGGTAAACAGCCAAAAGGTCACGGAGAACAACAACTGAGGAAATTAAAATGGAGGACAAACAAGAAGCAACAGAACACTTCAAAGAAAGTTTTTTGTCTTTTTTTTTGTTTGTTTGTCTTTTTAAAACCACAGTACTACTCTCCACATTACGATGCACATGGTGTGGGTAGGGTTAACACGACTTCATTTACATTTGAATCCTTGGTCTCCAGCCAGGGACCCCTCCCAAAGGAGGACCCAGTGGGGGTGTATGGGGGGTGGGGGGTGAGGAGGGGGGGATGCACTGGGCTAGGGGGGCAGAGACATTTGCACACCGACCGTCTCAGAGGCAGAGAGAGAGCAGTCAGCGTCACACCTTACGAGGGCTATGGTGCATTGTCAGTTTGTATGTTTATTCATGTATAACTGTGATTGTTGTTCTTACCAATTCAAATAACCTCGATGTTGGTTTTGTGTGAGTGCGTGTGTGTGTGTGTCTGTGTGTTATGGGGTGCAACTTTATGCAAGCCCAGCAACAGCAGATGGTCTTATGATCATCACGACAGCTTGTAAGATGGCAGTGGCAATAATTATTATTATTATATAACTGGATCATGCAGACACTACTGTATAAAAAAACAATCTACACATACTATGGCTTTGTTTCTTCACTCAGTAATTTACATCAGTTCTCTCTCGGAGAATGAATTTTGGCTTTATGGCTCTACATACAGTATTGCTGGAATGTAATATTTTAACAGAGTGAGTATGTGTGGTTACACTCACTCTGTTGGCTAGTTCTTTCACTTTTCCTGAGAAAAGGAGCTATACATGTGTTGCTTATGCACTAGGATGAGTGTGTAGATAAATGTGAGCACCTCCATAGTGTTACTGTGTGTCCTCTGTCTGCCTCTGAGTATGACCCGACTCTCCAGGCTGCTCCCCCCGGGCGGCACTGGGAAGGTCAGGTGTCCCGCAGCACAGCAGAGAGCAGGGATAGGGCGGGGTCCCTTTCCAGTTGACATTAGAGCATGAACAGGGCTTGTGATCTGGGGGAGAGGAAGCAGAGGTCACATTGACCTCTGTCTTCCCTCCCCTTCTGCCGAGCAAACCCCCCCCTCCCCCTGCAGGGCCACCAGCCCGGTCCCCCTTGCTCCCTCTTGTGCTGGTTGCTATGGTTACCATAGAGGCCCGTGTCCGGCGGGCTTGGCTTCCTAACCAAGCCCTCGGAGCCACGGGCCACCATGGCAGCTCACGGCTAGTGCGCTCGTCCCAAACTCACACAGCTAATGTTGTCGCAAAATCTCACAAAGAAAAGGCCGAATCATGCTTTGTTTGTCTGTTTGTCTTTTATCTGAATGATCCAAATCCATTCCTTCTCACCAGATATTATAATCAGATCATGCTAGAGTATGTAGACATCCACTAAGCTTTTGCTGATTAAAACAAATGACATATGATTGTGTTAATGAAGTGTTTGACCCAATATAATCCTCCTCACTGTTCAGCCGTGGTCAGAATAGATAAAGCTGGCTATTATACTGAATGTTCTATGGAAAACATATTCAGATTTTGTTTCAAAACCATGTTTTTTTATTTAGTAGTAAAAATTTACAACTTAACTCTCAACTGCAACTCTACATGCACGACTCTTAACAAGGCAGACTCTCGAAGAGCATAGCTACAGCTTCTATAAATGGATGGTAGCCAGGTCTCCCTGCATTATATTTCTCTTAAAATCCCTTACTGCACAAAATACAGTAAAGGGAAACTTGAATGAAAAGGAAATCTTTTTCATTTTCTCATTAATGTAACCAAGAGACAGGGCTACCAGTATTCCACAGCTCAGTAATCATGCCAATTCACAACTTATCTCCTATAATTCTTAACTCTATTATTCATATCAAGTATAGACGACAAGCAGCTCTTTTAGATCTATCAGTACTGTAGTTCCTTACGTACCATTCAAACACGTTTTTCACCACATGCTGAATAAAATCACTGAGAGGCAGAGAGATCAGGGTCATTTTGTTTTCATTCACAAATCAAACCCAATTGAGTCATGGCTCCGGTTTTAAGTGGACACTCAATTTTGAATGGAGCCATAGACGGGAACTTATTTTGGTGCTTTCAAGCTCCTTTGCGAGTCAGTGGCTGTGTGTGTTTGCGTGTGTCAAACACGTCTTTGGGACGTGCTCATGCCTCCCCCGAGGGACCCCTGGCTGCGTTGTTTCATATCATCTTCATGTTGAACTTCCTGGTCCCTCCCGAGGAGCCTCCAGTGGCGGGTTCAGATTTCCGGAAAGAGTACTCCACTGTGAAGTTGTTCTTGCGTTGGCCGCGTCCCCGGCTCCACACGAACAACAGCAGGAAACAGAAGAGGACCACCCCCAGGAAGGTGATGCAACCCATTGCCGTGGAGACCAAGATGGTGGTCAGGTCCAAGGTGAACTTGAGGAAAACGCGCGTGCTGTTCAGATTTGTGTCGTTGAAGAACTCGCCGCTGTACAGCGAGCGGTTGAGAAAGAAGGCTGAGGCGGCGTCCAGCGGCTGGCCACGCACTGTGAGTGTGGCGAAGTAGGTGTCATTGCCTCCGGCGTTACTGGCGATGCAGATGTATGTTCCGCTGTCAGTGAGCTGGGCGTAGCGGATCTCCAGGGTGCCACTAGGGAGAACGGTAATGCGCCCTGAACTCTTAGCTGTGATCCGTCTGCGCTGTGGGGAAATCCAGACAATAGCAGGTGCTGGTTCTCCCTCAGCTCGACACAGAAAACTCACTGGCTGGCCTTCACGAGCGATCACCTGTGGGAGGAAGAGGAAAGGAGTGCATGGACTAATAAATGCAGAGAAGGTCAGAAAACACAGCAGAGTGTATACAAAGCAAGATCTGGCAGTGCTACAGAATACTTTTTGTGCTTGTAGAAGCTATTATATATCTTCATTACCTGCTGCAGTTTACGGTTGCGTATCTTAGGTTTCTGGCATGTAAAGTGATCGAAGAGTGCAGAATCGGTGAAGGTGCTGAGGCTGACCCCTTGCACCTCCACCGGCCCCGCACACACCGGCACTCTGCCGTCAAAGTTGAGGGTCTTGCGTCTTTGCAGGATCCACAACAGACGGCAGTCACACATCAGGGGGTTCCCATCCACTCTGAGGGTTTCCAGACTGTTGACAGAGTGGAAGGAGCCCTCTTCCAGAGTCTGCAGATCGTTGGAGGAGAAGTTGAGGACTCGGATCTGTCGGAGGCCTCCAAGGGCATGGGGCTCCACTGTCATCAACCCTGTGCTTACCATGATGAGCTCCTTCAGCCTCAGCAGGTCCCTGAAGGCCCAGGGCTCTAGTGTGGTGATAGGATTGTAGGACAGGTTTAGGTGGGTTAGGTGCACCAGGTTCTTGAAGGAGGTGGAGGGAACAGAGGTGATGTTGGTGTTGGTGATGGAGAGCCAGTGGAGATCCAGGCCCTGGAAACTAAGAGGGGAAATGTACTCCAGGTACGGCCAGTGGTCGATGTCCAGACCCCGCAGGTTGGAGAGCTTGCGGAAGTTCTGGTCCTCCAGGGCGGTGATGCTGAGGTGACGGAGGCGAAGGGTGACCAGGCTGCGGAGATAGGACAGCGTCTGGCCAGATATGGATGTCAGGTTGCAGCGCTCTATTGTGAGATCCTCCAGCCCCAGCAGCCCTGAGAAAGCCTGGAGAAAAACCATGGGACAGAAGTTTAATGTGAAGGATCAATTTTGATGTTAGGACAAATGAACTAAAGACAGAAAGTGTGTTGAATGAATGAACAGTTCAGCATTAAATATGAGGCAACAGCCAACAGCCAGTTAGCTTAGCTTAGCATAAAGAGTGAAAACAGAGGGAAACAGTTAGCCTGGCTCTATCGAACAAGCCTGTTTCCAAAAATATTGAACCACTCACAGTATTTCAGATCAAAAATTGCTACAGACACTACAGCTGGCAAACAGCTGCTTGGCATTACTATCTATTTTAAACCTTAGAATATTTTCCACTGCTATCAGTATGAGAGTCTGATCCTCTGGGATCTAATTTCTAAAGAGAATTCTTTCTTTAACAAAGTAAATGTTCTTCCAACCAGTTTTTCATTGGTAAAACAGTCATGTACTGACAAGATGCTGGAGAGCTTACCTTGTGGGATATGTAAACCAGGTCGTTGTCTCCCACCTCCAGATGTTTCAGACTCCTCAGATCCTGGAAGGTGTAGTCCAGTAAAATCACCATCTTGTTCTCACTCAGGTCCAGGCTGGTCAGATTTCCCAGCTTGGCAAAGGCCCCCATGGGCACTAACTTCAGCTGGTTTCCCCTCAACTTCAGCACTTTAAGACTCTGGAGGGTGGCGAAGGCATTGGGCTCTAATGTGGCAATGAGGTTCTCACTGAGGTCCACTTCCTCCAGCCGCGGGTACGGCGCCAGGTCACCGGCCTGCACCCAGCGCAGCCGGTTCTTGCTGAGGTCCAGGAGCTGTGTCTCTGTGGGGATGCCCTCTGGGATGTTGGTGAGCCGCCGCCGCTGGCATGACACTGATCTCAGCTGGGCCGAGCACTCGCACCGTGGCGGACAGGCCTGGCTACTTCCTGGCAGCGTCAAGGTTATCATGGCGACCAGAGAAGCAGCCAGGACCCATCGCCACACCCTTGGCCATGGCACTAAGGCACGCCCACCAGGGCCAGGAGAGCCAATCATGGCCCTGGTCCTCTGACTCCTCGCCTGTCGCAGGCAGGGTCAGTACACCATACACCTGCAGGAAGACAGGGAGGGCGGAAGCAGACAGGAGAGAAATAGAAAAAAAGAGAAGTGGGTAAAGACATGAAGAGGATGTGAAAAAGAAAGATGGAGCCTATCATCCTTCATCTCCCTGGCTCATAAAAATTACATCCACACGGCTGTAAATTATCCATGCGTCCTGCAGTTTAAGTAATATTGTGCTGAAAGCTGTGGAGATTTGAGGCGCATCATGACACTGCATTAAAATACAACTGAAGAGACCCCATTACAGGAACACAGATCCATTTAAGATATTTAAGATAATTTGTCTTTTCACTAATTCATCTATGGTTTCGCTTGGAGAACTGGGGACACTGGGAGCTTCTTGCTTCAGCTGAATTCATGCAAGTTGCATCTCCTCTGCTCTCCTTGCAGCACTGAGACCGTCTGCTCCATTTTGACAAACACAATGAATTTATTATCACCACACACAAACACAGACTGAGCTCCTCAACAATCACATTACGCCCAGAACCCATGCACGCCTTGCCGACGAAATGCGAGCAGAAATAGGTGTTTGAATCACTGTGTACTCAAGTCATATTATGTGTTTGATCAGGTGTGTTGTTGATGTGTGTGAGCGTAGGACGTGGCATTTTGCTGGGTATGAATTAAAAATCGTTTTGGTTCTCCTTTGCACGAAGATGAGATGAATCACTTGTGCTTTAACATTCCTTCAGGCAAACTGTCATCTCTCCCACACACAGTTTTCAACTCAGAGACAGTCAAAGAGCACCTGGCATTAGATCTGGAACACAACTCAGTGTCCATCCAGTTAGCAAGAAAGGGTAGGCATACCTTCATACTTGAGGAAAATGCTGCTTCATAACAAGATTTATTTTTCAGTTTTTTTTATTTTGCTCTGAGACACAAACTGCTTACCAGAAACCCCAGATGTTAAACTCCTGAGTATTTGCTTGGATGTTTGTTTTTCAGATGAAGTGGGGACGAGAGCGAATATATCATCATCACCAGGGAGTATCATGTTAAAATGCACTCTGATGCTGGCAGTGGAAGCAGGAAGAGCCAAACAGCTTAATAATATATGGGTTGGTTTGTGCTTAATGGGCAGTGTTCAGAGGGCGAGTCACAGTTAAAAGAGCCAAAAGTCACCACTTCACTCTTTGCTACAGGCTTCGCCTCAAGTCTCTCTCTAGCAAGTTGGATTTAGAAAACAGCCTCTTGAATGTCTAATCATATCTGAACGTTTCAATGCGTTGGCATCAATGGGATCATACAGGATGAAATGGGATTTAAGCTAAATTTAAATGATGGCAGACAAATTCCTTGCACACATGCACAACACTCATATTTTCACACATGATAACACACACACACACACACACACATACTGCAGTAAAACCCCCAGAGATTGTGTCTCATCTACTAAGCCTCAGGGTGGATAAGTCCCACAATTTTCGACAGGCCTGCTGGAAAACACTCTGTTTACAGATCCTGTATCTGAAGGATCTGGTTGAAATCTGGCACGATTTTTCCTTTCGCTGGGAGACAGAGAGAGGCTGCTGCGCAGACTGCTGCACAAACTGACCCATTTCTCAGCAACAACTCAGCCTCGCACTGTCAACCAGCAACAACTCACCATGACCACAACAACAGAGCAGCAAACCCGTGTCTCTGTGGAATAGAGCCCAGGAGAGGAACAGAGACTGAAAAACAAACACAAGTATACAGATGTTGTGAAATAACGAGTTCTTTATAAGATGAACTCAAATAAAATTTGCGTCCGGGTCCCTACACTGTCTGGATAATTTTTTTGTAGTGTGATGATATTTCCTCTTCTTGCACTCTTTTAGTCCATGAAACATTTAGGATTTTTAGCTGTTTTAGTGGCAAGGCTCTAGGATTGGCAGTGTTGGCCGCTCTGTCTGTTGGTTGGTCCACCACTTTGGTCCAAACTTTACTATCTTGACAGCTATTCGATGGATTGCCATGACATTTTGTACAGACATTCATGCCCCCCTGAGGATGAAAACTAATGACTTTAGTGATCCCTGGACTTTTCCTCCAGTGCCACAATGAGGTTGACATTTGTGATTCAGACTGAAATATCTCAACATCTACTAAGTGGATTGGCACAAAAATGATCGATGGTGATTGATCATGGTGCCCAGATGATGAATCTTCATAACTTTGATGATGACCTGACCTCTGCTAGTGTCACCATGAAATCAAAATTTCAGTTTATCAATGCTTTGGTTTGTGACCAAACACTTGCAAAATGTTTGACCTTCCATCCAGCCTCAGCTGTAGGTTGCGTTATTGCTGAGTTGATAAAATAAGTTGTTATGGATATAACTGCTGGACAACAGCATGCTAGCATTATCACTGTGAGCATGTTAGCATGCTGACATCAGGATTTAACTAAAAGCACTGCTGTGCTTAGTTTGCCAGCATGGCTGTAAACTCCTGGTTTTCTTCTGAGTGTATAAAGTGCCTGTGTGTGTATGTCAGAGCACATCTGCTCAGCTCTTAGGCAGTGTGATGGATGCAACCTGTCTCTACACCCCTCTGAGACTCATCCTATGGGTCAGTGGCAGAGTCGCAGCATGAATCAGTGAGCTGACATCGTCAAGGCAGACAAGGTCCTCGCTGCTTGACTCAAGGACAGGCGGGGATCCTTAAAACACACACACACATGCACACTTCATCAAACATAGAGACCCAGAGGAGTCTGCACATCATCCAGTGAGCAGGCGAATAAATATACACCTTTACTCTCACTCCCATGCCAAATACCGAGGATAGGTTTTTCTACTATTGTTGCAGCAGGTGGTTTTATCTGCAGCCCATCTCCCTCTGTGGATCTGACTGCCTCCATATTCTGCTTCGAAATTAAAGTGCACAGGGTTAGTCTTACAGCATGTTCCTACACCTGGACAGCCGACACACACAAAATCACAGCAGGAGTCCCCAAATCCACACTACACACTGTAAATTAACGTCTGCCAGATGTTAACAAAGCAGCAGTGTCAAATCCCACAACTATCCAGACAGTGAGGAAGGCAGAGTGTGCCACGGGCCAGCTGTGCATAGAGAAAATGGAAGAAGAATGGGAGGAAAATCAGCCCAGAAGCTAAAAATAACTAACTTTTAGATAGCTGACCTAATGAACAGATGTTGGGGAACAACATCCCTGCCCAATCACACATACATCATCACGCCACTGATGACCACGGCCAGATGTCTCAAACACCCGTTGTTTCACCTGATTTATACAGTCACGTTAGTCTGATTAAAAGCAGCGTTGCCAAGATAAGACGCTGCCCAAATAACTGTGGAGAAAAATAAGGCTGCAGACATTGTCTGGTGTGTATTCGTGTGTTTGTGAGGCAGTGTGTCTGACCGTAAATAGGTCACCCATACTGACTGGTAGCCTTTATAAGCCTTTATATTTGGCCAGCAGAGCGTGGATCTCCTCAAACCTACTATCCCTCCTTCCTAAGCTTTGTCTGGCTTTCTCCCTCTCTCTCTCACACACACACAAACACACACTAACACACTCAATAAAAAACCTCTCAAAGAGAACACATTTTAGCATCAGTGATGTGGGAGCCGTTGAGCAGTCAGCAGGTTATTAGAGGAAGCTTTTACATCTTATTGTTGCAAACAAACCGAGGTGCAAACTTGACGTTTTTACAGTCAGAGGAAAGCTGACAGCTTGTACTTTCCATTGCTAAGTAGCTATAAGTCCAATATTAAATCTGTGCTTAGTGACTCCATTTTAAGCCTAAGTGAAGTGTGGAACACATCGTAACAGCTCTTTGGTACAGCTGCACTGAAGAGGGGAGAGAGAATGAATGGTCAAGGGAGAAGATAACATGGTAAATTTGTTCAAGAAGGATTTATGATTTCATTAAAGTCTAAATTCTCAGTTTGGCTAAATTAAAACGAGAAATACCAGCTAGTCAGCATAAAAAGTTTTGTAGTCAAATCAAAAGTGTTTTTTGTGTCTGAATTTCTAAGTCTAAGTCTCATGGTTACAGATTCATGTAATCTAGAAGGTGAAAGACTCACAATGATATGAGAAAACTGTACAACATGGTGGAAGGCAGGAAGAAGCCTGAGGAAAACTACAGGGCACGAGATCCCCACAGTGACGGGCTTAGGACGCCTGGAGGAACCTGGAAATATAAAATATGAATAAAAACTGGAACAGAGAATAAATAGAGGATAAGCACATTCACAAACGCTGGTCACTTTCACCATCATGGCGTCGTTACCATGACGCAACAACGAGCAACAACAATGACCATAAACTGCCAGCTCCCAAAGTCCCACAAAACAGAACATTTTCTAGCTGACATCAGATCCGATGAGCTGCAATGCAACGTGAAAGGCGGCTGCAGTTGTTTTGAGTTTGCTAAGAAGCATGCTCGCTGGCAGCCTGTGCCATGCAATCCTACTGTAGCTTCACCGTCTTCCTCTCTAAGAACTCTGGTCACTGAGGCAGTGAGTGTGAACTGATGTGGACAGCATGCTGCCTGAGGTTTGACACTTTGGCTGATTAGAGACCATACAAACCTCCCTTGTGCTGCAGTGGAGTTTCGATGGTCCTTTATTCTCTTCTCTGTGCTATGATTAATAATTCAAATATGTAAACTTCTGTATTTATTAAAAACCAACAAAATCAACAGATTATTTAGACTCAGCCTTCAAAGCTACATTCTGACTTAGGGTGAAATCATTTCACTTGTTCCCATTACGTTTTCCCCTGGCTAGGCTTGTTTCGAATGTATTTGGAACATTTTATTCTGGAAGATGGCATTACTGCAAGAAACAACCACACTTTAGGCCACAGCAGGCGATGGAGCCAAACCACTGTACACTACACCTTATCCTTTGTAATAAGACACCAGTAACGCTGGCTGGGAACATGGTGAGTATGTAGCAGCATAAAGGATATATATTTTCCTCAGCGGTTGGTAGAGACCGAAAGCAGTCATATTATATTAAAATAATATAAATGAGTGATGGGGTAAACCTTGTTTCTGACTGGTTATTTACCTTAAGAATCTATGTGATTAATGATGCGATCACTTAAAAGCACACTCTTCGAGCAACTTACCACTCCCTGAAATCTTGTTCCCACCTTGCTGCAGTGATGTAGAAGTGTACTCCGTTTTCTGGCGTCAATACAATCATTGAAGCGATTATTCTTTCTGCAACCACAAGTAGGTGAGTCTGCTGGTATAAATTTCATCATCAGTGCAGCGTACACAAAGCTCTGTCTAACCTCAATTTTCTGTAGCCGCAAGTCTGTACAACCACTACACTAAAGGCACTAAACTACGTATGTGTGCTCTATGGCGACTAAAAGAACATAGAACAACTATGCCTCAACTATACTTACCCAGCAGGGGAATATAATCGAGGCCTTAAGTTACTCTTGGGTAACTTAATAATAAATTTGACTTAGTGAAAAAGTTTACCACAAAATGGCTATTTAAAACACACACATACATACACACACTAGTGGGCAAGCTGTTGAGCTGAGGAAGCTAGTAACATATTCACACTGTCAGTCTCAATCCTCCTTATACTCTGTTGTCATGAGTCCCAACACAGCAAGCAGCTTCCCTTTTTTTACCTAGCAAACACACACACACACACACACCGCTTCATCATCCTTTGAGGCATCACCCCTCTGCTGATGACTGTCTCCTCGTACAGGGAATGATGTTGTTCAAAAGAATGCTTTCTGGCTCGCAACTTTGTCTTACACTGTACTATATCTCCCCTCTAACCAGGTGATCCCAAAATACTTCACCACGTTTTCTGTGATATCTCAGCTGATGTATGTCTGCATCTTTCCTGAAAGCTTTGTGGTGATACCTGTGCAGTTGATTGTAACATTTGATCATTCAGCCTCGTTCTCATCAAGTCAAGCAAAATCCTGAAACTAGACATCATGCAGAGTGCATCAGAGACTTGTTGCAATACAGAGGAGCAACAATACAAAGAACTAAAAGCTAAAACAAAACAGGATAGCTTCACAGACAATAATAAAAATAAAATACTTTTGTATTCATTGGGAAAAGAATCTCTTACCCAGTCCTCAAATGACTTCCCAGCAAAACATCACATAAAACAAGTTATTTTCCAAAATAAATTTAATATTGGCATTCATTTCTGAATAATGCAGACACACACAACGATTTGGGCAAATGTCTTTAGGACAATGTGGCAAGATGCGACAGAAGAAACCAACCACCACTTTAGCTACAGCAGGCAGGGCCAAACCCACTGTACACTACCTGCTCAAAGAACAGCGCACAGCCAGACACCCGGTAGCAACTGGCTGTGAACATGGTGGAGTATGTAGTAGCATAAGGGATATATATTTTCCCAGCGTTGGTAGAGACTAAAAAGCAGAGCCATATTTATATTAAATAATATAAATGGAGCAGATGAGGAGTAAAACCTTGTTTCTGGACTGGTTATTCCTTGCTCCAAGTCTATGTGATTGTGATGTGATCACTGGAAACTGCTCTTAAGAGCAATTTACCACTCCCTGAAAATCTTGTTCTACCTTGCTGCAGTGATGTAGAAGTACCCAGGACACTGTGGCGTCAGCCTGATGTTAGTGATGTTATTCTTTTCTGCAACCACAAGTAGGTGAAGGTCTGCTGTATAAATTTCTTATCATCAGTGCAGCGACACAAAAGCCTGTCTAACCTCCAATTTTCTGTGCTCACACAGGTCTGTACAACCACTACACTATAAAGGCATAAACTATGATGTGCTCCTCAAAGCCGACTGGGGTGCGAGTACACACAACTATGCCTCAACTATGCCCATGCTTAGGAATATAATCGAGGCCTTAAGTTACTCTTTGGGCAATTTAACAAATTTGACTTAGTGAAAAGTTTTACCACAAATGGCTGTTTAAAACACACACACACACATACACACACTGATAGACAAGCTGTTGAGCTGAGGAAGCCAGGTAACATATTCACACTGTCAGTCCAATCCTCTCTCATATACTCCTGACATCATGAGTCTGCAGCACAAGCAGCCACAGCACACACACCTAACCAAACACACACACACACACACATCATTTATCATCCTTGAGGAAGCATCACCCTCTGCTGATGACTGTCTCTCGCATAGGAATGATAAGCCAAGAAAGAGATGCTGACTCACGAGCATCTATCACCGTCCTCTAACCAGGTGACTTTCTAAAAATACTCACACGTTTCTGCGGTGATACCTGAGCTGATGAAGTTTGCAAAATTTTCCCGAGAAGCACAGCAAAGTGAATGCCACCAGTACTGAGACTTAGTTAGCAAAAAGTGGCATGAGCTGAGGAAGCCAAACTCCAGCCTCAGTTCTCTACCTGCATCAAAGTCAGCCGAAATCACACTGAAACTGAACATCATGCAGAGTGCATCAGGAACAATGCCTGACAGCCACAGAGGAGCAACAGCGCGACAAACAAAAGCTAAAACAAGCGAAGATAAAACCCCACAAGACAAATAATAAAAAAATAAAACTACATGTGCTGCTTGTTCATTAAGGGGGAAAGAATCTCTTCCAGTCCTCAAATGACTTCCCCAGCAAACATCACACCACCAAAAACAAGTTACTTGCACTATGCTAAAAATAATTTTAATGTTGGCACGACTGTTTGCTGAATAACGTAGATGCACAGACACACACACAGATTTGAGCAGCTATCCTACTTAGGACATTGCATTGACTTCCATTCATTGTGGACAGCCTAGTCCAAACCCAAACCTTAACCAGGACCTCTGAAATGACTTTTTGTCTCATAAGCACCAGGCTTTAGTCCCCATGAGGACGGCTAGTCCCAACAAGGTTGGTGTTTATACTGGAAAAGGTCCCAAAGAGGTAACAAAATCATGCACGCGCACACACACACTATAAATGTCCCTGAATTCAGACAGAAGCTGTCTGTGTTGGTGTGTGGGCAGGAAGTAGACAACATTAAGTGGATTAGAAAGGAGATGAGCCCGAAAGGTCGTTTCATCTATGTGTGTATGCGTATGTGTGTGTGTGTGTGTCATGTTTTCACTTTGAACTTCACCAACACTGAAACCTCAGTGAGGGGCGCCGGGGACAGTGGGGAGTCAGACTGGCAAATCCCATGACACTGATAGCTTTAGTCTGTATCAGTTTCACTCAGAGCAGCAGAAGTTACTCAAAGTGATTAGACACAAGCAGCTAATCCATAAAACATACGGGCAATTAATCACTGACTATTTACTGAACTGCATACAGTTGACCTGTCTTATTCTACACTCGATTACAGAGGAAACGGGTTGAAAAGGTTGACAGTTCAGCTGAGGAGGTCTTGTATGTTTTTTTATTTTAACCTTTTTATTAACATTTTATTTAACATTACATGTTATTGGACAATAGCAGAGACACTAGTCAAGTTTTAATCTAAATACAGTTCAGATTTTAACCAAGATTCCAGAAAATCTTCAAGACTAAATGATAATTGTGTGTTTCCATTCATTTATGTTAAGTATTTTTTGTTTGTTTCATCAAGATACAACGACGACATCTCTCCAGTCAGATGCCATTAAACCACTGTAAAAGAAGAGGGTGTACCAAGATAATGTAACTAAAAAAATCTTCTTATGCAGAAATTGAAACAGAGCACACTAACAGGCAGACGGAAACAGACTTTACTGACAGTAAATATCTACTGTGTTTTCATTGCGGTAAAGTATTTGGAACACTCAGTTTATTCACAAACACTCCTGACCTGAATATTAACATGAATACTGTATAAGTAGCCTGTCCTCGGTGCAAATGCCCCGTACATGTAAACACACTCAAAATGTTTTTAGAAGGCAAAAACTGTGGAGGGGTCAGGCGGTACTGACCGTACAGGTGGGTGTCGTGGGTGTTAAAACTGTGGCACTCACAGAGGGAGTGTAAATCATTTCATTAAACTGCAACATTATCATATATGTGGCAGATTTTACAGCAATAACCTCAACTTTGCACACAGAACAAAAGAACACAACCAAGGGGACATTTAATAACATTTGATCAGCAAATCACCAAATATGCACCTGGCCTCAGGACCTCACACCGTATGAAGTAAATAAAATTTGCTGATAACAACGGGACAAAAACATCCTCATTAGTTTCAATTGTCTCTGTGCTGTTGACTACTTCACTACAAATATCTGATTCACACTTGGTTGGTTTAGCAATCTCGCTGTTCTTTCTCCTCCCATCGTACTTTAGTTGGTAGATTTTGCATCAATTGTGCCGCTGAGAATACGCATATTGAGAAAGACACAATATTTTTGCTTCACTTCTTTGATGTCTTGAGCTACTTTGTTCCTTGCTTGATTTTGCTCCCACTCAATGCGGGGCTTTGTTATTTTCCTCTCTGTTATAATGAGCAACAGTGCTGTGTAGTCCAGATCATCAAATCCATGACAAACATCAGTGAGTGTGTGTGGGCATGTTTGAGTCCTCTGAAGTGATTGTATTTGTACATCCTTTTTTATTTTTTTCCTGGTGTAATTATTTTCTCTGAGCTCACTGCAAACGAGACCAGAGAGAGAAACTGTGTGAATGCGTCGCTAAAGCGTCCACCTGTCGAAACAAAGCACCGTCCATTGTGCTGCGGTTGATCCTGTCTTGTTGGTCAAATTACAGTAATGACCGGCAGTTGTAAAAAATGAAAATTGGCCAGAACTATTCCCAATCACAAAACTAAGTGCTAAATAGTTTTCAGCGTCTCAGCTTTCACAGCACTGGTGCTTCAACCTTCATATATGAAATCCCCCGTGCACCTAAAATAGATTAAACTAGAACGCACACGCTCTCTTTCTCCCTCTGTCTTTGTTTCCTCTTCTTCTTTCCGGGCATAATCTGACAGCTGAAGAGAGTCCTGTGTTTGACAGTCGTGATAAATATATGCGGAAGGGATGGTGGGATTAAAGGGAAAAACAAAAAACAAAAACAAAACACCACAGCATCCAAAGAATCACTTCAAACGCTGTTTGTTCTTGTCAAAAGTGGAACAAACAGCTATGAATTCATCTATAACTCTGTTGCGTCCCATCTGTTGCCTCTCTGTGACAATCTTTCATTACTGACCCCTGAGGAACAAACACATTGACATGAACTGACTGAGATATTGTTGGGGGAAAAAAAATTGCCAACAATCTCAATTTAAAATTAAAATGAACTCTGACAACTGACAGATTCTCATCCTCCAAATTTTGCAAGTCTTTGATTTGTGAGAAACTCAAGATAACATGAATATTCATCTAAAATATCAATTTTCTTAATCAAAACAAAATAAACAAACAAAAAACAAACATTTTTTAATCACTGAAGTGATAATGCCCTCATATAAACTATGAGAACAATACAGTCGTTGTCACTCGTTTGTTCCTTTGAGATGAAATCCTGTGTTCTCCACATTTAGGAAGGATAAGGTTCACATTTATGTTTCTGTTGTCGACAAATCCAATGAAAAGACCAAAACAAACAATGAACTGATCCCAATAACAAGACCTTTCTGTGTAGACAAAGCCTGATGTATCTTATTCGTCTGTGTCACAGAGCTCCATTGTCCAAAAACTATTAAAAACACACCGTTGCTCTGGGGGACATGTCCCTTCATCACCATGCACCATGGTAGCTACAGTTTATTTTGCATCAGTCCCACGTACACACTGTCCTGCTACAGAAATAATCCACATCTGAAAGTAGTTCCCAACAAATGCACTATTTACTCTTGTTTGAATGTTACAAAAAAACTACAGTAAATCACTGGGCCTTTCTAAAAAAAAAAAAAAAAAAAAAAGATAAACTACATATTTGTACATATCAGTTTCAGTAACTCTGTAACCTAAGTTAAAACTTAACATTAAATGCCTGGTTACAGTCGACTCATTTACAAAGCTAAAGCACGGTGCATTTTCATTGGCTGAGTGCAGTAAATAACTCACAGCAGGCAGTGGGTCTGAGGAGTTTAATGGTTACTCTGGTCATCTAAACTCATCCAAAATGTAGTGTTTTGAAAACAAAGAGCAGTCCTTTGCGTTTCGTGAACACGGATCCTTTTGTTTTTCTCGAAGGCCTGGCACGATTAATTAGCTGCAGCCATCCTGATGATTCTCACACCCTGCAGTGCTTTGACCTGCTTTTCTCTGGCTCAAACCTGAGCACATGGCTACACATACTGAGAGCACAGACACATGAAAAGACACGCACGCACACACACACTCTCTCTCTCTCACACACACACACACACAAGCAGATACATATAGAGTAGCAAACAAATAACAGAGGACAGCCCAGGAATCTAACTTATTAGATCTGTAACCTTGCCTGCAGCCATATGGTCCCTGCTCAGGTGTTAACGTCTTTGGATTTTCACTCAACTCTCTCAGACTCAGTCATAGTAAACTCATGCATGCTCCTATTTCCACCGTGTGACATCACATTTTCCTCTACAACCCCTAATGAAGTCATGTGACCTCGGGGGTTCAGGGGTCATCATAAATTTCCAGTGCAGTGGTCACTTCAGCTCAGTTGCCAGACATTACTGGCATGCCGAGGCTAAAAGGGGAACAGATTGGTTTACATCTCGACAAAAGTCCCCCCCACGCATTATCACTAAATCCCTTTAGGTCTGTTTAAACTTATGTCACAGGCAGCTCTCGCTCACATGCTCATACAGGCTGATGCCATACAAGCAGGTCCTCAAAAGCAAAGAATTAGAACCACAAAGACGTTGTTATCCTTCACAAGACAATGGAAATTTGCCTTTGACGTTGCTCATGACTAAGCTGAGAACAAGAATGTTTCCCTAATTGAGAGATTTTCCCTGCTTACACATTTTAACCTTATTCGTGTGCACTCAGCAGTTATAGCGACTACAAGTGTGGTCCTGTTATCCAGGACAGGACTTTTCCTCATTAGCGAGCAGGTTGGAGCTGCTACAGAGCCCATTCTCCTCACACTGACAGATGTACAAACTCACCTTTTTCTTCTGGGTTCATAGCTGACTCTGAACCCAAACGTGTGATGTGTTGAAATGGCACATGTCCCCCAGTCTGTGTGATGATACAGTACTGTATGTGCGCCCCGTAATGTATTTTCAGGAACGATGAGGAGCTCGCTCTACAGATCAGAGGTTTGGACACCCGCCAGCTGGTAGGCAGATATAAGACTTACAAGTCATTAAATCTAGTACGTGCACTGCTGATGCTACACAAAGCACCACAAATTGTGCCGGGGCCGCACGCGAATAAGCCAGTGTTTACATGGCTTTTTATAAGTGTATTGAAGAAAGGCATTTAGTGTGGCAATTGTTTATCCTGGGGTGTAATTAACCAGCAAGTGCAGAGATTATTACACCATTAGCGGCAGTGTGAGTTGGAGAGAAAGAGTTAAGAATAGCAGGAAGATAGAATCATTTAATCAAAGTTGACCTGTCTCTGAGAAAAAGGGGGAAAAAATCCCATCATTTTGAGTGACACACACAATGACAAGTGACTGAACAGCCTTGAATTAGTCTTGCCCTATGGGGATCTGTGGCCTTATTACTGGCATGGATTGAAATGACTCATTAATTATCTCACACATGCTTCCAAAAAGCTTGGTCACCACCCATCAGCCTTATTTGATGGTGTTACCTCATGTTTGTGAGATAAATACAGAACATTTAGTCTTATTTTCACCTGTGGGTGCAGTATTTTGTAGGTCATGCTGATAAATGAGGTTTCATATCGTTGCAGAGGAAGACAAACCACGCCTTTGTGGAAACAGGAAACTCTGTCATCACGGCTCTGATTACCAAGCTCAAGATGGGATGTGAAGGGAGTTCATTTCTAGTGTCACTTCCTTTCTAAAGGCTAATGAGTTTCCAGATAACAAAATGGTGGGGCGATCCCAAGGGCTGGTCATTGGGAAGTGAAATCACGTCTTCTTCTCCACGCCAACGGAGCAGCCGCAGATTGCGAAGATAGATGTGCGATTTCTGCGAAGGAAAACATTTCCCTGGAGACGTCTCACCTGAAAGGCAACGGCCCCTTTTTCACCTTGTACAGCGCAGTGTGTGTGCGCGCATGTTTGCGTGTATTAAGTGCATGAGTGTGTTTTTATATCCCTTCGGTATCAAGAAGAAAAGAAATTAATTCAATTCTCCGGCTCGTTAAATAGGTGAAAGCCAAACAGGGAATTTTAAAACCAAGACGGCCGACGCCCCCTCGATATATACCCTCCTCGAGGAGGAGGGTGTGAGAAAAAGCGTGATGAAAAGAAATTAAAGGGCGAAGATTGTAATAGATACGTGTAGAGCTGCATAATATGACCACAGTGTGAGCGATGGATAGATTTGGGTATCGAGGGAAGAGATGATGGACACGGAGGACAGGAATGAAGTGAGTGTGATGGATGAAAGAAAAAGAGCGGGCGGGGTTGTGGGGGTGAGAGGGACACTCTGTCTCACTCTGTCACTAATGATGGAGGAAGGTCAAAGCTATTCCACAGTTGAGAGAATTGAATGATGCAAATTAGGCCTGATGTTGCTCGATGACACAAGATTGTTTGAAGCCTGAAATTTTAGTCTTTTAAACATCCTCAGTTTCTAACACCAGACGTCAAAATGTAAAATGGCTTCAGTGGCATTTTACCGAGTGAAAAGGCCACATCTGTCCACAGAAGAAAAGAGGAAAACACGCGTAATTTGCACAGCCTGAACGCAGCCCGACTGAGTGAGTGACTGGTACGTGGTACAAATATGTAACTGTCTGTGTGGCAAGTAAATAGTGAGAAAAGGAAGGAGTTGGAGGGAGAAAGAAGGGGGAGGGGAGGAGTGTGACAGCTTTCCATCCCTAGTCTTTGAAGAACAGGGTGGTGCTGGCTTCACAAGGGAAAAATTTCCGATGAATATGTACGTATTTGACCTGAATGCATAATCTGATCGCATGTGTATATTAAATCTCACTCAGACTCTAATGCGGTTTTTCACTCTATTTTTTTTAAAATTACATCTGGTCTAAAAATGTGAAAAAATTTCAAGAACTCCATATCAAATCAGCTTCAAAATGACCTTGTGCTGTGGTAAATAAACCATATTACCAAGAAGCATGTTCATGTACAGTGGAAATGTGCAGTGGAGGTACAAGGAGGAAAAGCATTGCATATGCATACATGGCAGGGATGTAGACAGCAGAGTAATTGCACCGCTTCATGGATAATAGTGACCCTGTTAGCCCAACAGCTTATTGGCTGCCTGTTTCTCTGATTCTGCCAGCGCAACCAATAGGAGCTGTCGCTGCCGTTTCAGATGTGGGGATGAAGGGGGTGGAAGGGGGGGGTGGGGGGATAGAGGTGATGGTGGAGGAAAAAAACTGATGATGTGGGGAGGGGAGAGGAATGGAGAGTGACAAGGATGGAGATGTAGAATAAAAGAAAGCAGGGGATGTGGAGGAGAGAGCTGAATCCTTTGTACTGAGGAAACAAAGGCGACAATCCCTTAGCACTGATAAAACCGTTCAGCTTGTGGCTGAACAACACAAACAGAACATGTAAGTGTGTGTGTGTGTGTGTGTGTGCTGTGCAGCTTTATGTGTGTAAAAAGACGGTGCTTCACAGGACATTAGGTGATCATCACACTTCCTGGATCCTCTTCTCACCAGAGATCCCAGAGGGGAATACACAAACCACCCTCTCTCTCTCTCACACACACACACAATGATACACAACTTTATGTCTACACACATATGGTTGCGAAGGCTTTGTAAACACTGCAGAGCAAGGTGGTGAAAAGAAACAGATCACTGTGAAGAGGAGGAGGAGGAGGAGGAGAGGGACCACACGGGAGGAAGTTTCTGAAAAGGTCATAAAAGCGGCTGAACAAATAAGGGATGATGGAGGAGTGAGAAGAAGGTAAAATGATGAAAGAAAAACACACGCACAGGAAGGGAAGACAGATAAGAGGAGATTTATGGGGAGGACGAGCCAGAGGAGGAGGCGAGGAGCAGGTCGCCAGGTTGGGGGAGAGTTTGTTTGTTGATTGACAGCAGACTATCTAAAGTCATGGCGCTGTGACAGCTTCTATTAGCCTTCCGACGTATGCACCTATGTACATGTGTGCACATGCTTTTATATTCAAACAAATTTCCAGTTAGATATGATCCAGATCTTATTTTGATAGTTTTATCTGATCTGTAATAATGCCACTGTGCTCACTAAATTAATTGCTGAGATCTTTTGTTAGTGGGTTAACTGTAAAGAATATGATGGAAATAAGGGGAGAGGACAATGGAGAAATTCACGTAACAAAGAACCGAGACCTGGGACATTTGGATTCAGGGTCGTTTATTATATCAAGATTCAAGATTTGTGTTCATTCATATATAATTTGTTCAAATAGATTTTCTTGGTAAATTCTCAGGTTCTGAATCTACTACAAGAAGATTTCAAGGATGAGCAAATGTTTAACCCCTATAGAAATACAAATTGATTGAAAAATGATTAAAAGTTGACGTCAGTTCTCCACCGTCGGAATTTACCAAGCATCAAGAGGGTGGGTCATAGTTAATATGCTCCTGTGAAAGGCAAACACACAGGGAGAAAGACACAAATGCATCAACTGATGAAAAACAATCTCCCCATGAGATCCATTAGCAGCTCGTCTGATTCAGCCTGGTCTCACGAAATACCATACAAATAACACGCCGAGTAATTTCACGTCATTGCCACGTTCCCTAACCAAACCCCCATGAGATCACATTAGCTGACTGCTTCACCTTGACCTGGACTGTGGACACGGCACATGAAAGGCAAGAAACCTTTTCCAGGCTCAAAAATGAACTTTTAGTTCTGCGTCGCCATTGAGGAGAAGTCTTCACCGTGCTCAGAGACGTGGATCATTGAACATCTGCAATTCCAGAACAACTGGGAAAACTCCATCTGCTGAGGAGGCATGTGCGATCGCTCCACAACAGCTGCTAATGGACCTGTAGTGAAACAGTTTTAACTTGTGTTTCCAAGGTCAAAAATGATACTCTCAAATGTAAGAACGCAGGGAAGCCAAATCTTCATGACTGAGGGAAATGATGGGTCAAACTATGGAAATAAGCCTGGGTTGTAATAAACCAGATTCTTCCTTTAAAACATCAGGATGATGAAGTTGGAGCCCTGATCACATTACTGATAACAGATAGTGACATTTATCCTCTGGTACATCCTCTGCTCTGGAAGAACTGGCTACCGCTGGAAGAATCACATTATCCAGCACTAAAACCAGATAAGAAAAACCCTTTGCTACTGATTCATTATGTGATTTTCCTCCCAAAAAAAGCAGCAATAAAGTGAGCGACGACAGACGAGCTACGAGCTTCCCCCAGAGAATATTAGGAGCAGTCAGGGTCCTTGCACTCCTAAAGGAAGCCGTGGGACTCTTGGCATTGAAGACACACAGAGATGATGGGAGTTCTCCCTGGGGAGCATCCGGTTAAAATTCAAGGACTCTCTCCCGTCTCTCATTTTCACTCCCTCCAACGCTCATCTCTCTCTCTCTCCCTCTTAGCGAGGTCACGGATGAAAAGTTTCAATGATGCCCCGGGAGACAGAGAATAATCATCTGAGTGTGCCATCTGCATCTATGTGTGTGTATTCGAGCGCATGATTGACCTTATGTGCGCGCAGAGCTTGTGTGTCCCGTGTTTTCTGTCCATGTGAAGATCATGTATAGACATGTAGGTGGTTGACCGACCGGTGGCCTCTGTTTCACCCTTTGTGGGGTCATCGGGTCGCCTGCTGCTCAGCCGCTGTGCACCACTTTGCATCCCAAACACGCTATCTGATGTGAAGTGATGAGCATTTTAGCCTCTCCCGTCGTGATTTCCTCTCTACGTAAAGCATGATAAAATTCAAACTGAGAGCTTGCGGGACTGGTTTCGGGGCATTCAATAACTGTCATTCCACATCCTAAACACCAAACGTCGTATGCGGGTGCTCCATAATGAGATCAGTGGTTGTCTTTGAGGGAGAAAGCTGGTGAAATAAACTGTTTGTTACATGTTGTGCCATCAAAGCCATTCATCACAACAGCATCCGTAATCACCACTTGCTGACAAACAAGCTTCAGGATTGGTACTGGGAGACGCACAGCCCAATCAACAAGCATACTGTGAAGATGGTGAAGACACAGCAAATGAATGCATACAGACCCCAACAATATAGACAGAAAGGAACAAACACACAGAGAACAAGGCCGACTTTATCCGCCGCCAATCGCATCCTATCTGCTTAGCATGCAGTCCTTCCCAAGGACAGAGAAGACAGAGAAGAATCTGTTCTATCTTCATGTGATAGAGAATGAACTGGTGGGAGGAATGAGAGAGAGAGAGAGAAGAAGGGAGGGAGAAGAAAGAGTGAGCGCTGCGGGAAAGGCGCTGACAGCTCGCCGTTCAAAAATAGCCTGAATGGTGCGGCTCCAAAATAATTCCCTTTTTCTCCCTGATCCTAATTTCAACCACAGTGGCTGAATTATTCATTCTAGACCAATGACATGCAGGGAAGGGGACAAAGAGTCATTGCTCTATTTTGATTCGCATAATAAATTTATGACTCGATGTTTAAAGGGAAGGAGAAATAGACGGAGGGAGGGAAGAGGAGGCGGCGGAGGGCTCAGGTCGGGTTGTGAGTGCCAGAAAGTGTGAAACAAGGATGAAACAGGAAGGAGCAGAGGGAGGGAAACAGGAGATCGAGGAATAAAGGCTCTCGAGTGGAAAAGGATGTAAAGGGCTTGGAGATAAATATGTTAAAGTAGGTTCTGAGTGAAAAAAAAAATCCATGTGAGCCATGTGAAGGCATGGCTGACACAGCATATTAACCCAGGATCAGCTGAGAGTGAGGCTGACAGGCAGCGAGGGAAACCAAAAAGGAAAATTTTATGAGTACCTTACTGGCCCAAATATAAGACGATATTTTTGTTGTGGGTTCTTTGTAGCCGTCAGTTTTAAGAATGAGGATGATCTTCTCAATGGAGTAATAGTACCTCAGGGAAACTTCTCCAACAAAACTCATCTGATAAAGTGTTTCTTATCTTCAAAAAGTCTTTTTCCAAAAACAGCTGTTGGAAAAAGCTGGGTCATCTCATAATCGGGCCAGTACAGTACAAGGTACCAGATGATCTACAGACGGAGAGATGGGATGACAGAGAAGAGGAGAAGCAGCTCACCACAGGCTTTTCTACTCTCTAAACAAACAAGAGTCGCTTTAACAAGTTGCTGAAACAGACTGAGTCAGGGGACACACGGTACCACTCAGTCAGTCACGCAAGACCATGAGCATTTAATGAACGGCTTCTGTCTTTAGCTCTGTGAATGTAGACGTTCCCAACAATATGCATGAACGCAGCCCCTGCCCTCCTTTTCTGCCTTTGTTTTACTTTTCGAGTGCAACGGGAAGTTCTCCGTGGATGCCGCCTCTCCTCTCTGGGGTTTGTTTTCAAATGCTAAAAAATACCCTGGCCGCCTCGCTAAAGGGCAACAAGTCTCAGACCAATTTAAAACTGGTGAAAAACACAGAGGTCAACACGCAATAGAGCACATGATTCGAGACAGGCTTGTTGTATAAACGAGAGGAGAAGCCAAGCAAAGAGTGAATTCATTTTAAAGAGGCAGCTAACATTTAGCTCTGCAAGACCCTTAACAGCTACTGTACACATCCACACAGTGACTCAACTACTGGCCTCTTTATTATACGTGACACATATAAAGGACAAAGCGACACATATGTGCAGGCATCCCCAAGTGACTTCCACATGCCTCCAGTCCTGCAGGGAGGGTTATGCACATGTGTGCCTGCGCAAATGTGTGTGTGTGTGTGTGTGTGCGCGCACCAATGGCGAACAGTCCCCCAGAGCCTCCCTGCAAACCTGTTTTGTGTAGCAAGGGGCAGTAATGCTCTGAATGCTCCTTAGGCGGGAAATGTATGTAGTAGTAATGTGTGTGTGTGGCAGATGCAGAAGACAGGAGTCGGTGCTGAAGGACATTACAAAAATCAGCCATCTACATTCACCCCAGAACAAATTACTCCCTCAACAGCATAGGGATGTTTGACTGTGGATAAAACTACAGACATCTGCCTCAGCACTCCTGCATCTGAACATCAATTATAAATTTGATTTCTCCCCTTATTTGTAGATAAATATAAATTGTAGTAGTTCTCCTACCATCGTTAAGTGATTTTTCTCGAAGAAGATAAAATCTACATTGGCGTATGTGTGGAGACAGTGTCAAGGCGTCTCACGGTGGGCATTTTTTCGCCTATGGGCTGACTGGCATTTGAGGAGCCTGTGTTGCTAGGCAACATGCTGTCAACCTCTAATTGCACTGAAACATGTCACTTGGCCATGCCCAGACTATGAATGTTGATATAACATGTTATTTTCATCGTAGCATTACTTATATAGCATTAGCAGTATGGACGTCTATCATATTTAATATTGGGTCATCGTTTTTCAACATTACTAATAGGACCCATTGTGCTATCAAGTTGTCATTTCACATGGTAAGTAGAAGCTAGCAAGTTAACTGCCTGTGTGACCAATCAAATTGGTCGAGATCAAAATTCATACACCTAAAAATTCATTTCAAGTGAGAGTATTATGATAGGAAAAATTAGAAATTTGATTAAAACTAAAATTTCTTTCTGATTTGTTTCTTGTATATTTATCATTTCGAAAGAAGCTTGAACACAACCAACATTTCCTTCCCTGGCCCCTCTCTCTCTCCTCAGTCTTTCATAGGGCATTTTAATTTCTGCAGGGAGCAGTGAGCAGTGTTCAAGAAATGATACTTGAATCAGCTAAAATCCAATTTGCAGGACTGAGGCTAGCTTGCTCCATCATGGCTATCAACAGGCCCTGCTCTCAACGCCCGCGGGAAAGCGTCTGGTTTGTATAGTAGCAGAACAAACTCAGGATCAGGAGAAATCGTACTTAATACAGCATTCATTGCAGAGTCATATGGATCCAAAGCCGTTCATCTACTGGGGAATCACAGATGGAAGGCGAAGAGGGCAACAGAGAGAAAGAAGGAGAGAGGAGAGGAGAAAAGTGGGCGCTGGTGGGGACTGATTGACCTTGTATGTCAAAGAGGGCAGCTTCTCCCTTTTACACACAAAACACACAAGTGACACTTCGATTGTGCTCTTGCAAGTCAACAGGTGGGTTAATGAATAATGTCCCCCCACCTTCAAAGTCCTGCTCTACAGATGGCACTAAATTATAATACACACACACATGATTACTACATACATGATTACTACAGGCTATCAGGGCAGTCACTATACCAGCCCTTGCATTTGAGAGTGCTGTGCATCCATTTCCGCTACATGAGGTTATCCGCCTCTCTGTACACACTCATACACACACACACACTCATACACACAACGGAGAAACAAAGAGAAGAGGAAAATGAGGAAAGTGGAGCTCCACCAACCTCTTGTAGGTCATTGATTGAGTTGCATTATTAAAGCGTAAAGGTGATACTGCAACACCATTAACATTCAGTTAACAATAGTGAATATACAGTTGCGCACTTACTCATGCAATAGGACACACACACACACACACACATATATAAAGGGTAATCTCATTGACCTTCAGTAACATCTGTGGAGGGATGGGAGGCTTCCAGGTGATCGGAACCACAAACTTCCTTGTACATCAACATTTAATGAAGTCTGAGAAACTGATCTTTAATTCAAGGTGGGGCAGAGTAATGAGAGGTCACGTAACACACACACACACACACAAACAGAAAAGAGAGAGAGTTGGTAGATCAAGCTGCTCTTATTGCAACAGGTGATGAGAGAAAGATTCATTAACGTACTCTCACCTTTTCTATTGTTACTGGGCTAACACTCATAATTACAGATTACAATAAAACTCAAAAGGTTTTTTTCCAAGCAAATCAACTTATAATTTCGGGATCGTTCAGGTTTCCAAGTTACAGTGGTCTCATTTAAGCTAGCAACCACAAGTAATTCCAGCTCAAAGGTCCACTTACTAGCTTTTTTCATCCCATCAGTCAGTGTCTATATCAGCAGACAAAAAGCAGTTAGATCATCGACTGGGAAAGGTCAAGTCATTGACCGGGAGTCAGTAAATGATTGAAGAATGAATCCAGTGACGGGGCGCACATCAGGAAACTGTTACATCCGGTGCCAAAGACCATCGCCAGACCAGGAGTTAATTCTCTCCCTCGCTTTTACAGATGCATATTTTACACATGTAAAGTCCATCCCAGGCCACGGTCTGATGCAACTGAAAGCTCAAAAAAAAAAAAAACAGTTTTGAGTTGAGATTATTTTTTCACACAAAAGTCCCTAAAGTTAGAATCAAGAAATCTTTTCTTTCCAAGCTAGCCTAATCTAGCTAATGGGTCAAACCAAGATATCATCTTCAGTTGACAGTGAAATCCGCGGTAACAGTTTTTCTGAACAGTTAACGTTAATCACTTTTACCTCAAAGAAGCATTTAGGTTAAGAGCTGTTATTTTGGTAAATCAACTTTTTAATGATTTTTTTTTTATGAATGTTGCTAGCCTGAGTAGAAAAATGGCATTGCTGTCTTAATCCATCTACAAAACTCTGATTGATTTGATCTGGGTGAGGCAGTTATTAGAAGGTCTAAGAACCAGGCAAAGAAAATCCTAAAAGACTCTGCACTGTCAGCAAAAGTTTAATGTTAATATCAACAGAGCTCGGCTCATTAAGCTCTGATGGGTCTTGAAATACAGAATCAAAAATTGGAAGGGATGTAGACACATGAGTTGTCAAAATCTTCGGTGAAGGTACTAGTTTGATGGGAGTCCTGTGCTGAGTCTTCACACTGCTGTCGACACTGTAGCGTAGTGATTCAGTTCTTTCTGAACCATCAGATTCTGTGAACAGCAGTGAAATCACATTTTGCTGATTGAATAGGGAATCCTATCTCCTCAACAACACAGCAGTGTCTGTTCAAAGGAAACGCTTTGAAGGTCAATAAATGCGTCCTGGCACAATGTGTCCATTCTAGAATGTATTTTCATTTGCCAACACTAAGCCAGTGTATTTTCATGACTCCTTTTTACTCTCCTCTGTAAAGTAGACTCATAATAATGGCTGTTGGTAGAGTGTAACCTTAACCTGCAGTTATGTGATGTTTGCGACAAAACATTTGTCTCAAACTGTTTTCTTGCTTTCTACTGATTGAACAAAACTTTCATACAAAACCGGTGAGAGTTTCTTCTAGACTAAAATGCAATATGGTATAACAATCAAGTTGAATTTTTAAAAATATACATACTTATTTTGTTTTGACAGAGAAAACCCTCAAAGAAATTGAGTGAGAGAGAATGAGATCAACTGTCTGACTTTGAATCAGTGCCTGGCTGAGTAATCACTGCAAGAGATGCGAGCGGACAAACCTTCTAGGACTGTGTATCAGTCAGAGGGTGAGATTTTTTATAATTCAAAACAATTCAATCATCACTAAATTCAATTTGAGGTTTATTTTAAAGTTAGGAATGACTCAGGGATGGTCATGTCAGACCCGAATAATGAAATAAAAGCCCCTGAACTAATTCATTATATATAGGTGTCGGTAGCGAGATATAAGAGTGACCAAACTTGCCTATCAGACCGGCGCGGCGCAAGAAGACAGCGTCAGACCAGGGAAAGTGGAGGAGACGGGCGAGACCCGGCAGAGCGGGAGTCTGTAGTAGGAAGAATGAACAACAGAATCCCCGAAAGCCTCCGAAGGTGCAGGGGGGTGGGGGTCACGTCTGAAATGCATCTGGGAAAGTAAATTCAAAGCAAGCAAAATGCGATGAAAAGGGCAAGAATGAGAAAACAGCAAAATTAGCGAGAAGATAATTTATAAATGCAAGGGAGGAGGCGTAGAGAGAGGCAAGGAGGGAGGTAGTGGAAGGGAGGGTCAGGAGGTCGTAACAGAACGGCGAAGGAGGCTGAGGCTGCAGAGTAGTCAGTAGTTCCCACCTGCTGGTTATTTACTCAGAGGCAGAAGCACACTTGTTCATTATTGACTAGGATCATGCCCTGTGCTTTACTCGCTCATGTGCGACAACACCGACAGCCAGCACCTTAAAAGCCTAATAACCTCTGTGGACACACACAGGCGCTCGCTCAGTGGTAATATTACACACTCACTCATGCTGTTGTGCTGAATGATGCTGGAAGCAAGACCATTAAATTCAGTTTTGTGAGCAACCTCTGATGCAACCACAAGGCTCTGCGCTGTGATTGCACACTTTAATAAAGACTGGTTTTTTACTGTGTGTATGTGTGTGTATTTACGAGTGTGCGTGCGTGTGTGTGTGTGTGTGTGTGTGTGTGTGTGTGTTTAGTCGTAGTAGTAGTAGTGGGCATTGTGGATGTGTGTCTTTGCCCTTGTCGGTGCATTCACCTCAATCACCATCCAGCAATTTAATAGCAGCAATCCTCCAGCGCACGACATCCTGAAGACCCTTGGTGCATTTCTCAAGGTCAGCCATCATCCTCTCACCGCACACACACACTTGTACACACTGAGATCAAAAGCTCCTTCAGCTCGCGCTACATACAACCTCGGTCGCCTTCCCAATCAAACCCTCGCTCATGACCATCACAGCTCCTTTTCTTCCTTTCACATGTCTCCTCCAGCAGAAACATCACACTCGCATTTTTCTCCCTGAAGCCTTAAATGTCTCTGTTATGGGAGCTCCTGTGTTTCTTGAACTCCTCACTCCACTGAGGTAAGCTATAAAGGTAAAGCAACCTGAGTCCTATTTTCCTATTTCATATATTCATAAGAAATCTGGGAACACTGTGACATTACTAACAGCAACAAAGACAGGCAAGAAACACAATCAGCCTACTTACATCCTTCGGGGTTACAGACAAAGGCATAACCCAGTGGCAAAAGTTTTATGATCTTGCGTTCCAGCTTATTTAGGCTCTAATCACACTCAAAAGTTAGTTGAACTTGTTGAAAAAAGACAAAACAAAAATTAAATGGGAAAAATTATACTAAACTAAACATCATAACGTATTTGTAGAGACATTGATATGAAGGTTTATTTGTGGAATATCCAGGCTTGCTCCCACTGAACCACTCCATTAGCTGGCCTATGGACTTATTACCAACATTTTCCGGTCTACTTATATTTTACCTCAAATGGGAAGTAGCTTATATAATGTTTCTAAAAGCACCAGCTTGTTTGCAGCCTGCTGCCTCCCCTGAAGCACAGTGTTGCCAACTGATGGGGCGGTGGCCAAAACCACAACAAAATAAGACTGAGTTGAGATAAACCAGAATCTTCCTTTAAGATGATGCAACAGAGGGCTTTTATAAATAAATGAGACCCTCTGCTTTCCAGTTTCTACCTGTGCCTCTGCCTCTCTCTGTCTCTTTCTTCACGCTGCCCCCAGGTGGTTGAAAAGTATCACTTTTTTGGTGTCTACTCCCACTGGAAAGGAGCGTAATAATCAGTACCCTGTCAGCACTGAGGGCCAAACAGCTCATTTATATTCTCCCATTATTTGTGCCACCTGTCCAATTCCATCCCTACTGACTCCTCCCATTTCTCATTATATCTATAGTCTTCTTTTACTTAATTCATGATTCAATCACTATTCCCATCTCCCTCTCTCTGTTCATTATGTCATCTTTCTCAGTGTTCCCACTACTGTATGTCTTATTTCCAGTCTCAGACTCCCAGCTGTGTATTTTCATACCGTCTTACAGGCTCGGCAGCAGAAAGCACAGTGATGCTACGCTTCAGGTGGCAGTCACACTGCTGCGCTGAAAAGGTTATATACTAGGGCTGGGGGTGGGTGCCTGTTTTAATGTAAATGTCTTTGTTTCTGTAGGAGTTGCACTTTTGGAGTGAAGACGTTATACAGTTGGATCATCAACACAGAGATTTCAGGAAAGCAGAAAGAGAGAATGACAAGAGTTTGAATACATAAGTGAGTACAAGGAGTCAATGACAGGGGCGGTTGTGATTCACAAGTTTCAGCTCTCTGGCAAATCCTAGCCTCCCAGGCATCTAAGCGATTCACTTTATATGCTGGGAGCGATCTGCCAGCAGCTCTGTCTGAGTTTTTTCTATTTTTTGTGTGTGAGTGTGTGTGTGAGACTGTTTTGTTTTCAGAGCGAGACTCTGACAGCGATAAAGTTAACAACCGACAAGTTAATAAGAGGCCAAAATAATGGGCTGATACAGTTAAGAGCGGAATTCTTCTATGCGGCAAAAGCTGGCTATTTCTGTTTACATATCTTTTCTGGATCTCACGGGAAGCAGTAGCATGAGGCAGAAACCTTCCGTCTGGGGAGTCATATGCTTCCCTGAGGTTCGGGGCAACCATGAGAAAGCGGCCGTGAAATCCTGCCCATCCTCACCTTGATTGTGTTGAGAGGGCGGACAGGAAACAAGCCAGCCAGCTGACATCTAACATCCGGGAGGCAGGAGTCAGGTAGGCGTTGCTTGTAGAGAATGAAACAGGAGGAGATGGGATCAGGAGGAAAGGGAGGTGAGGCAGCCTATGGTGGAAAGGAGAAGAGGAAGATGGTGGAAAGAATTGGGTAGGGAGGGTTAGATAGAGAAGGAAGTGGCTAATTGCCTCATGCAGACCTGCTGTCATAAAACCATATGCACCCTGCCACAGCGTGACACAGCACATGGCCACACATGTCATGTTTACCACACTTGGCATCCTGGGCGTGGCGTGAAATAAGCTGAGCTGTACATGTTCTCAGGCAAATTGCACAAACAGAGTCAGGGAGCAGCTTTTTGCAGTATCACAAGTTAGCCCATCAGATTATTATTATTATTTGAATTGTGCACAATTTACGATTGAACGCTGTGCGCAGGACAAATAACTCATGTGGAAAAGTTAATGTAATGAGGTGTGTTACAGCCTCAAAAACTAGTGTTGAACGTGACAACATTCCACCAGTGGAGGTTTATTTACATGCATCATCACTCTGGCAGCTTACGAAACCCATTATTATGAAATGCCTCTGGTGGTACACAATAATGTTGTAACAAGATGTAGATGGCAAGAAGGCATGACCGAGCCACACATACACACACACACACACACACACACAGACACACACATTATCCCTCCTCTTCGTCCTCCTCTCCTTTGCTGCAAGTATCTGAGGGCAACTAGGGAGACTTGTCAGGGTTTGTAGTCGTCAACCCTGAAGATCAGCTAACACGCACTGTTGCGTTTCAAGTGTGTCTGTGCTCTATTGGTGAAAACACAGCAACCAAACAGCATAAAATGTACACGTCTGTGTGTGTGTGTGAGTGCGTGCGTGCAGTATAAGTGGACGTACCCAGGACTGGAGCGTGGTCCTTGATGCCTCCTCATCTGTCCAGCTGTGTGCAAATATGAATCTATAATTTTCCTCCCCTCTCTGAGCACCACAGGTTGCGACACCAGCCACACGTGCTGGTTCCTCCACTCCTCAGGTCCTCCCTCAGTCTGTCTCCTCCTCAAGACTCCCCAGCATAGCAGCTGCTTAACAAACCTGCCACTTTTACCCCAAAACCTCTCTCTCCTTCTCTCTCCCTCCCCCCTCCTCCTCCTCCCTCCTCAAAACAGGCTCTTGCCTTTACCTCCTTTCTCACTCCTTGACGTTGTGTCCCAGAAAATGATCTGGGCATTCCACGGGAGGGGGCTCATTTGAGATTTTCCTCTCAACTTCAGTGATGCTCCTCAAGCGGGTCAGGCCCTCCATCTCCCCACATGCATGGATGTGGGATTCAGGAGGGGGGAGGATGGGGAAGGAGCGTGCTGTTGCTGTAGCTGTTGCCTCTGCCTCCTTCAGTATGATCGCGTCTCTCTCGTTTAGCATGCTTTTCATCTCTCTCTCTCGCTCCTTCTCTCTTGCTCCCTCTCTCTTTATCTCTCACTACCTCCCCTCCCTCCCTCCCTTTTCTCAGTCACTGTCTATCTGCTGCTGCTCCAGCTGTTTGGATTTACAATTCAGTGAGCTGCCGGGCGTGCGGCTTAGGGAGTCTCTCTAAACAGCCAGACAGGGAGAAAAACGAAGAGAGCAGAGATTAGACAATGGAGAAACAGGAAAGAGGAACATCACTGCATTCTGAACCTGTAAAAGACGACTAATAACAATGACATTAATACCAAAAACAAGTAATGGAGTGATTTACAGATCACTGTGGACTTGAAAAGCCCTTGCAGTGGAGACTGTTTAACAGATGAGATTAAAAGAACAAATGCAATAAAAGGACAGAGCTAAGTGAGTGTGTCCAATCCATGCCAATCTTCAAAAAAGGTCACGTGACATTATAAATAACAATTGAAAAGACTCTTTGTCTTCTCATGGGAGGGTTTATAAATAGCACGTCACTTAAAAGCCATTTCATGTGTCATGTCTACACATTTTAAGCTTTTTGCACGTCATCTATGGTTAGGGTTAGGGGTTAGTTAGTAGAGAAATTACAAACTGCATAGTGATAACATGCAAAATGACTTAAGTTAATTGTGTTATTATTACGCCATTTGGTGAAACCAGGCTTAAGTTCCAGCTTTTAGTAAATCAAAGATGGTAGCTGGAAATGATAAATGTCCTTGTTTTAGTTGTGCACCGTGAATCAAAATCAGAAAATTTATATCAGTTATAGTCTATATAAATGTTACCTTCCACTATTCCACACTAATGAATGTATATTTTTGTGTATGTTAAGCAAGGACATACAATGTCATTTCTGGCTATGCAGAAAAGAAGTTTCAGGTAAACGAAACCTTTTATTTTTTAGCAAGCAATGGAAGTTTCTTTCTTTTTTTTTTTCATCTCGACAAGAGTCTGACAGCAGTAAGTGTTGTTAAAAGTTAAACCTTCTGGGCTTTTCAGAGATTACAAGGGTTTTCACCTTCAGGAAAACAGACATTTGGCTCTCTGACTTGAATTGAATAATGGGAAACAAAGTGCCTGGCTCAGAGAGACACTGAATACAATTTAAGAAAATATTATTCACCAATAATGACTTTGGAGAGATATTCACAAAGTGGCCTCAACAGCAAGGACCCAATCTCCTCTGGTTGACCACTGACCCAGGAGCTACTGCAATTCAGCATGTCAGATACTGGGAGCCAATCCCAAAGATGCCTTCAAAACAGTCATTAAAATCTTATGTTTTTGTTGTATGAATCATCTGTTGGGTCTTGAGAATAATCTTTCTGGAGCTTTCTGAACCAAATTGCATGAAACTGTTCCTGATGTAGTATTATCACACATAAAAGGGGGATTTAGGTTCCAAAAATGACTCTTTGGGAATGTCACTCTTCCAGTGGGTTTGTTCTGTTTAATCACCTCCCCCATTTTGCCTGAAGCATGCAGAGAGAGGGAGCGAATGAGGGAGAGAGAGAGAGAGAGAGAAAATAGACATTTTTATTGTTCGGTCCTGTTGCCTTGTCAGGGTAAATCAGATCACAGGGTGCTGAGGTTCAAACACACACACACACACAGAAACACACTCTTCTAGCCTGACTGCGTGCCCCTGGGGTCAGTTAACAGCTCATCGCAGGAAAGGAGAAGTCTGGCCTGCGACCCTGAGGCCACAGGGTCGGGCATGTCATGATGCCTGGTGGAGGCCAAGTCCAGCAAACACCCCGCACTCAAACCTCTCAGCCAATCTGATCCACCCACCCACACGTGAGCATACCACATCAACACATGTTTTTTCCTCTGCTAAAGCCTTAATGCAGCAACACAGCAACTTTTAATGTTCAGTATGTTCCAGACATTCATTAACAGGTACGTGAGGTGGTTTACACACATTTTCATGAACACATGTTGCTAATAATGTGAATGTCTTATTCAAGTGTCCCAGTAAGCCAGGACAGTTTGACAGCGAGGCAGCACGAACATCATCAGGACGCTGAAACTGAAGTAGCTAAGTGGAATTCGGCCATGATTAATTTTATTATTTACACCCATGCTTCTCTTAATGTGACACCTTCTGGAAAAGGCTTATTGTCATGCACTGACTGGCTCCAGGCATGTTGCAAGTGTTTTTCCCCAACACCAGATTCAAAGCAGTTACTTACAGAATTACAACCCAATTATTTTTTTATTCATTTCTATTTATCTTTGTGACACTAAACTTCTGTTACAGTGAATGAGTGAGCTAGGACAGCTGTCCTGACCAGTGTTGGACAAGTTACCTGAAAAATGTAGTCAGTAATTGATGATTTATTACTCACTGAAAAAGTAATTACAGTACTTCACTAATTACACAACAGCAGAAGCTTGTTAGATTAATAGTTACATTGCTTTCCATTACCTCACCCAGTTCCATCATAGGCACATTTTTGAAATATAGCAAGTGTACAGTGGGAACAGAAAATGAGATGCAGTTAAACAAGCAAACAGCTGAACCATTTACCTCACTAACCACCGACAGCTATCTTAACATTAGCACTTAAACCTGCTTTTGTCGCCTTCTTTTGGCAGGGAGAGTAGTTACAATCCCTGTTTGTCCTCACCATTAGATTGGTTTCTTTTTTAGACTGCAATCTTTACTGTAATCCCTGAGTTTCTTTTTTATCTGGAGCATCAGAAACATTTCTTGGATGCCTCTTAGGTTTTCCTACCATAGGCTGCGCCATATTCCTAGTTCCTGCAGCCTACCCCATGCCTGTTCCTACAGTTGCTCCCCTCCTCCCCACAACAGACACCAGGTTTAAAAGTCTAGGTTTACTGTTGACAAGTTAGCTAGGAGGACACAACTTGTAACTAATAACAACTTTGCAGAGAACGTACTTGTACACCTCCAGCTCTTGCGCCAAGCTAATGTATTTGACCAAACCTGGTAAAACAGCAAACAAGTCAACCTCCCAAAGTGGGTCAGCTTGTTTAAAGTCAAGGGGCATTAACTGTAATATAATCATTTAATTTTATATTATAATTCCAGAAACATACTGTCCAGTACTAGTTCTTTTTTTCATATGATGACCCACTAGTTTCCATTCGTGGTTGCTGATGGAGATTATACTATCTCAGTTTACCACTAGGATCAGTTTAGCCTCACTACCTTACACTGAGTCAACTTACTGATGATACATTCATTATTATCATTGTTATTACATAACCAGAGTCCTGTCAGTTAGAGGTGTTTTATCTGTGGCAGTCGGATCAGGGTTACTCTTATCTGATGACAGTGAAACCCTTGCACTTTAAATGAGTGCTGCATATCTCGCAGACTCTGTTCAGGATATGGAGAAGTTTCAAGGAAAAACCTAACTTTCTCACATGCAGATTTATTTGAAGAAATTAGGTGTTTGTTAAGTTTTTATGTAATAATTTACATAATATGCTGCAACATTTGTTACCCTAGACATTTTTTTTTAATGTTTCAAGTTTATTTTGATATTATTGATGGTATGCCATCTGAGGAGCAGGTGGTGTTTTTCCACTGATGTGTACTGTGATGAACCTTTGCACAGTACAAATGAGTAAATGGAGCACCAGAGCAAGCTAATAAACACCTATAATTTCCTTGGTAAACCACATTAATCAATTTAAAAGTGTACCTTTATCTCAGCTCTGAACATTACTGTAATCAGACTCCTGCCTTTATCCCCACAAATTGTTCTGGATCAGGCGGGTCGGCTGCAGAAATCCCACCTTTCTGCTACAACACCTTCTGCTTCAAGGTCATGAAATAATCTCCGCCCCTCAGCTCCACTGACAATTCTGGTATTTGTTTCATGGGTCCTCCTTGAACGGTAGCAAAGATATCCGTGCGGGTGTACTGTGACTGCATGCGCAAGATGTCTTCAGTGGGTGCAGAGTGTATAGATTATGGCTGCAAATGTAAGAATTTGATACCAGTGTGGGTCACACGTAGCAGCCAAGCGACAGTCTCCTTTCTCAAAGCCACACTTTTGGGAGGACTTTCATTTGCACTGACATTTAGGACAGAATAGGATGACATTTGAGTGGTGAGTGTATGTGGGACGTGGGTCAGAAATAAATGCATCTGATGGCTTGGAAGGATGGAATATAACAAAAACTGCAAACAAGTTACAGCTGTTTAAGAGAGATGACTGTGAAAAACTCCTGAATAGTTGCAATAAAAATCTAGTTTACTCATAACAGAGGCAAATATAAGAAATAATATATGATCAATGCAGCTACTGAGTCTATTTTTTCATTACCTTTAAACCCATCAAGATTTTATTAGACTTGTGGGAATGATTCATGCTCACACTTACCTTTCCTTGTCAACTTATGCTTAAGTGTCTTGAGATATGCAAATGAATTCCATAATAAGAACCTCACAGCGATGGACCAGGAAATGTGATTTAAACATGCATACATTATAGCTGTCTTTTTTTAAAATCTAGCTTTCATGCTCTCTGTCACCAGCAGCTGTGTCATGAAACTAATCACAGCCTTGTTCGTTACTGTTGTGTTTGGCAACTTCTTTGCATTTCAGCCTATTCAAAAGCCAGACAGTCGAGAGCCAAGTGGAATTACATCTTTGACCATGGTCACGCTCTCAAAAATACCACACACTTCTCATATGACCTGAGCTATTTCCCATCAAGTAACTCTATATAGTGGAGATGCCACAGTCAGAAATTCCAAAACATACATAAGAAAAATGTACGGACAATGTTTCCATGCTGAGGTGCAATGGAGTGATAGAGATAAGCAACCAATAATTCTTTCAATACACATAGGAAAATAATGAAATATCTGATCTCTAATGAGCTGTTCAAATTCAAAATTCAGAGTATAAGCACAACAAGTCGTGCCTTGAACTCTAGCAGCCGGGCCAGAAATGTCTGACCTACTGCATCCCCTGTTGCAGTCAACGGGTAATTATGATGCCAAACCAGAGCAGTAATGTGAAGAGGTTCATTTGAGATTTGACACCATTAATGGAAAAACTGTGGATAAAGGTTAAGACTCATTGCTGAGTTGGTAAAATGCATCTGCCTTAAGGTAAAATTAGCATGTCACTCAAATGTGACAGCAGACACAATGGAAAAAATGAACTAGTTTATTCTACAATGTTGTTTAGAATGAGGCTGCGTTCAAGTTCATCTGACAAATTACCTGTATGTGTATGTGTCCTTTGAACTTAATTTTTTTTAAGTAACAGCCCAACTGAGTGTTGTATTAGGATAGACAGAATACTGAAATAGTAAATCTTTGAATAATGAAAAGTCCATACCCATGTATACTGCATAAGTAAGTCATATTAATGTGGCAGATGGGAGACTTTTTGTTTTGCTCTGTCTAGAGATTGTTTCATGAGCTACTTCCTAAATAAAGTATTTTTATTTAAGCATAGATTGAAATCAGAAAATCACATCTAGACTGGGATATTGCAAATGCTGCTGACACATTGCCTCACTTCTGTTTATATTATGCTCAGACTCAGGTTTTCACTTTGTGTTTTTCAGTCTCAAATAATGTGACAGGCCTCTTCCTGCAATACAATATAAGGTTGGATTACCTGTTGGCAGAATTTTCTAAACTTCAAATGAACATAAATCTGTGCTTTCTATTATAGTTAGATGAAAAATTATAAAATATGTTTTTATCACTCTGCTCCAGAGTACCTACAACAAGATCAGATAAATTCAATATTCATATAAACTTGTGTTTATTGGTGCTTGATTGAGAAAAGTCTCTGTTTGTGTGTGGGTCAGACAGAAACACTTTATCTGTGTCTGTGCTGTAATAGACTGAGTGCCCTGTAGCTCAGCCTGTGGTCTCAGATAGCGCAGTTTATTCACCACTCTCCCTACCTGAGCCGGCCATGACATGTCAGGTAATAACTTTGTTTTCAGTGCAGCCTCCCAAACAAAATGGATTTAGAAAAAAAAAAGAAAAGAAAAAGAAAAACAGAAAGAAAGAACTTTTTGTCCTCTCTTGTTCACCTTCTTCCTCTCTCCATCTTTTTCTTTCTCATCTACTCGCTGGCTCCTTGTTGGCTCAGAGAGAAATATCACCGATGTCACATTCATTAGCAATCATATTAGGGAAGAGAGGGATAGCAGTTAGCTGTGACGCTAACTATGCTGGCAATGCAGTGTTATCTCCTCCTCTGTGTGTGTGTGTGTGAGTGAGCGTGTGGGTGTTACTGAGAGTCTTATCAGTGGAAACAGACCTGGACGTGAGCAGGGTGACGAGCAGGAGGAGGATGTGGAGGGGAGGAGGGGTGGGGGTGTTGGAGAACGGGCTGGGGTAGAAAAGCAACAGTGAAATTGAAGGATAAGAAAAAGAAATAGGGAGACTGGGAGCAGGCAAAGACAGGAGAGATGGACGATAGACACACGGGGGATATCAAAAATGGGATAATGTGTTGTGAACGAGGAGAGCACGAGATAAAAGACAAAAAAAAAAAAAGGAGAGTGGGAGGGAAACGGGGAACAGATGGGACGTGATCCGGATGGAAAGTGGGAACAGAGAAGGGGAGGACTGGGTGGAGGAAGAGAACAGAAGTTGGTTGAGGGAGAAGATGGCTAAAAGGTGATAAGGAGGGCTGGGCACATGACGGGAGAGAGGCTTCAGAAATTAGGTTTTTAATGGATTGGTTTTCTGTGCAGGTGCCTTAAGGGTGGGCACATGTCCCCATCTCTCACTTTTGGCTCTGGTCCAGAGTATTGCCATGTGGCTTTAATCTGGCCTAAGGGCTGCAGTATACATTATGTCCAGTGTGTTCTGACACTGGGTATACAACCATGCCTGAAATTAAATCATCAGGGATTCTGAGGCTTTGTCTGAAATGTCTCATTTTGAGTGTCTGAATGACACACTATGTTGTACCATCAAATTCTAACAATGGATCAAAGCATTTAGTGTCTGTGGCATGTACAAAGCAACACTTAAACCTGTAATATCTGATTTTTTGGGGGTCACTTTTCAGCAGTGCACTGACGTATTATCACCCCAGTAAAGTTGTCACGGTGTGTTAACAGCTTCCTTTTCACACATCAGCATCAGCTTTCATTTAGGGTTGACTGGCCACTTGATGAACACTCTCTCTCTCTTTTAGCTCTGTTTTTGGTCACGCACTGACTCCTGGGGGAAATGTGTGGCTCTTTAGCAGCTAATTATGTTCAGGAGCTAGTTGCTAACTTTGTCTTTGGTATTGGGCTGGTAGTGTAACAGTCAGTTTTTAGAGGAAACAGCTGCTGCTGAAAATGATGCTGATGACAAGTGTGAGACTGAAACACAACAGTACATGAACAAAAACACAAGGCAAAAAACACAGGACTTTGAAACGGGAGTTTTGTGTTTGATAGACATCATTGTTTCTTTCACCCGTGACACTTCCACAATCTTAACTGCATGTGTATTGTTGTAACCATGACAACCAAGATCCTCTCTCTTTAATGAAGTACTTATTTTAATCCAATCCATGATCTCTCCCTAAACCTCACCAAGTTGTTTCTGATCGACCCAAACCATCATTGTTCCTTAAGCTTAACCACCTGTCTATTATTGTAACCATGACGATGAAGGTCTGGTACACCTGACGCTGAGGGGAGTACTGTTTGAGGAGACGCTCCTATGGGTTGTATCAGAGGAAAGGGACAAATGACCTGCAGTATATGGTCAGATTAGAGCAGCTTTAAATTGACTATATGCTTATGCTAATGATAAGAAGTGTCCATCTGGTGCAGGAAGATATCATTAATTTATCCTGTAGTGCAGTTTTTATCCAAAGCAAAGTTGGAAATGTTACAGTTCTGTACCCCTGATACAATTATGATTCCATGTACAAACAGCTTGAGGCCTCAAATGTGCTTCTGTTTCCTTTGTGCCATGTGCAGAAAATGTTCTGATCCAAACAACCAGTGTGAAAACATTTGCACATTTATCTTGTCCAAGAGCTGAGTCCAAAAAACTGTAACTGTGATTTATAGCTCCCTAAAGACTCCCAGCACTGTCACCTGCTACCATTAAAGTGTGTTCACTATTACATGAAGGATAGCATAATGCTTTGAGAACAAACTGGCTCTTCATCACACAGATTCAGGGGTGTGTTGGGACAAAATAGCCTGGTCCCACTCAGAGTTGTAGTTACAGCCAGCTGGATAAGTGCACACATCCACACCTGACTTAGCATAATAACAACTACCAATAATACATTACAAACTGATTTACAGTATAGTCTGCCAACATGCTGGTGTGCACCACTACCATGCACGTTACGGCTCAGTACCACATTTACCAAACCAATGTTAAATGGAGAGACTGTACTCATACAGTATAGTGCTTTTCTAGTCTCAACTACGAAAGCAGATACATTCATACCTGATATCTGATATATATCTTATATCTCATCAAAAAATCATAAAATGGCAACAAATCACAAAATAAAATATAGTAGGTAATCTGTGTGCTTTTGCCATTTGATTCCTTGTTCTAGTTATGTTGGCCCATCTACCTGCCAATCCCACACCAAACCTCTATACAACAAGTTGAGATTTTCAATCTATGGTCAATCAAAAACCTGTTTCCTGTGTCCCTGTGAAGAAACATTGCAACTTTGCAGAAGATCAATTTGCAGTATAGTTTGCCAACATGCTGGTATGTACCACTACCACTACCTTTTAGCTCTGTTTTTGATCGCTAACACACGTTCCTTCTGGTTGACCAATGGGATGATAGAACGCTCTCTCAGGGTTAGATTGCCACCTGTTGGTTTGGCATGCTCTGGACAGTGCTTAACAGCGTGTTCCCTCCTCCTCTAACGACATGCAAAGATGTGGACGATGATTGGTAACACTACAAGTTCAACCAGTCTCCTGACCAAGACCCGCCAAGAATTTTTATGGCACAATGATTGCCTAATCTGACATGGTGACCATCATGAAAGACAAAAAAAAAAATTGTGTAGCCTGATCAGGACCTTACACAGACCTTCTGTAGATGCAGTGCTGTAACATGTGTCTCTGTCAAACCAACCAGCAGCCACGAGCAGTAAAAACACTCCAGACTGATACGTCTTCAGCATGGCAACTGACACACAAAGTGTGTTTCTCAGTGATACCATCAGAGGGAAAAGGTCTTTATCAGCGTTTTGCCCTACAAACACTCTGCAGCTATGCAGTGCCCTGAAGGCAGTACAAACACACATCGCCTCGCTCAGAAGCCACAGCAGGCAGCCAGAGCCTGTGAGTGTGTGTGAAGTCCAACAGAAAGTCACCATAAAAGCTCAGACATAAAAAAGGAGGTGAGGAGAGGGGAGATGAAAGGGAGTGTCAGTATTTTTTAAAAAAGGGAGTAGGACATAGCTAAAGGGGGGATAGAGTTCCAGTGTATTTTAGAGGAGATTGATAGAAAAGCAGAAAAAGACATTAAGAATAATCATATCTGGAAGGAAAAGACAGAGTGTGTGCCTGACAGAGATAGCTGGAGATAGCAAAATGATAGAGAGAGACGGAGAGATTGTGTGTGTGTGTGTGTGTGTGTGTGTTTGTGTGGAAATGGCAACAACCCTGCAAGGTGGAGAGAGATGGAGTGAGTGTGTGAATTAAGAGATATGGAGATATGACAGGAGAGGCCTTGCAAAAATCAATACAGCTGTGACTGGAGAGAGATAAAGTGGATTGAGGGAGAATTGGGGCAGGGGAGGAGAGAGAACGGTGACAATAAAGCTGAAAGAAGGGCAAAGGAGGCAGAGGGAAGGGGCGAGAGAGGGAATCGGGGAATGATAAAGAGAGAGAGAGAGGGTGTGTTGAATATAAGAGAGTGCAAGATGATGTGAGAGGAGCTGTTGTTTGTCCTCAGGCTGCTCTCTTCGAGGAAGGACAAGGATGTGGGGGTGGTTAGCAACATTTACTGACACAAACTGTGAGCGTGTGTGTGTTCATTTTTCACAGCAACCAGCCACCAATAACATTATATAAGAATGATCAAAACAGAAGAAACCATGGCAACTGTAACCCAACAGCCGCTAGTTTCACATAGAAAGAGCACACAATATCAGGTGTAATCATGCAATTACAGATGCTAAATACCTTTCCAGATATCAAAAAGAAAATCTGTGTTTAATAGTCCACGACTGATGTTATTTTTTACCATGAGGGGAGAGAGGAGCTCGCAGCCTAACAGGGAAGAGATGTTTTTGTTATCGTGCCACTGCAGACCACGGAGCTCTTAGTCAGAAAATTCCTGACGGGAGCCCAGACAGTGACGGGCACAGCTTCTGGGAGATGAGCGTATTTCAGGCCTGAAACAGAGGCATGATGGACAGAAGATCAGGGCATCTGGGTCACGGTCCCAAATGACTCTCTCGCTTCCAAAAACTCAGGCACGAGCCTCCGACGGCTGTCTGGATCCCCAGCTTAGGAGAGGATGAGGGGGGATAAATGAGGTAGCTCCAGAGAATGCTGTTTCACCAGCTACAGCTTAAAAGCTCATTTACATCTGTTTCACCCTCACACAGGGCTAAACTGGGCCTTGGGTGGCCTAAATACCAGGTACCCCACCTGTCTTTAGTCTTTGACCGCTAGACTCTCAGACCATCAAGCCAGACTATTGATAATTTGCCCTATTATATGAGTGTTTGTCCTGAGCAGAGTCTGCAGTGGGAGAGATTCACAGCATGTATGATATGACTAAGGCCTCGTCCGTGGGCAACAGGCTGCTCCAGTCACACAGCTACACACTGGTACTATGCTTTTTATGATTTACAGTGCACAATTAGAAGTGATTTTCCCTGTGGAAATATTACCACTTTAGTCATTTAATTTCAGCTCCACCATGTGCCCACTGCTACCGCCTTATGAATGTCTAATGCTTTTGTTTTTTATGTAATGTTTGTACTTGGTGTAGATGCATTTGTCGAAAAAGAACTTTTTTATTACTATCTCTACTGATTTATTGCCAAACACAAGTGTCAGCAAACTGTAAAGGATACGGACACAAATCACTTTAACTTAAACCTGAACAAGAGTCTACAGCCATACTAAGAGCTCTGTGAGGCCTGGGCACAGTGGAGCTTTAAGCTAACTGCTGACGTCATCATGCTAACATACTGATGTTTAGCAGGTATGTTGATTTTCTTAGTTTAGTGTGTTACAATTTGCTAATAAGCCAATGGTGATGGTCACATAATTAGTTTTGCAGGTATTTGGTTTAAAAATGATTTTTTGAAGTTAAAATTTTAACCTGGTGATAGTGTTAACTGAAAAGTCAGAAGATCATGAAAGTGACTACAAGTTTTACCTGAGATGGACTTGAGGAATGTACCAAATGGTATGACATTTCACCCGAAATCACAAATGTGAACCTCATGGTGGTGCAAAAAGCCAGGGGATCATCATACTCGCTCAGATTCATCCTCTGGGGACCACAAATGTCTGAACTATATCTCACGACAATCAATCTAATGGTTTTTGAGACAAAGTTTTAATATTAATTTTGGAATATCATTTACAAACTTATTTGGTTTAGTATATTTTGTGCAGGGCCTCTAAGATGGCATTACATTTCTTAAGTAGAAAGATCAATAAATACCTGGATTTTGGCTTTAGCATTCCAGTCTAATTACTTTCTGAGGTCACCACCAGTCAGCAACAAAAACAGTCTCATTATACACCAATATTAAGGTATATCATCAAGAATATTATGATATTTGCTTTTGCCGCTGTTTCTCCGCCTTATCAACCCAACAGCCATCAGGGGCAAAATGAAAGAATGAATATACTGTGTGTGAGATTACTTTCTGGTTCCATGAAGTCATTTTGCCACTAACACAGCAAGAGATTTATGTTCTGTTAGTTTCAGATCATTGAAAGCACGGCTGCTTTAATTTCATGTCGATTCTAATGGTCAGGAGTCCTGGGACCCGAGGGCCCTCACACCGAAATAAGGAAATAGCATCTTGAAAAATGGAGTCAGCTAGCAGACCCACTGAGGCTTTTATAATAATTAAAAACTTTACTATTAAATCTAAAATCACTGGAGGCCACTGCAGAGAGAGAGCAGTCTGATATGTGTTTAGATTTAATCAGCTGGACACATGTGAGCCAAAGCATACAAATCTGGTGTCCGCTTGTTTCACCTTTCACATTTTAAATTTGAAATATGTAAACCATTGACTCCAAAAACTTGTTTGCATGGACTGAGAAGCTGGTGGGTTGTGGCTGATTGGCTGCCTCTCACCATCACCTGCTGGATATAATGTTGTTATCAAAATGTGGCAGGAATAAAGAGAAGGCAGAAGGCATCTCCCTATGAAGCAACAGTTTCCATTCAGAGCCAATAACAGGGCATCTGTCACAGTTGGTCGCGTAATATTCCATCACATAGTCGCCCAGACCATAAGGTTATAGGCAAATTTATCCATCCATTCAACTACATTTTATTACAGTATGTCTTCTTTCGCTTGAACCGCAACAGAAATAATGGTGTTGGGATACACAGTTCAAACAGTTTTCTGCCTGAAAATATCAGAACAACGGTCACTTCGATCGCCATGAAATTTTGGGGTATTGGTAAAATTTGGACATTTACCACACAAATGATGAAGGATGAAAACCCAATGAGACTTACGTGACTTAGCTGACTTAGTCTACAGTGCCACAAGAATTAACGCTGATGATTTTAAGTGAACATTTCAACAACTAGATTACCGGCAGTGTGTTCAGATGTTCATGCACACCGCAGGATGAGTTGTAGCACAAGGTGACTTGGATGACCTTTTCATCTAGCACCATCAAGTCAAATTTCAATTTGTCCAAACTTTGATTTATGACCAACACTCCTAAGGTACTAACACTACACTATCAGCTCACCTGTACTTTGTGTTTAGTGATAATTAGCTAACGTTAGCATGCTATACAAAGATGGTGAACATGGTAAACATCAATAAGTCTCTCCAACCTAAACAACTGCATTGCTTTGTCTTTACCCCTTGACACACCCATAGAGTTTCCTCAGACAGCATCCCTACGATGCCAAATGTACAGGACTTTCAGTGTCATGGTTACAATGATAGTGAACGTAACAGTTTACAAATTGGCGAAAAACAAGCTGCTAGGTTTAGTTAAACACAGCTTCCTCAGAGCTGCTAATGTTCGAAAGAACATCATCAGTTCACTGCGGATTACAAAAACAAACGGCCCAGACAGCTGCTAAAAGTAAGGGAAGAACTTATCTGTGTAATTGTTGCTTTCTTGGAAACAGAATGTTTATCAGTGCATTTTAACTATCTAGTCTCATTACACCTATTGTCACCTCATTTCACAATAGGTTTGATTGTGCTGCATGAAAAGCGCAGGTGGGTACCTAGTGTGCACTACATCTATTGGTGTCTGGTGCTGAATTGTATTTATGAATATCATCAGACAAAGGAGCCATTGCTGAACAGTCACCCTCTCTCCTCTGTTGTAAGAGCTACCTCACCCGATATGAACTCACTGGATGAAAAGCTGCTGGCACACAGTGACACCTCGCTTTTGTCCTCCATGCATTTTTCATTCATAAAAGACATAATGGAGGTGCAACGCTTATGCGCATATTCATCTTCTCACTGGCCTTTTCCTGTTGTTGGGTTCCAATAGATGGGAGGAGCCTGGGAGTCCTTGCACATGCTATTAGAGATGAAATAAAAAAAATATGAGTCAGTTAATGAGAAGTAACAAGAATAATGTCTTCGTGGACATGTGGATGAAGTGTGGAGATCAAGCATATTGTCACTGCAGACGCCAAACACAAAAACACAATTATTAAGTGGCCGTGCATCTCTGCAGAAAGTGTGTTACAGACTCTGTGCCTTGTGTGTATCTGTGTGTGTGTGTGTGTGTTTCATCTGATATCTTTCAAATGTTTTGTGATGTGGAGGGCCAGAGTACACAACACTGAATCATATTGTTTACACCTCATATTAGATTCTCCTGTTTTTGTTTGTTCACGTGACAAGACATTTCTCATACCTGAGGCCGCTCTCACCATCCTGTTATTGTGGAGTTTCATTTTCTCACAGCATCGATCTGATTTGGACCGCAGATGTGGAGGAGAAACAGAGAGAGAGAGAGAGAGGAGTGAGAAAGAGAGAGGGAGAGAGAGAGAAAAGGAGAGTTGTTGATTTTCTTTGAGTCTGTGAGTGCCGAAGCATTATCTGCTTTTTAGAGGATGTTGTTGTTCAGCAGCCGGCTGGAGAGCCTTGCCTTCTGTACCTAATCGGAACCGAGAGCGTGACGCCCTGACTAAAAACCCAATGAAAGCACTCAAATAAACACACACACACACACACACACACACACACACACACACACACACACACACCCCTATCTATTATCTTTGAAAACACCATCTCTCTCTCTCTCAAATTCTGAAACCTTCATTTTTTGTTCACATTCACTCATTATTTTGAGTTGCACAGAAAAGGCTGTGATTTATCACAGATAAAAAAGTGTAATCAGAAGCTATGGAGGGTGTGTTCTGCCAGGTGAAAAGAATGAATTTCATGTATCAGGAACCACGCCTGGGACGGTATGCACTGTGTGAAATCAGCACAGGGGTCCAATCACACTGTGTGAAGGTTCACAGACACATGGCAGCATGCTGTAGCTGTAGTTTGATGTTGCTAGTGTGAATCCCAGAGAAGTCAGGAAAATTCAGGCCCCAGAAAATAAGAAAACACTGATAAAGTTTATTTTACTGGTCCCACATTTTCCGTGAAACTGAATTCTTGGAGAGGACTGCGTATGTAATTTAGCTTTTAATTATTGGGAGAGGTTGAATTATTATACCTCCTGACCTTTTACTCAGTGTACAGCAGGTCAACTGACTGCTTTGTTGGTTTGTTAGGTGTGAAAATAAAGACGACTTTATAGTTTAGGGGAATATTGTGGTTTTGGTTAAAAACAAACAGTACTTTGTTGAGGTTTGGGAGCCTGTTGTCATGGTTACAATGAGAAAATGCTTGTTAAGGTTCAGGCACGGATTGTGGTCATGCTTACAAGAAGGAGAATCTGTAGAAACAGGTAAACCAAAAGCAATTCCAGCATTTTGTTGACAGAGCTATCCACCCTCACCTCCTCTCAGTAACTGTAATAACATTACCTTTATTTCCTCCTTTGCTCCTGCTAATTACTAAGGCTGTTTAAGGAAATGAGTACTGATTCTCTTTGTTTGTCTTGAGGATAGTTCCAATTCATGTGTGCACACATGAAAACAATGTTTGTATTTATTAATGATAAATGTAAGCTGCTTAGTTTTTGTCTCTTATTTTACCACAATCCCTAAAGATTTTGCTCCATATCTAAGAATTTCTTGTTATTTTGTCCAAATAAGTAACAGTTAAAATCTGGGGAAAATATTCTCATATTTGATTAAATCTTAACAGTCAAAAACTCCACTCTTAAACTGCTTTTATCCTAGGATTGTGCAAGCTGTGGCGCGGATCAGGACTGGATTATCTCACTGCAAGATACATGGGCAAGCACCAAAGGCCTGGTCACAGAAAGTGGCACTGATGATCTCTGTGAAGAATCAGATGCTGATTATTACAGCAAAACCACTGCAGTACTAGATGAATAATGGTTCATTTTGGCTACACCTCATTAATCACAGTATAAATCTGATTGAGAAAAATATGCTTTCAGGAATCTTGAAAATTGGGTATTTAATGACATTGTTCTGTCTAAGACGCTTTAGCCCGTTAAAACGCCCAATAACAAATGTTGCAGATATGTTAGCAATTTGTGTTAAGCAGATGCTACACGGAGTCGCTAAGCTTCCTCGATGAAAGGTTTAACACACACATAATGATGGCTATGGATATAACTACATGTAGTTAGCCAAAGGATAGGTGGTTATTAATCTTTCACCTTCGGCCACTCTGCTACCTCTGTTTCATCATGTCTCTACCCCCACCTAACCTTATCACCTTCCAGTGTTTGCGACTTCCTCAACCCTGTGGTTTTACAGTGAGTGGTTATGTATGCATAAAAGAGAAGAGGAGGAGAGGGAGAATTTTAATAATCATGTCTATATCGTTCCCCATCCACCAAAGCGGTAGTCCCAGCGAAGCAGACTGTAACCTGAGTCAAGCCCAAGCCTCCATGGAGTGATCAATTATTTTTCAAATGCTATCACAGCTCATAACCACATCCATCCACCCAAGTTCTCTCTTTAAAGAATTCATCCAGAAAAGAAGGGCTGAGCACAGATACTTTTTTCCCAAACCCTTCAGCTAAAACGCCCACCTATCAAATGACATCTAAACCAGCGTTATCTGGTGTGCCAACATTTTCCATTTAAGTTCACTGCAAATTGTTGACATTTTTAAATTATAGATCACTATTTTCCAAGTTCCTACATTAGTGTCATGTGAAATGATGTGGTACAACAAACGCCTGGACCCTGCTTTTATTTAATTCATTTGTATGTATGATGCAGGGTGTTTTTAATAATAGAGAAATATGGATGTTGTACAAGGACAAGAGTAATGTGTTGTTGTTTCTTGCATTTGTGCTACTATGCAAAAGTGACATGGGCTGGGGGTGTGTGAGTTCACCACCAAATTTTATTCCTTTACTCCCAAGAGCTGTCTAAACATAGTCAGGTTTAATGCACCTTTCTGTCTCCAGTAGTGGAAGCAACAATTAATATTAACTCTTGTTTGCTTCTATTTCTATCAATTCATCTACTGACATTAGCATGTTAACTAGCTAACCCTGGCCTATCTTGTGATACCACTTGAGATACCTCTCTCTGAGGGCAGACTGACACAACAGTTTGCCCTCAGTCCAACATGAGTATTGTAACGTTGTCTTGAAACACAACGATGGCTGAAGCTCTGGCAACATCTGTTGGCCACATTATGTAGCAATAGCAAAACATGCATATAGCACCTTAATACGAGCTATACTTATCATTTCTACTAATTTCAAACCGGATTATATTGTATTTTGAATTAAATATAAATTATGTATTAAAACTATGTTAGAGGAAGAATGTAGTTATAATTAAACTATATTAGAGTAATGTTAGTTATGAACTAAAACGGTTGGCTATGATTAATAAAATATATGGTATAGAAGTGAATTCCCATCCACCACCTTGACCTTCAAGATTATTACATTACGCTACAAGAAGACATTTCTGTGTTGTTAACAACTATTGTGGATGTAAATTGTCAGAATAATTAATGTGGGATCATCTAGAGATAACGGTCTGAATGACCCACATAGTAATTGAGGTTATATTCGCCAGCGACTTTGTGACCATTGTTGTATGGAGTTGAAATCAGTAGATGTTTAAGAGATAGATTACAAAACATGGCTTTAGCATCTGGACTTTTCTCAAGTGTACCCATGTAGAGTGAGAATTTAACTTTTCATTCAAATTTGCCACCCACACTTTCAGACCTCTTCTCACCTTTACACCGTCTCCCACCATGCCCTGCATTAATTGTAATTATGAGGTGATTTTTCTGTACGGAAAATCATGGGTACTAAATGAATTGAAGCACCATGGACATATTACATTTCTCCTCTAAAATAAGTGGAAACAATTTCTTCATTAATTGATTTCCTTCCCACATTCACTTTCTCATTCCAGCGTTTTCCTGTATGTCCGATCTGCATGAGAGGAGAAAGATTACATGAACGCCATCATACCACTTACAACCCCTGCAGTCTCTGAAACACACACATACACACACAAACACAGTGGTACTGAACCTCACACACCCTGATTTCCAAGCCTCAGAAAAAGCAGTGCAGCTCCATGCAGCTTAAACACTGGGGCATCTCATAGTTTGAGAGAGAAGTCTGTTTAGCTGGAGGAGGCCAGAAGGTCGTGAGGTCAGAGAAAGAGGCAAAATATCCTGGAAAGGAGGAAAGCGGGTGTGGAACTGAGCAGCAGAGGGAGAATAACTATTCTATGAGGAGGAATTTAAATGAGAATATCTAAAGGAAGTAGAGGAGGACTGACAAGGAGTGGGCAGAAGTGATGGAAATGAGGTCAGCAGAAATACAGTATGAAATTGTTGCAGAATTAGTAAAAAGGCTGGGAGACCACATGGAGAGGCCAAAATTGCAGTGATTGTAAAGAGTGGCAAGTGATGGAAGGTGGTGACTGTTGAGGCTGGTGGTTACCTCCTGCTCACCCTCAGACTGAAAAATATATCCTCTGCTATAAGGCAAAGCCACACCCACTGCCTTTGCTCTTTTCTCAGTCTCTACATACTCAAGACACATGATGGTGATGCCATCCTGTCTGTGAATACAACATGAGCCCATGCCACCACGCTTTCTCCCTGTCTTTGTCTGTTTCTGCCTCGCTGAAGTGAAACCAGGCTCGAAACACAGGGATTATTCCAGCACACTGCAGTTTATTATGTCAGAGCCACGCCTCTGCTGTAGATGGTCTTTAATGGAGAGCTCGCCGACACGTGCCAGCACTTGTCTCTGTTGTTTCCCTTGATAATGATTTTATAGAAATATTTTGGAGCAGAAAACTAACTTTAAATACAGAGCCCCCAACAAGGAAGACACCATGTTTGCGGCTGCATAATTTTCCATAAACAGAGACATATCTAATGAAGGGTATTATCACATCTGACTGAATTATGAACTCAGTGATGTGGATGTAATATAAGCTTTATGTACTTTAAATATTTCAGTCATGCAGCTATGCGAAAGTTCAGCTATGATATGTATGGCTTTCAAGAACATGCAATGGGGAGATTTGTAGTCTAATAGCGCCATAACTCACACACACTTCCCAGCGATGCACGCAGGCCTCAAGCAGCACCCTCCTTCTACCAAGTTTTTGAAGAGGCCACCCAGTCTGAGATCCAGCCCTGGTTTTAAGTTCGGAGCATCTCCAAGTCATTGCTGGAACAATCCTGATGACGTCACTATGACATCCTCAGGTTATTTTGTCAGACATGATGAAGCTATTTCAGAGCAGTAAAGGACATTACATGACTTTGACAATAGAGCAGTACTAAACCATGATTACTAAGCTGTTTGACCTGTGAAATGATCTTAATTGGTCACTAAGGTAACTTCTTGGTCTCGCGACAACAAGCAGGTTTTTATGGTAGATTCAGCATAAGCACTGTGTGTTTGAGATGCCTGTCCCTTCTGCAGTATTGGCGCACCAGTGTGTATTCACATCATGCATGCCTGAGTAACCCACTTAGCCATACAACTATTAGACAAAAAAGGTATCCTCTCAGGTTCCTTGATGAGTATGTTTGTGCTGTGTGTGCGTGTGTGTGTGTGTGTAATAGGGTTCGCCATGTGTATGTGTGTGAAAGAAGGCAGTGATGTATATTCATTCTTCCTCCATGCAGGACATCTACACAAGCCAATCACTGGGGCTGATGGAGACGGGTGAGTGACAGAGCTCATTCTCGGTGGAGAATGAGGCTGAGGCTGAAAGTGGGGCACAGGGGGTAAGGAGATGTGTGCTGGAGGCGGAGCTGCTTTTTGCCTGGCGACATCACCTGGCCACCTGGAGACCAGGGCCACTGCAGCACGGCAGTGCCATGTTTGTTGCAGCCTTGTTATTAGAGCGAAGCGCATAGGCGGTGGTGAATTATAGTCTTGGCAAAGTGATTACAGGAAAACCACAGGTTTTATAATTCATTGCATTCTGGTGGAAACATTGGCCGTCCTGAGCTCTGTTTACATCCACAGAGGCACCAATTACCTTGTGATATATTAATGAATTAACAAGCACTTGGTCAAGTGTCAAGTACTATTTCATGCAAACAGAAAAGAAAACATTTGATAAATGAGGTCAGGTTTGAATTAATACTGCACTCCGTTCCGCACTGAGAAGAATGGTAATCTTATTTATTTTGGCACCATGGACTCCTATGCACAGCTGAAATGGAAACAGTCTTGGACTATTATTATGAGGCATACATTGATCAATTCTCCTTATCACCAGCTGCGGCACATACAAACAGAAACAAAACACACAATCAAGCAGACGTTTTAATATACATACAGCGCACAAGCAGCCTGTCACACATCTACTCCCCTCCTTGTATTGATCTGGTGATGATTGTTATTTTACATTGCGGCTCGGCAGTGAAAGCACAACCCAGGAAAGCAGACATGAATAATCACCAAATTTCTGATGATCTGTGATGGCATTACAGGGTCACAATCATGCAAATAGCTCCAGGGGCAGGATGAATCGTATGAGGAACGGCAACCTCTCATCTGTGCAACCATTCACATGCACACCAGCTGAACAGGGAGTAGAAATGTGGCTGAAAGCGTTGTCACCGTTCTAATGTTCAAAATGATCAAGGGTTCTTTATGTTTAGAGAGAGAATTGTCATCACTGCATACAAATGTGCACAGGCATGTACAACGCACACACACACAAGAAACAGGCAATAAGAAGTCTGCTGCCAGGTGCCAGCAAAACACTCAGCAGGGCATGGCAGTCACATATGTGAGCCCGCATGTGAAATCAGAGGGGTTTGTCTGAGTGCCTGCAGTGGTGAGATAAACAAAAAGCAAGGCTTTGCCCATTTGTCAGTGTATCTGTGTGTGTGTGTGTGTGTGTGTGTGTGTGTGTGTGTGTATCTGAATCTCCACCTTCCAGGACAATACGAGCCTGAAGGAAACTAGGGGCATATTTCAGTTCAATAATCACATATTTACTGCCATCGTTCCCTACATAGTTCTTTTTTTTTCTCTGGCTGCCTCATTTCACAGCCCATAAATACAAACTGAGACGAGTGGCTATTCTGTTTTCTCGTTAGTCTGTCACAATGTTGCTTAACAACTAAATATCTGACAGACTGGTAGAGCACTAGCAAGTTTTTCTGTTACTTACGCCAGTTTCATTGCTTTTCATAAGGTTAGTACAAAAAGAACTATTTTATACTGTTAGTGAAGAAGAAACCTTATAATTAGAACTCACAGGATGGGTTCTGATTTTTTTCAAGCCTGTCTTAAAACAACTCTCACATACTATTATGTTCACTGAAAAAGTTGTTGCAATCATTCCTTCCTCTTGGACCTCATCCCCCATCTCTTACTGTACATGAGCTGAGTTAGGATGGGGTCTCATCACAGTAGCTCTTTTAATGTACTTCTGGGCGCGTGAGAATTTCATTATGAAGGAAATTTTGAACCAATCCTTTCAAGTTTCTCAATCCAAATGTAAACAAATGATGGCTTCTGGGCTCACTTTGAAAGTGTTGGATCTCATGTACTGTATGTCAAGTGAGAGTCAGAGAGAACAGGGGTGTGTGTGGGAGAGAGCGATGGAGAAAGATGGAAAGAGAAAGTGTATATGTTCGTTATCTTTTCTTGCTTTTGATTCCTGCTATTATCCACTTCACCCGCTGGGTTGGCAGCAGCTGTCATGCTCCCAAGGGAGGGCAGTGGCTGTAGTGGCGGGCGGGGGGTCTTGCTGGAGGAGGGCCATGATGAGCCTCGCCGAGTCTCCGCTGTCACTACACACAATGCAGCCATGTAATCACGAGACAGCGAAGGAGGGAAGGAGGGAGGGAGGACTCAGAAGACAACGAACAGAGCCGAAAAAGAAGGGGAAGGGAAGAAAGTGTCAGACAGGCAGTGAGAGAAAGAGAAGGAGACGGAGAAAGACAGAGTTGTCATCATAAAGAGTCTGACTCATTCCTACTGTTCTGATATAGACTGAGCTGAGAGGCTGCATAATGTACGCACAGCTCCAGAACAATTACATTCCTTCAAACCAGGGATTAGGCCATAATATGTGAGGGAAGGGCCAGTCGCTACGTGTCCAGCCAAGAAAGAACTCAATTTCCACTGAGGTTGCCACCAAATTGTTCATTGTATTTTATTCTACCTCAAGACATTCATTCCAACAGCTTATTTTACTTACATTTCAAAGACTTTGAACAACATGGTGTCATTTTGTTGAAAATTGGACCTTGAAAAAAAAGAACGATTTTATAATTTGCTCACCAGTTGGAGCAGTTACCGCCACGATGGTTATAATGTTGCATCTTTGCTATTTCTCCTCAATTGCAGTTCTTTTGGATAGTGTAAACAATGCAAACTTCTGCTGTTTACAGTAAGATTTATCCTTATAGACACCTTTACAGTGAATACCTGATAAATGTCAGCACCAGTAGATATATGACGACATCATAGTCACTGTGCCATTGTGTCTCGTAGCTTGCAGGAGGCAGTTAAGGGCCCTGTTGGCATGTTCTCGCCCAGGTGCCTCCAGAAAGAACTGGCTGTGAAAAGCTGCAGTCAAATAGCTGTAATTATCTACAATCGAAGTTGATAACCAGGGCCGCTTGAAAGCTGCCTACACAAACACGGCAAAGGAGCGAGCAGGCTTTAGGGCAGGAGGATGAAATATCTCAGGCAAAGAAAGGAAAATGGTGGGCAATGTTGGTCCTTTAAAATCAGGCAGGACGGTCAGAAAACATCGATAATTGAGAACACAAATGAAGCTGGAGCAGGATGAATAACAATCAGGGTAGAAAATGGCAACAGATGACTAGTGTTCTATAGCCTGTTTCCTACAAAACTTGTGTTTCTCTCTCCAAAGCACTAGTAGCCATTTAAACAGTTGCTCTGATAAGATGTCACAGTGTTGTGTCATAAAAGACAAAATAGCCACATAAAATAGATATATACATAAAAAATAATAAATAAAATAGAAATAAACAGATAAAACCTTTTATGGTGTTTGTCTGACTGAAGCTTTATTTTGTTGCACCGAAATCTTCCATAATTATGAGAATAAATTGCTTTCACAAATGTGGCATCTACATAACCTAAAGTTCCAACATATGCCTGAAGTTATTGTCTAACCTGGCCATCAGAAATTGTGATACTGGCATCTGAAACACACTCTCTGCAGGTCGCCTTTAACATACATTTTTATAGAGAGTCTTCTCGTAATGAAAAAAGCCAAGTAAAAATGAGTAAATGGCTCAGGCAAACTCTACAAAGAACAACGACATAAATGCCAAATATCAGAATATAGAGTAGCATTTCTGCAGGCAGCACAGGGTTTTCTAGGTGGAGTTTGTATACCTTCTGCGCGGGGTTCTCTCTTCCACTCCAGCCCACCCACAGGCCAAGACATGCAGGTTAGTTAATTGGTAACTTCTAAATTACCCATAGGTGTGAATGGTTGTTTGTTTCATATGGCAGTTTCATGAGGACTGGTGATCTGTCCAGGCATTTACCCCTGCTGCCTCTCATTTCCACCATCAGGCTGATATTGGCTACAGGACCCGCGACCCTTTAAAGACATAGATAATAAATGGATAGAAATAGTGTTCTGAGCTATCGATCATATTGCATGGTTTTCAACTGAGTTTGCCCAGTTGTCAAGATAAATATAAAATCACAAACTTTTTAGAGCAATCTAAAGAAAGAAAAACACAACTCCACAACAACTGGGAAAACGGCATGCACTGATAAAGATGATATTGATATGATCAAATACTGCAGTGAGATTATTTTCTCTAATTGAATCTCAGGCTCATACATATTTGAAAAGCTAGATTTCATTTCAAAAGCATGTTTTGCGTCTGTTGGTTTTTGGTCAGGTGTCACTTTTACTAAAAAAATCTTTTTAACAATCTACTTTTCACATTTTGATACAAGTAGAATAACAAGACATTTTGTCACACCTGCTCTGCTGTAACTTACCAAATCTTTCCCAGAATAACTTGGAGAATTTTATTCCTAATAGCACAGGCTGAACACTGCTACTTAAAAAAAAAAGTATGTGTTAGGCTCCTTGATTAAGCTGAGAAGAAAGCTGTTGGATGAGTAAGAGGAAGGCTTAGGATGTTGTTATGCAGCCGTCATTCCTCTTAACAGCTGTAATATGAGGGAGAGGTGGCAATGGAGGATTCGCAGAGACAGAGAGCGCTATCTGTCCATACAACTCCCTCCATTAGCTAGGCTGAGAGTAGTAGTGGTAGTGGAGTGGGAGTCTAGGTGCAAATTACTTCTCTCTCTGTGTTGAGATCAAATAGTCTAACTAATAACAAAATTAAGACCACACAGTCTGACACCCCCCGCCCCCTCGCGCTCCATCTTTCAGTCTTATTCTCACTATGTATAAAGCTTTGTCTGAAATTGACTAGCAGTTCCACAAATTCATAATGAGTTTAAGACTCTGAAATGAGTTATTGATTATAGGCCTGTGCAAGTAACATGCATGAACATGCCTAGAGGAGGCGACGACCAACAAAACTCCTTACAATGCATGTGTTCATGTAATAAAGCCCCAAATCTTGCATGGCCGGGCTCATGTGTGTGGTGTCTCTTCCAGATGTCGACGAAGTGGTCAGCGCTGAGCAGTGGTAATAAATCACACTCTTCCTCGGTGCATGAGGTTTCACATTACTCGTCTCCCACAGGCCCGCACGCTTCTGCCGGAGCATTAGGGCCGTGACAGAAGCTGTGAAGCACTGGCCTGGAACTGCTGCTCAGGAGTGCGCTGGAAGGCTGAACAGCCTCAGATGAATAGATGGTAATTAATACACATAGCGCCCAGGAGACCACAGTACAATCTCAGGGCAAATTACTCCATCAATAAAGTGGTCTACAGACACAATGAGAGACAGAGAGAGAAAGATGGAGGGGGGGTGGGGGGGGTGACCTGTACATATTAAGGCTGAGCAGCTCTCAGGTGTTTGACTGTGAAAATGAAATGTTTCTTAGAAAAGAGCCCATCACTAAAGTTATGCCTCCCAAGAGGAGAACGTTTTAAAATGTGAAACTTGAGAGGAAAGGTTATGAAGGAGTAAAAAAACAAAGGAAAAATGTGTAGCACACTACAACAAAAGGTACCAGTTTCTTAAAGTGTAACAGTTAAGGGGATCTATTGGCAGAAATGCAAATGAACCAAACAGGTGCCTTTTGCATTTTTACATTGACGCCGCAGCTTGTATACAGAAGACAAAGAAGACAAAGAGAAAGAAAGGAGATAGTACATATCAGCTATTAATACAGCTGTTACAGACTAATGACTAAAGACAATATCTAAATACAGCTGTATAAACAAACCCCTTCAGTTGACGGGTTTAGTCGATGTGGTAGTTGGCACCATTTTGTCACCTGACGCCCACTTGTACACGTTTGGAAAAAGATGGGTGAGGAGACGGGTAGGTGCCACTAAATCCTACACACTGGTCCTTTAACACCTCAGCTTTAAAGTTACATTAATATTGACAATGTGTCTGTAGCAGAGAGATGATACAGTTGATCTTAATAGTCACAATCACACAATACCATTCAGATTTCCATTGCCTTTTAAGAAATCTAGTATCTCTAACCAATTACTCCTCTGTCCTCTTTGGTTCTCAGTTCTCTCATCTCCCCCCAGATCTCCTGTGCGCTCATCCCATAATGATGAAACAAGGCTTCAAGATATTTGGAGGGGAAAAGATCAATGGGAGGAAACACATAGCCTGCACATGATGAAAATCTTTCGTCTAATATTCTTCTCAGATCATCCCATACCAGTTGCCAGAGTCATCTACCCAGCATATCTCAGCCGTTCCTCTGGGTCAGCGTCTCAGTCCAGCTCCTTTCTCAGACATATCTCTCTGGATGTTACACCTCTGCCACCCCCTCCACCCCCTTGTGATGGGAAAATGAGGGACAGATTATCACATTGTTTGGACATTTGAACATTTATCTGCCCGAGGACACAGTTCGGATTACAGCGGAGTGCTCTCCCTCGTGAACCCGGCAGGACTCACACTCACAATCCGGTCAGTTACATGTTGTGGTCTCAGAAAAAGATCAAAGACCGGAACGAGCTGCCTGAAGAGATACAGAGCAGGCAGAGAAACACACAAGTCCCACAGTGGCTCCAAGAGAACATGAAGGCTTTGGTTTGAGATTCAAAGTGAAAGGCGAGCAGCGCCGAGACATATGACTGAATCCTTGTGGATCCAGTGTCATTCCTCTTCAAATACAGATTTTACGCTGTCAGCACATCTGAGAAGGAGGATGTTCAACACACAGGCAGATCTCTGTGCTGGGAGGAGGGAAGGTTGTCCTGTGATGCTGTCTGACAAATGAGGGCTGTAGGCTCAGTCCCACTGACTTAGGGTGGTAGCTGCTTCTTTTGTGCATAATAATCTTTTAAAGATAATTTTTAATGGTTTTATCCTTAAAAGATGGCATATGGAGGCAAAGTCAATGAAGCAGTAAAATGTCAGGATAAATAAAAATGAGAGTAAAACAGTTTAAACTCTGTTTTATAGGAGACATTAAAGATATATGTATATGGGTTCATGTTATTCTATAAAGTATTAAGTCTCTAAGGGGAGTTGTGCTGCTGGGTCAGCAACACAGAGAGCACAAATATACTTTTCAGTGCACGTATGATTTAGACTCACACTCACACACAAGGCAAACTATGCTAAACACATTTTTTCCACAAGCATATATTATGCAAAAATTCTGTAATGTAAATAAACTCTATTCCATATTCATGGTTTGAACACTCAACATAAACTCTATGCCTGTACTTTGTATGTGAATAATTTGAATTAGATGTGCTGACGCTGCTCCGTAGAGAGTTGATTCAGTGAAGCACAGCACTCCAGAAAGAGCCGAATGGAACAGTTTGGCTGTAACATGAAAAAAAAAAAAAAAAAAAATTCTGGAAAAAAGATGCAGAGAGAGGATAAATCCTTTTCTGCTTCTAACAGGCAGCCTGGCAGCTTCACCTCCATTTCTACCCGTGTCTATTTATCCACAGACCAAACTCAGTTCTGGTTCCTTCTGATTTTATCTCCATTGATCATGATCATACATGTGCAACAAGCACAGTGTCTTTTTCTGGCAACAATAAAACATTTTGAAATCTGTTGCCTTTAAATCATTGGTCTAAGTCCAAGTCAAGTCACAAGTTTTTGGAAATTGTTCCTCAGGTGTGAGGTCTGACAACTGAGGTGCTTTTGAGCATTTTTCTTGAAAGCTGTGTTGATACTTGGACAGCAATCGCTGATCTAAGGCCCACTTACTAGCTTTTTTACCCCAGGGCTTTTCATGTTTGGAAGTTTTGAGTTGGGAGTTTTCAAGGTCGAGAATGACTTCTCATGCTTAACTATTAAGCTAAGCACAGACAAGAGGTGCGATGGATGACATCCTAACAGCTACTAAACTGTCATGTCAACAGGTCCATCTCCATGACAGCTGACGTGGTTGAAGAAAAAAGGCAAATAATAAGTGAGCTGTGTGTTTAGTTCGTCAAGGAAGAAAATGACTCAATGAATAATATAAATGGAGATAACACTGTGCAGACTTTCTCCTCAAAAGCTTTAATGCACTCGGTTGTATAAGCAAGTGATGGAAGTGACTATGGAAAGAGATTTTAAAAAATGAGAGCATGGGATAAAAATTCAAATCCTGTATGCTTCCTTACCTCTACACACACAACCAGTCGTTTTGTGAGCTGGACAAAACTGTCAGATTATCAGCTAATAGTGAGGCCTTAAATATAATTCAAGTCCAACTCTGAAGTCTACTGCAATGGAAACATCATCTTTAGATTGATTAGTAGGACTGGGTGCTATAATCTTGTTTCTGAACTGCAACTGATTTGAATGGGGTTGCTCTTGCAGATGACCATCAGATGATGTTGCTATTATTTTAGCTTTTTAATGAAACATCAGCTTTATTTCACAATGACTGCAAACCAAACCAAAACTAATTAAATCCAATACTAAGTCAAGTCCCTGTAAGTCATTCAAGCCTGTGAGTTCCAAACAGACTACAGTTAATGTTGTTTCACGCTCCACCATACTCTTCAGTGAGTGAGGGCATAGAGCAGCTCCCACTGGGTGCTGAACAGTCAGTCTGTCCTCTGAGCACAGTCCTCATTATGTAAGGACAAAAGGGGACAGAAAGCTTCACCCAGCTCGGATCTCTGCAGTGCCCGAATTTGGAACGTAGATATCCGCGAGCAATGTTTGCTCACTTTATTGGGCACAGTGTGTCCACAGGGGGCTTTTGTTGCCCTTGAAACATTCTTTAAGACTTTGGCCCAAACTTGGCAGCATTTCACTTTTTTTTTAGCTTGATATGAGCAATGAATAAATGGAAGGAACTTTGATTACTTATTGACAATATGTCAATCTGCAGGCTCATTTTTATAGTGCTAGACTTAATTTGGAAGAATTCATTTATCCAAATCAAATGCTTTTCAATCAGTGGTAATTGGGTGAACTGTTCACACAAATGATGAACTCTAACTAGTTGTGAGGCTGTATCCTTGGGACTAATAACCACTGACAAATCAGCAGAGGGAGAGTGAGCATTTGGTCAATTAAGTCTGCAGACAAGCTCATTATAAACTAGAGTAAGGCTAAAAGAACATATGACACCACTGTAGTGTTCAGTGTGTGCTCTGTTGACTGGACTGTGAGAACCTTCAGCACACCCACGCACACGTAACATAGTGTACACTACCTTGAACAAACATAGTAAACAACTTAAATCTGCCAAGGGTCGATTCCGATTTTGATGGATGCACACATGCATATCAGTTAGGGGGCTGTGGCTCAGGTAGTAGAGCAGGTTATCCTCTGATCCCAGGGTTGGCAGTTTGATCCCATGCTCCCCGAACCCAGTGACTAGGGATGCACAAGCCAGTGCATTCTTAGTGCCAGTCCAAAGCCTGGAAAAATAAGGGTTGTGTTGGGAGGGGCATCCATAATGAACCTTTTCCAACTCAAATATGTGAATGGTGATCTGCCGTGGTGAACCCTAATGGGCCCAACTGAAAGTCAACAAGGACAACATGTTCATAGTACTTGATGAGGCACCAGAACTAGACTTGAAATCCTTTTTACAGAGTCTACTGGGTTATATTTGTTCACAAAAAAACTAGTGTATTTTAAAGCAATCTGAACCTGAGTTACAGGACTGACCTTTTGAAACAAACATACTCAAACTTAGGAATAAGGGTTATTTTAACTATAAAGTATTATAACTATAAAGTACACATCTCAACGTTAACAGAGGAGACTGGGTGAGTTAGGCCTTCATGGTCAAATTGCTGCAAAGAAGCCACCACTGAGGAAGAGCAAGAGGAAGAAGAGAATTGCTTGGTCCAAGAAACACAAGGAACGAACATTAGAACAATGGAAATCTGTGCTTTGGTCTGATGAGTCCAAATTTGAGATTTATGGTTCCATCAGCCATGTCTTTGTGAGATGCAGAAAAGGTGAGTGGATGGTTTCTACATGTGATGGAGTGCTGTGTCAGATGTCCTGGCCTCCACAATCACCTAAACCCAACTGAGATGGTTTAGGATGAGTTGGAGAGTGAAGGCAAAGCAGCCAACAAGTGCTCAGCACCTCTGGGAACTCCTTCAATGCTGTTGGAAAACCAGGTGACTAACTCTGAACTGAATCTGAATCTGAGAATACCAGAAATGTGAAAAGCTGTCATCAAAGCAAAAGGTGGCTACTTGGAAGAATCTAAAATATAAAACATATTCTGGGCTGTTTAACACTTTTCTGTTTACTACTGGAACTGTAAATATATATATGTATGTGTGTGTGTGTGTGTGTGTGTGTGTGTGTGTGTGTGTATTTCTCATAGTGATAATGATCATGTTTGGCAGGTGTATTCACCATGTTCACCATCTTAGTTGTGTGTGTTAATTTGTACAACACAAAGTACAGCAACCAAAATTACCATAGTAGAGCTACTAGCATGGCTAAAAGCTCTTCTAATAAGATGATGATGCATGTCTTGTATTGCCGCATCTGTTGATGAATATATTGGAGAGGAGTTGTTTGAGATTTTAATTTTGACAAACTGACATAGGTCGGTTGTGTCAGTTTTTGTACATTATGTCATGATGCATCATTTGATCCAGCTCTGGGTACCATTTGACACCCTGCTTTAATCTTGGTCCCGCCCAAGGCAAAGGTTACAGAGCTTATGTCCAATTCAGAGTGATGTGATTCAGCTGGAATTGGGCAGAGTCCCAGCAAAGGTATGAGTCATCAACACTGCCACTAGTCTGTTTACCAACACCTCCTCTCCCCTCCCATATAAAGGTGGCCTGCAACCACCTCACCCTGATATAACCCAATCGTCTTTATTCTCTCTGTTTATGCAGCTCCTTGTTAGTGGCCTACATAACATGTAAAGTGGTGAGTTTGCCTGAAAGCTTCACAACTAACACAAACAGCATTGGGACGCCTACATACCTCATTCAATGAGCAATATAGGTTGATGCACCAAAGCATCTGCATGAATATAATCTATTAAAAGGAAATAATTGACAAAATAGTCATGTGCATCTAACATGCTTGATGTAAAGGATGTGGCTGATGATCAGCTCATAAAAATCAAACATGTCAGGCCTTCTGTTAATCTGCCTGATGGCCAGTCTGTCTGACAGACTCCAGACTTCATCTATAGAACAGAGCAGCTTAAAACCCCATCTCCCAAGTACAGTGGCGCTCTCTGCTGGTGAATTATGAAACAGATTTCAGACAAACAGAATCCTAAGCATCTAAAATAAAATCTTCAGCTTACATTTGTGGCACTTTTTCTGTTCATTTGTTGTTGTTTTTTTAATGCCCAAAAAAAAACCCAAAAAACCCCCCAACATGTTTGCTGTTTCTATTTACAGGGATGTTGTCTTAGTTGCTCGAAATCTGTGGGATTTATACATTGTAACTCATTTGATTCCAAATAAGATAAAATTTTAATCAGGTTTTTCCAACGGGACGGTTTACTACAACTTGGTACAACCTGTGGCCTTCATTTCCCCCTCTCAGCCCTCTCCTGGGATGTGACAGCTGTGTGGTGCATGGTAATGTCAACCCTGCCTCAGTCAACGCCTCTGACTGACACTCAATGCTTTTTGTTTTTTCATTCTCCAGCACCTGTGCTTGGCTGTCAGACAGTTCAGAGCATGACTCTGCTGCCATCTCAGCAGAGGAACAACGGGCTCTGTGACAAAGGTTCCCCCCCGACGCTGCCCAGGGGACCCCAAATGTGGAGGCAGGTAGGTTTTTATTTCAATCAAGGTCAAAGGTTATGTTTCATCACAGTATAGGGGCTAGCCAGGGGTATAACAGTAACATCAGGTATTTTTCTTTTTGTGTATTTATATGCAGTGCATATCCACCTGTCTCTCCAGTGGCATTGCCTTCTCTATTTATAGAGCTGCTAGGACATTAGCTCAATGTCTGTTTAGAAATGTCATGTAAGACATAAGGGCCTCACAGCATTCATCTGTAAATGTGAAGGTCAATAAGCTGCTTCAGTTTTATTCATTCACTGGAGAAGTTGACCTTTTACTTGTATTATGTTGCGCAGCTAAAATGGAGCACTGATGAGACAATGGAAATGACTTTTTTCTGTAGCACAGAGTGAAGAGTGCTGATAAGAAAAACGGTAGTAATATTGTGATCTACTGAATCATCTTGTTACCAACAATCCATAAGCTGAACTCATGTCTGACTACAGCTTTGTGTGACACGTACATGTCTAAATCTTCTAAATCATTTTAAAACAAACTTAGTTTTGAGCTTCCATCTTCCTTTCTCTCTCTCTTTCTCAGGGAAGGGATGGAAGAAAGCTATGAGACATTTGAGGAGGAGTTAGGGCCACCAAGAGCAGATCCTCCTCCACAGAAGCCTGTTCGACAGATCCACAGACCAGGTGGCGACACACACACACAACAAAACGCACACACACACAGAATCTGTAATGACTGCACATAAAAGCCTTCATCCATTGTACATAAATTGTACAACTCTATAAATACTTGGGACTCAGCAGCACAAGGAGCCACTGAAATATGACTCCTGGTCTAAGGCAACACAGTGTAAAAGCACCTCAGCCATGTTGGATGGATGGTTGGTGTACAGATCATCATTGTAGTGTAATAAGACTCAGTCCATGATGATTTTAATGATCTTAATGTGTCCAATACTTTGGTTTCAGCTTTACTGTGTTAAGTGCCTAATAACAAATGTTCAAATGCATCATATATGCAAAGCTAAGATAAATAACATAGTGAACATTATACCTGCTAAACATCAATGTTTGCATTGTCACTGTTGCCATGCTAATGTTAGCATTTACCTCAAAGCACCATTGTGCTTAAATACAACCTCACAGAGCTGCTGGTAGTAGTATAGTAGTAGTATAAACTTTGGTACAGTGGACTTGTAATTTGTGTAAATAAGAGGTTTATAGACTGAAGCATATGTCCAGCCAAACATAAATCTATGAATATTAAATATATACGTGGACAAATAAATTCCAGATTGAGGGCATGGTTGTTTGGGCTTTTGTTTGTTTATGGTTTATGATATCACTCTTCAGTAAATCTCCATCTGTCTGTTTCAGAAATGTATGCTACAAGAAAAATCAGAGAGGTTAGTTGGAAAAGAACCAACACAAACAATATTTCACTGTGTTCAACATCCATAATATTTATTTTCTTCAAAGCCACATGTTGTTCTCCAATAGGAAATGGCTTCTGAGCAACCAAGAGCAGAGCCCAAGGCTGTACCCAGAGAACCCAGCTTCCCCAGAACAAGTGAGTCATTCCCATCCTCCCCTGCAACCTTTTGTCAGCTTTTAAAAGAAATGGTTCAACATTTTAGGAAATATGTTGATTCACTGTCTTGCTGAGACCACTTTCAAGTCTGTATGGTAAGCAGGAGCCAGCAAACAGTTAGCTTAGCTTAGCACAAAAAACAGGAGGAAACAGCTAGCTTGGCTCCATCCAAAGGTGACACATGTGACTACCAGCAGTTTAAAGGCTGACAAATGAAATCTCCTTTGTTCAGTGTGCACAAAAATGAAGGGTAAAAATGACAATATGCTGTAAGGAGGGTTATGTGTCACTGCTGGTGGAAGTCACTGCACTCTTCCAAGAAGTAGTCTGGCACACACACCCTGTCAAATGACAAATCATCTCTTTTACACTTAAGTTTTTGTATGGATTCAACAAACAAGATATAGCATGTTAGTTAGCTGTCAGAACTAGTTACCTTTGGACAGTCAGGGTTTCCCCATGTCTCCTGTCTTCATGCTAAGCTAACTGGATGCTACCTGTAGCCTCATATTAACCACACAGACATGACAAAGGTACAGATCTTCTCATCAAACTGTCAGCAAGAAAGGAAACACGTACATTTCCAAAAATGTTTTGTACATTCATTTTGATATGTTTCTTCTCCTTCTCCTCTCTACAGCATCTGTGCATAAAACCATGTCCATTCAAAGCCTGACCCAGATTGAAACACCGTGGGAGAATGTCACACTGAACCGATGTCTGTTTGTGGCTATTACCATCCTGGTGCTGACCTCAGGCTTTCAGAGGCTTCATGGCAAGTAAACTAGCAAGCGAAAGTAAAACATGAGGTACAAAAATTGCATGCCTGTTGTGACTGAGTCATTTCTTATTTTTTAAAAAACAGAAACTTTGCGTGGGCAGGGTACAGTAGAAGAAGAGGAAGAAGTTGGACTGATGGTGAGACGGTCAGGGACATTACGACACAGACGACTACCACCAGAGGTAAATTACTACTGGTCATTTAGTGTTTTTGTTATTCAGTCTTAATATAAACAACTGAGCATCTACAGTGTACATTGTTGCACCCCCCTTCATGTGTTCCTCCCCCCTCTAGCCCGAGACATCTCTGTGGGAGGTCATGTTTTGGTGGCTGCCAGACCTTGATGACGAAGAGGATGAGGAGGAAGATGACGACGATGGAGAAGTGAAAAGAGGGAGATCGAAGAGAGGAGCAATGGCACAAACATCAAGAGGTCTCAGAAACAAGCCGCTGCCAGACAAAAAACTCATGAAGCAAAGGGACAGGAAATTGAAGGACAGGAGAGCCAAGAAAAACAGGGATGAAGAAACCAAGGATAAGAAAGAGAGAGATAAAAAGGAGGACCCTGAGGAAGGAGCAGGTGAAGGAGATGAAGGCGATGGGGAGACAGTGCCAAAGAATAAAAAGCTGGAGGAAGAGAAAGAGAAGAAAAACACTCAAAGGGGATGAATAGATTCTTTCTTCTGTCAGACACCAATTCATTTTCTAAAGTTTTCACCTACACGCTGATTTGATAATATTTATAAAAGGAGGTAACATTGATTTCAATGTTAGGCTGTGTCTGTTCAATCTTTCAAGTACTACGACAGACTCAAAAATTCCAGTTACATGTCAATTTTTATGTGTTACAGCTTTTTGTTGCTTTGCTTGATTGATGACTTTGTGTGATGGAGCTTTGATTTACCAGAGAAGTCATCCGCATTTTCACAGAACTGAAAATGCTGCCATTGTTTGATTTCTCCCTTTATGGTGTTAAAAGATGTCAGACCTCTTTATTCTGATGCTTATTGTGGATGCCAGCTCACTCAGCTGTCAATAATATGAGGCCAGAGCGCTCTAATTTGTACAGAAGAGAGAGAATATGGGCAACAAGTTTCTGTTTTTAATCAAAAATTTGACCAATGTAGGTCATTTTTGATGTGTCATCTGAAAACTGTTTTGAAAAGCGAAGTTAAAAGGTCTTCTTTATGAATTCATGCTTTTATCATCATCAATTCTGGGCCTAAATATTTCTTTTTTTTTAAAAATGTGTTTCTTCTGCTATGATCCACTCAGATGATACATCAATAAATCTTTTTGTGTGTGATGTCTTTGTAAAAGCACAGACTTCAAGATGCAAATGTTTTTCTCCACAGCATTTAATTACAAAAACAGATTCTTAAAAAGATATCTGAATCAAAGCATTTATACAAAACAGTGTGGTCGTTATTGTACTGTTAACACACTGCCCTACACATTTACATGAACCAAACAAATGTATAAAAATCTACTAAATGTGGACTTTAAACATCGACTGAAGAAATAATAAAACTGAATGTACCTGCAGTATCTAAAGTGAGATGGACACTGTAGACAGGCAGGTCAGTGTGACTGTAGAACATGAAAGAAATCAATCATAATCCACTGGTAGATTATCAATTATTAGATATTGTGAGGGCCTCAGGAGGTGGTGGCCTCATTGGCATGGGGGGCATGGGCATCTGGGGAGCACCCGGGGCACCAGGTGGGAGAGGAGGGACGGGCATCCCACCTGGCGGGGGAGGGGGCATATTATCATTTAGTGCGCGAGGTCCGACTCCACTCATGAGAGGAGGGGGGCGCTTCACACCTGCAGGAGGTGGGGGACCGCTGGACTGTGGAATTGCTTTCTCCATTTTAAAATGAAACTGCAGGAAGAACTAAAAAGAACATAAAAGATGTGTTAAAATCATGTTTCCTGTTCAAAAATAAATTACCTAGGTTAGCTTTGTAGTAACTCATCAGCTTATCAGCAGTACCTGTTTAGTTTCTTTGTTCCAGTGGGTCCAGAAGCGGTTTTCTGCTTTATCAATTTCTCTGCTGGGGACCTAATAGAGCAAAGTGTTGATGTTATGACGAGGAGAAATACAAAATGTTTTTGCATTTTCAAATGAAAATGCGCGTGCTGCTGGCAGCGATAGACACAGAAAAAAGGATGCCATCGAATGCAAGCTGCAAGAAAATGCAGCGTGAATGGAGATAGAAGAAGGAAATCGGTGAGGCAATGATGAGAAGAGCTGAAAAGATCTCAAAAAGCAGCTAAATGCAGAAAATGAGAGCCTAGCTGCAACTTACCGATCAATTAAGGCTTACACCTCAAACACAAAACCTTGATGGACTTAGATGTTTACATGATAAGAGGCAGGAGGCTTGTAGCAACATTTTGATGCTCATTATGTGTCTATTGAGATAAATGTCTGCTACTAGCAGCAGTGTAGAGATTTTTTTTCTGCTCTGAAAAATCTGCAGGTCCTCACTCTAACTCTAGCTGGTCATGTGACACGCTGATAGAACCTCCAACAGGTTGTAACACCTTTCACTAAAGACACAACATTTTATCAGATGAAAAAGTACAAAATTAAAAGATAAAGAGATAGAAAGATAGAAATAATTTGATCTGCAAATGTAGTCTGTGGCTGCACGTATGCCAGATTTATAAGCTTTAAAATGTAGATATTTGTACCAAAAGTAATAGCAGGAATGTCCTGAAAAGGCTGAACAAATGAGTTGTTTCTGTAGGTGAAAGCATGCAGGACAAGTAGCATGTCAAAAAAATGGGCCAAAATGAAAGCTGAGAAACAGAAATGCAGCCCCCACTCACCTTGAAGGCAATAGTCTCATATGGCTCAGCAGCAAGGAGCAGGTACTGCCAACGACGATCAGGGGGCTCAATGCGCTGTTCGTAAGCAGACATGAAACGATGCCTTGGCCCAATTCCTTCAGCGATCTCTGGATAGTCAATCTAAAAGAAAAACAGCTAGTTTACAGGTTTGTCTTTTGACAGTTATATCTCAGTGGTTGGAGAAATTATTTTGTCATTCACAGTTTGAAGCATCAGGTGATGCTTTGAATGCAGTGACACAATTTCAGTATACAGCTACAGTTTCCTCACAGGTGAGTAGTATACCCCAAACAAGATCAAATCTGTCAGGTTAAAGCAGAAATACAGGTAAGCGACCAAATATAAGCGTGGAATTTAGCTTTGGTTTGACAGAGATTGTGTGGGATTAATAACCAAACAAATCAAGAACATATGCTCTGCTGTGAATCACAAGCTGGCAGTAAAAACACAAAACCCAGTTGTTTTTTAAGCTGTTTTTTTGTACTGCCAGTCTTGGGTGGGGATGAAGACGCTAGGAAAAACAGCCATCATTTGTGACACATGGGTCTTTTTTGACACTCTGGGAATAACTTTTATTTTGTTCCAGAGTCTTTCTGTGATAAGAGTTGTCTGATTTTTTTCTCTCTGAAAACCAAAGGAAAGTAGCACTTTAAAGTTAATGCGCTCTGTTCAACAATGCACTCAAAACAACAAAAACCCTTTCAAATCAACAGATTTTACAAACAGATTCCCATTAAACACACCAACCTGGAAAAGCAAAGACTGCTGTCCAGTCTCTGGGTCTCTCTGTTTGGTTACTATTAAGAAGAAAGAGATGGGGGACATGTATTAAAATATAGAATATTTCCAATCACCATCCGCATACACTAAATAAAGACTGCACTGAGCAGGCACCCAGCTTACCTTTGTATCCTGGTCGACCAATTTTGACAAACTTCTTGACCTCAACTTTGACTTTAGCTGGAGCTGGCTGGGCAGGAGCTTCTTTTGCCTCTTTAGCTGCTCTCCGTGCTCTGAAACAAACATAGCGTATCAATTATTTTTTCACTGTTCGACACACTGAACACATAAAATCTTCTCAGTCATGAGCAATTGAGCTATATACACAACATAAGCATGACTGTGAGTGTCTGTCTTCTTCATTTGAATTGAACTGGTGCAAGTGCGTGTTGAAGACCTGAAAAGTTTAAACTGAACCAAAACCTAGAAGAGAAAGTAACATCCTCTACATGTCTATGTGTGTCACAGTAAGATAAAAATAAAACTTGAACTCACAAGTTGGTCTGGTGTTTCTTTCCTTGTGTGTGAGCCAGGTAGCTGCCCTGTAATGCATAAGAGAACAGTTTGTAATTATTAAGAAACTCAACTAACAAGAAATGACACCAAATTCTGATAATCTAGGAAAGTTTCATTACGCGCCTACTCACCTCATTGTTATGAAGTGTCAGACAAAGCTTGCATTCATATGATCCTAAATGATTCTTCATAAAATAGGGATCCTTGTTGATGTCTATGGTCTCCAGGGCCAGCTGACGTAACCGCTCCCGTCTATCACGGTTACTCTCAGAGGCAGATGCCACCCCACCGCTCCCTGTCTTTCCTCCAGCTCGATGCTGGAAATCCATCTTTGCAAGGTGATGGACTTAAACTTGCAGAGAAACCTACACCTGAGTGTCCAGTCAAAACTGGACAGGAAGTCCAAGGAAATCCTTCCTAATTAACTGGAGAAACACACACTGCTTTCAGTGATGCACTATTATGTATTCCTGGATTGTACCATTTCTATTACATATTACACTTCTGTTTGTGACTCCACCTTCTTGCTCAAATAACAAACAATGACCTGAATGTAAAGACATTTCTTTAATGTGAGTGTCTACCGTTTGAGGGGTAGATAAGGGAAATGAATACGTTTTTGACGCTAACTTAGCTTGCAAGGAATCGGGTCTAACTACTAGGAAGTAAAGCAAATACACAACTAAGAAATTGTTTAAGCAAATATTTCTGAATTGCTTGAGATTGCCACAGCGAAGAGGTTAGTTTTATCAAGCTACAACACAAAAGCATTCTATTTAATGATATCTACAAAATCCAGTTGGCTGCAGTATGTTGGCTAATGAATTACGACAATGCTAATGCTAAGCTAATGGTGTTACCAACTAGCCGGTGAATGGATTTTAACAAATTCAAATGATCAAACTACGAGTAAAACGTAACTAGCTCCCAATATAACATAATAAATCGGCTAGATACAAGACAAAACTATAAGTATACACGAGGACATCTTATAAACAGTTTTCTTTGTCCAAAACACTCACCAAGTCCACACCGTTTGGATCACGCCAAAGTAGACTCTTAGTGCGCATGCCCAACTGGCTTCCTCTTCTTCTTCGGTTTTCGGCGGTTAGTAGCTTTAGGTGCATTACCGCCACCTCCTGGGCTGGAACGAGGGCCAAATTGACTTTCCCGACAAAATGATGCTGCTGCCTTTTCCCCTGGGATCAATAAGATAAAATCTCTTAAAAAATCCGTGGGAGACCGACTGATTTAAGACACAAAGGGCTTTTCAGTGTTATATTCATGTACACATAGCCTTTCTCTTGCTGTAGTTGACACGCACAACATTTGTATCATCTCATGACCTGAAAAAAAATGTGAGACAGACAGACTGGCCCAGGGGTTCACGCCCCCCTGACACCCTGGCCCCAATGAAACGGACTGTGAAAAAACCTACACTAAATGTTTGCACTTAATTTCATATTTTCACTAAATATCCATGTCCATTTTTGTGTTATTGTGATGTATTATGTCTGTCTGAACCCCTGGGTTCGTTAGTTATTGCAGTTATTTGTTGCATAACGCGTACACAGGTCTGTTAACTGTATATCTATAGAGAAGGAAAGCATGTACGGTTAACAGGCGCGCTGTTCGCCTAGTCTGGTCCTCACCGACCGCCGTACTGGCACTACTGAGGAGTGTCACTGCAAACCAAGACGTGTGTGTCCGGTGTGTGGTATCAAGGAGACGTCCAACACCACTATATTTACTTGACCGCTGAAATGACCACACTCACTCCGTCACATTTCGAGGACATCAGATAACGAAGCAGCGGTCTGAATTTCACGGTTTAAACGAAATAATTACAGCTCCGCGCGACTTTTATCCATCTCCGTTGTAATGTTCTCGGTCGGGGAAATGGCTCGGTCGTAGCCACGGTGTTTCTGTGACTGTCTCGTCTTCAGCCGGTGTGTATCTGCGTCAGTGACCGTGATGCGTTTTAACGAGAAGGAGCTGGTGTCTCTGAGCCGCCAGCCTTCAGAGATGGCAGCTGAACTGGGGATGCGAGGACCCAAGAAAGGAGACGGTAACTCGGTTTATTGCATATGTTCAGCTCCTGTATCACACACTTCCCTTTAATGTGATGTGGGCGGCAGTTCATGTTAGTATCAGACAGTGTTTGTGTCACTCATATGCTGGCAATGTTATGAAGCTTCTTCTCAGTTCCCTTTCGCTTTCAAACAGTTGTAAAGAAGAGGCTGGTGAAACTCGTCGTCAACTTCCTCTTTTATTTCCGGACTGATGAAGAGGAGGTGAGTTGAGTCAATATTTGAACGGCTGACCTCACTGATATTGAAAATCAAAACGTTGCGTCAAAAATAAAGTGATTGTTTATTTGTCAGCCAATCGGAGCGCTGCTGCTGGAGCAGTGCCGGGTGGAGAGAGAGGACAGCCAGAGCTTCTCCATTGGTGAGCCACAGTATCCACAGAGTCACATCCCCATTTCACATCAGCTCTCACACACTGTTTCACCTACTGACTGGTTTCACACAAGATGACTGAGCTCGCAAGTTTGTACTGATGCTATTCAAACTGCATTGTTGATATATCACTGAGCAGCAACAAAGAAAAGTATCAAAGTCTACTGCTTATGGCTTTATATTGCAGTTATGGATTTCCATTCAACTCTTGTTTTATCTGATTGCAGCATTCCTGGATGAAGCAGAGAGGAAGTATTTGTTTGAGTGTGACTCTGAAGAGCAGTGTGGGGAGTGGGTAGACTCCATTATCAAGGCCAGGTAGTACTGACTCTTTACTTCCATCTTACAACCACAGGCACAAGGATCTACATGTATTTGGTGACAGGGCAGTGACTGATCAGAGTTTTGGTCAATGCAGCCAATTCTTAAGTAAAAAATACCAACATTTCTCAATTTAATATCATTACAATGAGAGCACTTTGAGCTCTATGGCTGCCATGACCCAGAATCTTCAGGACATAAGTCATGTATTATATATTATATTTTATACAGCACCCAACACTACTTTGGCATTGTTTGTAGCTCTGGCAGGTCTGAGTCTGGAGCAAGATGCTGTTTGAACGCTGTGAGTAGATTCACGTGGGTCAAACTGTTAGAAATGAATGATGCAGCTGTTTCCAGAGACATAATGTTGACAGTGTGACTTGTGTCGAGCAGTTTGCTACTGCTCTGTCACTGCTTGGCCTTGTCCTGGTAAAACAATAATACAAGAGGAAGCCTCCAGCCTCTTCTTTGTGTTCACCACTACAATGATGCTATCTAAACTGAGCTGGGATAATCTGACTGGCATGGTTCAGCTACTTTTGTATTTATTTTCCATTCTTGCCAAATTGCACTGTATTTAGACAGAATTGGACTGATAAAGCTGTAATGCTTTAGTTCATAGGGATGTATTGAACTGATCATTAATATGTTTACTGTTACAAGCCTGTTAATTGCAGGCTTAATCTTAACTATATTTATTTGACACTTTCTTCCTGTCAGATGTCAAATTAACATGTCATCTCATCTCTCGCAGCTATGAGTTCATGAGGAAGAACCTGATATTCTATCGAACTGAAATCCACAGGCTCACTGGCAAGGTGAGACCCTTCACAGCAGCATGTTACTGCACTAAATGCCACACAGATGGTGTTTCTATCCAACACTGTCATACCATAGGACTGCTTACAGTGTGAATTACACTGGCGGTGTTTGTGCTGTGCTCGCACAGTATCATCAGATTCAGCAGAAGATAGATTGGCAGGCAGTAGGAGAAGATTCAGTAGTTTGGGTTATGCTGACAACAACATCAATACAATGGAAATATACATGGAATTTCAATCGTCTCAGTCAAAGCATTGAAGAGAACTTTAGAAAAATGTAACTGTGTCTTTTCAGAAAACTGTTAAGTCAGGATGCTGTCGGTGTAAATACTGATACTGATAGATGGCTGAGGTCAAAAACAGTCCTCAATCAAAACTGTTCATCAAAAAGTCTGTTAACGAAATGTTGATGCCATCAATGAAATCCACTCATACTACACACTGTATATTGATGGAGACAGATCTCAAAGCCTCCTCCAAATCAAACCCAAACTTGGCTGCATGACTAGACACCCCTTTGGGTAAATGGTAAAATACTGTTTTTATTTTCCAGTGAACTAACCATTTTACCTGAAGTTTGTTTCTGCACATTTCTTCTGTACACACTTTTGTTTTCCTACAGTTGTTACTTATCGTCTCCTTTCTGCAGGACCCGTTGGAGCAGTACGGTATTTCAGATGAAACTCGCTTCCAGGTCAGCAATGGGATGCAGCTTATGCCTAGAGATACCTCCTCCCTGTAGACCAGTGTCTCGCCATTCCAACACTCACTCTACACTGGTTTGAGAGCCATGGCATTACCATTCACACTCCAGACTTTTAGATTTTTCACTGCTTTGAATGTATTTGTGTTGCCCCAGGCTCATGCAGATGTTACAGCAGAGTATCTGAGGCCAGGTCACAATGATAACTGGTTATTTCTGTTTGTATCGTTAATAGGTAAACACTGTCTTATTTTCATGCGATTTCATTTTCAGACCTCTGCCTTAGTTAAATCAGTTGTGTGTATAAAATGTCTTTTATACTGTGTTTTCTACTGGACAAGCTGTACATCTATACCATGTTATTCTGATTGTTCTTGTGCTGTAGAGCTGGAGCTGTGACTTTCTTTCAGGACTATTTGTAATATTAGCATGACTGTTTTTTAACAAGAATCAATCCAGGACTAATGATAATCAAGTTAAGTGCACACTGTTGAAGAAGCGCATAATTATTAGATACCCTGGCCAATTTAGAAAACCTTGGGCAGTATTTACTGTCCTTACTTAAACTGCATGAGCCCTTTGATCTGCTCAAATGAGCCACACATTTTACTCTATTTTTGTTTATGAGAAAGAAGATTTTTAGCTATCGCAGTACATATTTATCAGCTAGCTCATTTAGAATATTTAGTTTTCAACTATACATTTGCACATATTACTTTACTGGGTGTGTAGGTTTTTTTAAATTAGAATTTCAATACTTTACTTGAACCTACTGTACCTTTTTTGTGGCACTTTGAATCTGATTCCTTTAGGTAAGCTGTTGGACCATGTTGGGAAAAGCTCTTGGCATCTTTTTTGAAATATCACACCAGTGTCTTTGTCAGTGTAGTGTAATAGCAAGTTCAAATTTTGCTCTTAACGACATTTCACTGTAGGGTATTGCTGTATCCTGCAAACTGGTGGAATATTTATGTCGGCAGTCAGGAGTCTACCCACAAACAGGATTTGTCTTTGAATGTGTCTCCAGTTTCAAAACCTTTTGCACATGTCATGTTTAATCTATTCATGTTATTTCATGTCTATATTTGTTTCACTGGCATCTTTTGCTCTCTCTTTTTTTTTAACTAATAAAGTAATTTGAAAGATATTGTAAATCCCTACTGTGTGTCATCTTTTAACCAATATCAAAACATTTGTTAACACCAAAATGTTATTTTTAAATGTGTGTTTTCAGTTATTACCAGTTCAATAATACTGTTTAATTACTGAGTGATGGTTTCCAAATGTCCGCTACTTGTGTCCATCTCACAGATTGAATATCATAGCTACTGTCAATGATATGAAGCTCTGTTTTGCTCCACACTGTGTGTAGCTCTCTGGGTATTAAAGCAAGTGTTAGAAGGGAATGTGCATATTTCAGTGGATAAAATAAAAGGGAATTTGATCAAAATTGATGCTTAAAAATGAATAAATACAAACAGCTGTTACCCTCCAGAGGCTTATGTGAGACAGAACCAAACTTACCAGGTCATTTCATATTATTTGACGTGTTAACACCTACGATCAACACACACACACACACACACGTTTTAGGTTGAGGACAAGCGTTTTTCTTTAGGCTGAACTCAGGAGCCTGTAGTAACAGTGGGAGGCAGTCGACTGAGAGAGAAGCTCTATGTGTGCCTGTGTGTGTGTGAGTGCGAGAGACACGTTTCCTTAGCAACGCAAAATGTGCGATTCAAAAACAGCGACGTCACATCCTTCCCGTGGTGCTTAGCGAACCCAAATTGAACGATCGGCAAAAGAAAACATTTGTATCTTATATGCCCTGTTTTTAAGAGTAAAACGGCACAAAACAAAACATTTCAACTGGAACCGACGCTGCGAAGAAAAATAATTCAACGGTGCGTAAGGGGAAGAGCTTTTCGGGGCACAGAAGGTATTAATACAAGTGTAGATGGTGAACAAACAATGTTGCTAACGCATTAGCCGGACGGCTAGCTTATTTTACGTTAGGTCAGTCAGCTGAGCTAACGTTAGCATTAGCATAGCTCTGTATGCTGGAGAATTGAATTATTTTGGTGTTTTTAGTGCTGTGAATTGTAATAGACAGTATTGTTGTCTAATTTATCACCACGAAACAATTACTATATCGGATTTCCTGCAGAATTATTTCAAGGATTACCTCCCGAAGGTGACTGCAAAGTTTGTCTTTTCGTGATTATCCAGTTTAATAACAAATCGTCGTCTGATTAGTGTTAAATTCTTTTTCCCATGATAAAATGATGCTACTTGTCACTTAGCCCTCAGCAGCCAGTTCAGTAAAAAGTGGATCACTAATTTATTTCGTCATGTGACAAAACATACAGGAGAGTATTGTTGAAACAATTAGTGTACTGTAGTAATCAGTCTGGTGATCTACAGAAAACTAACAACAAAATGTTTATAGTCCAGTCAATGTGTAAGTATCTGATCACTCAAAATGGCAGATTCGAGTTTCTTAAATGTCAACACTTGCTGCTTTTCTGTTTACTGTTGTTAAAAACAAACTGTTTGAAGACATCTCACAAAATCACCAGGAATCAGCAAGTCATGTTTAAGAGACTATCTCTGTTAATCTCTGCCACTGACATGTCCAGGCATAGAACTGTTTGTATAATTTTATGATTGCACTGATCAGTTTCACTCTGTTTTTCAGGCATCATGGATCAAGACTATGAGTGCAGGCTGCTCAGGCAGATTAATATTCAAAATGAGAATGCAAGCCCCATAGTAAGTAAACAACGCACACACTTGTGTTTTTGTCCATCATGTCCCTGTTCTTGTACATTAACAAGCTGTGTAAAAAAATAAATAATTGCATCAGCTAGCCAAAGCATACAGACTAGACTACTACAACTAGTATGATTAGGTCATCGTATTGACTATAGTGTGATGATAGCCGCTCCCAAAGAGGGCTGTTAACTAGCAAAGGACTTACGATGGGCGGAGAGGGTGTTACTCTCCATGTGTTGGCAGAATAAGAGCTTTAACAGTCCAGTCTCTTTCATTTGACGGTGTCACTAGTGTTGAGTGAAAACAAGACCTCACCAGCCAAATGACTGGGTTTTGTGAATGTTGCCTCCTGTTGTTAACACCTCAGACAAATGCACCATCTGCCACCTAAATGATCTTCCTGTTGTCAAGTTTTCATGTCACTGTCCAAGGCCTGCTTGCGTTTGGCCGCCAGTCAGAAAATGCTCTCTCCTCTCCTCCCTCGTGTAGAAAGCTGTAGGAGCAGTGCGAGCTCTGACACCCACCAGCTCCCCCCTGTCCTCCCCTAGCAAGCACGGCGATCGCTTCATTCCCTCCCGGGCCGGAGCCAACTGGAGTGTTAATTTCCACCGCATCAATGTGAGTTTGCTGCGATACACCCAGGATTTCACTGTATTTCCTACCAAAAGAACAGTGATCTCAGGATGGAAGTGTTGATTATTGCTTACCAAGGAAACATTATGTAGTAGCATTTTCCTTCAATTTGTCTGTAATCGCTTTTACACATTAAGTTCACAGATTTAGTCGCGTGTGATCATGTTTATTTCATTTTGTGACACAGGAAATTGAAAAGTCGCACAATCAAAATAGGAAAACCAAAGATGGCACGACGGACAGCAACAAAGGTAATCAACCCACCTTTACACCAAGAGACTGGGGGCTGGGCAAATAAAAATGTATCATGACCTACTGTCTTGCAATAATATTTCAAGGTACCTTTATCATGAAATATTCTGCTCTGCTGCTGAGAAACAGATGCATCCTTCCTTAACTGCAAATTTGAACTCAAAATTGCTCTTCCTTCTGGCAGTGCAGCCTTTTTTCAGTTAATGGCTGTTTTAAATTTGAGTGATGGCACACATGTATACATTTATTGCTTTATAGAAAAGGCTTAATAGTGGAGTAATTTAATTCAGAGTATGTTTTTAGAGTGTCAGTGTCATAGCTTTCACTAGTGATGTGTTGATGGTGGAATTGTAGATGGCTGCCTTTCAGTATATTGTGTATTACACAATTACCTGGATTATGATTCCTTAGTTAGCATACAGAAATAGCCCTGATAGTGATGTATCATGAATTACCTTGAGATGACCAGTCCCCAAATAGATATTCTTCTTTGCTGTCACTGGACATTAAGCGTGAGTTTTATCCCCTTTTCAGCTCATTTCCACAGGTATCTCTGTCTGCTCCAGTCAAACTTGATAATTTGACCTTCTCTTGTTTACTAAGCCTGGGCAGGCTCATGGAAACTGGAGATAAGGACTAAACAAAGCCGGGTGGACAAATTCTCCCTGATCTTTAGAGATGTGAGAGAGGAGCTAAGAAATTGCAGAGGGAGCACAGTGTTTGAACTTAATCATTTCGACAGCCCGGTTTGATTTCCCCCCTGTCTCCTCTCTCTTCCTTCAGCGGACGGTCTGGCTTACTCAGCTCTGCTGAAGAACGAGCTGCTAGGAGCTGGTATCGAGAAAGTCCAGGACCCCCAGTCAGAAGACCGCCGTCTGCTGCCATCTACTCCTGCCAAGAGGAGCCTCTTTAGTGTAAACAGTTGACATAGCTGTAACTTTTAATATACTAGTTTTTGTTATGTTTTTCCTGCATTAGTAATCATCTGTTTGTGTTTTTTAGTACTCTGTGAGTACTAAGAGGGCTCTGCCAGAGGAGGATGGAAACACAGTATCTCCATATTCTCTATCACCTGTCAGTAGCAACAGGTAATAAATTTCTCCTGCTACTTATTAAATGTTGTTCTGTAATCGGCGAGGAAAATAGCATAATATTCCTTCTTATATTATGTTGTGCATTGCAGCCAGAAACTGCTACGGTCACCAAGGAAACCTACACGCAAAATATCCAAAATCCCTTTCAAAGTTCTGGACGCTCCAGAGCTACAGGATGACTTCTACCTCAACCTAGTGGACTGGTCCTCTCTGAATGTGCTCAGTGTTGGACTAGGCACCTGCGTCTACCTGTGGAGTGCCTGCACCAGCCAGGTGTGTGTGTGTGTGTGTGAGATCTGTTTGCATTGAGCAAAGAGACAGAAGCCTCAAGCAGAGGTTTCTACTGTGGTTAAAATGTATCTAGGAATATAAACTTCTCTCTCAAATGAAGTTTCCAGTCACACTGGATCTGTCAGTTAAGGGTTTCACTGGTTGTGTGTCATACATATTGACCAAAAGATTCCTAGAATGGGATTGAGCTGCCTCTTGGATGTGTTAATGTTTTTTGTTTTCCTCTCCATCTCTTTAGGTGACACGTCTATGTGACCTTTCTGTAGAGGGAGATTCAGTAACGTCAGTGGGTTGGTCAGAGAGGGTGAGTTTTTTTTTTTTTTTTTTTGTTCTATCATCTTAACAAACTGTTTTCAGGTTACATTAACCAAAGAAAAGAAACCCAGCCTCTCAACCCTGACAAAGAGCTGTTGTTGATCAAGGCTGTTACTTGATGGAGTTTTGGAGTATGGGTTCTGTGTCTGCCTTTAAAAACTCCACTTTTTTGTGTTTTTCTTTATAAATGCTGTTTGAAGTCATCACAGACTCTTCATGCATTAGTGTGCTGTTTATTTTTAGGGTAACCTGGTGGCGGTGGGGACTCATAAAGGCTATGTACAGATCTGGGATGCAGCAGCAGGGAAGAAGCTGTCTGTACTAGAAGGACACACAGCCAGAGTGGGTGAGTTGAGAGAGGCCGTAGAGACGGAGGCGGAGATGGTCACAGGAGTTGAAATATCTACTACCTTAATTTGTTTTCTAGTAACATCTCTCATTCATAGTCAGTGAATCATCTTCCCTCACTTCTGTGTTTCAATCTCTGCTGCCAGGTGCGTTGGCATGGAATGCAGACCAGCTGTCGTCTGGGAGCCGTGATCGGGTGATCCTGCAGAGGGACATCAGAGCCCCGCCTCTCCAGTCCGAGCGCCGTCTCCAAGGTCACAGACAGGAAGTCTGCGGGCTCAAGTGGAGCACAGACCACCAGCTGCTCGCCTCCGGTGGAAATGATAACAAGGTACTCAGTCGAAGAATCTCACCTGTGCCTCTGTATCAGGACCACGTTTTCATATATGACCGCAGACTTATTTCTCTTCTTCCTCAACCCGCTGTTCACAGCTGCTTGTGTGGAATCACTCGAGTGTCCTCCCGGTGCAGCAGTACACAGAGCACTTGGCTGCAGTGAAGGCAATCGCCTGGTCCCCCCACCAGCATGGCCTGCTGGCCTCTGGAGGCGGCACCGCCGACCGCTGCATCCGTTTCTGGAACACTCTGACGGGCCAGCCGCTGCAGTGCACTGACACTGGCTCTCAAGTCTGCAACCTGGCCTGGTCCAAGCACACTAATGAACTGGTGAGTGACCTGAAGTCTTTGATTTTGGACAGTGTCTGTTGTAAGGTGGATGCAGAAGTAGAGTGATGCAGATTGTTCAATAAATGCAAAAAAAGTGCAAGAAAGTAAAAGGAATTACATTTTTGGGAAATTGCTTGTTTACCGTCTTACCTCATACTGTTTACAGTACACCTTGCAAATAGCAATTTATACATCCTGTTGTCACAGTAAAGATGCCAGCTTTGAGACGACTCTTTGATGCACTGCTAGCCAACAAGATGCAACCTGTAAAAAACACAACTTGTTGGAAGTTGTCTTTGCTTCCAATTCTTTAGCTAAGCCACACTAAACATTCTCTTATACTGGAAGTAGAGAGTTGGAATTGTCATCAATTTTATTTTACAGTAAATAAGCACGTGTCCCAAACTTAAAATATTCCATTAAATCTCATGAGGTAAATGTATAATTTTTTTCTGCAGGTCAGCACACACGGTTATTCCCAGAACCAGATCCTGGTGTGGAAGTATCCCTCTCTAACTCAAGTGGCCAAACTTACAGGACATTCCTACAGAGTACTCTACCTGGTCAGTATACCACGTACTCTGTGTGTTTATATATGTCTGTCTACAGGTCATTGTCCCAAGTTTACAGCAGCAAACTGAAAATGAAGACATACAAAAAATATGTGTGCTCACTAAAATAACTTTTAGTATGAGGAGTATTTTAATGCCTGAATGTTGTTAATTATTAAGCATCCATGAGCACATCCTGCTCTCTGAACAAGTGGCAGCAAAGCCACCCACACATGAAGGGGACTAAAAAAAATCCTACGCTGATTACACACTGTGAAAATACTGTATATTCAGTGTATAATAATGAGTTATGTGCAGGCCATGTCACCTGATGGAGAGGCCATCGTGACGGGGGCTGGAGATGAAACACTTCGGTTCTGGAATGTCTTTAGCAAGATGAGATCCACAAAGGTACTTACTCTCTATTTTGTCTCGCTTATATTAAGGTCTCTGTCTTTTTTTATTCTTTTGTCCTTTCTGTTTATTACATTCACTCGACTGGATTTCCGGATTTTCCGTTACAGTTTTAATGTCTATGAATGTTTTTGTCTTACCTTCTTCTGTCTCCCTCCCTCTTTCAGGAATCTGTGTCAGTGCTGAACCTCTTCACAAGAATCCGGTAGTCAAGCACTCCTCTGTACTACGAGGGAATAAAGCCGGGAAGGGAATTTATCTCTGCATGTGTCAAGCTGTAAATGGGCCCCTTCTTTGAGTATTCACCTCAGTAGTCTACAGAGGCCCCCCCCCCATCAATTGCCCTTAGTTTATTTAGCCAAGTTGTAGCTGGAGGCGGGAGAAGCAGGAGAGATGCACAGCCTGAGTGTCGAGGGCAGAGAACATGCGTACAGTACATATAGTATTCCACCTCCTCCTGAATGATGATGGAGCCACTGCCACCAGAGATCTCTGATGGTGAAGAGAAATTGGGGCGTTATTCCCCCATGTGATTATGTTTTGTTTACAGATTGACATTGTGCATACCTGCCAAATATTGTTTGTCCTTTTGATTGTTTATTTATTTTATTTAGTTTTTTTTCTTCTTCTTTTTTTTTTTTTTTTTAAACACATTTTTAACTCCTATTCTTACTAGTGTGTTTCTTTGAAGGCTGGTGAGTGTAACTGAAGTTTTTGGTCTGATCCGTGGAGTATGTTTGGCTTTGTTCAAGTTTGCAGAAAAATCCAAGCTTGTCTTTTTGTATTTTACTGAGAGACAATAATGTTTCATGTACACTGATAACAGATCCTAATCCTGTGCCATTTCTAGAACCGTTAATAGTTAACAAGGACTGGATGAATGGGCCTGATCTCCTTTTTTTTTTTAATAGTTAATTTTACTCTAATGATATTAAGCAGTATTGGCAGAGATTGTTTCATCATTTCTCAAGAGACGTTGGCACAAAAATAACTCTGTCGACACTACATAAGAACAGTTGCTTACAGAAATAATTCACATGAAAATTAGAAGATTTTAATGCGACTTGTGTGAAAGCTTTTCACTCCTCTTGCTTCCTTTCTTAAATGGAAAATCAGGCAAAGAAATTTAAAACAAAAACACTTTGGTCTGTCAGTGTAGTTTGTAACAGTAACTGAGGTACACAGCAAAAGCATCTGGGATTAAACCAATGCTCTTCTGTGCAGAGTTTCTGCTTTGTGCTGCATCTGCTAAGATATTCAAGCTTGGGGCACTTGTCTTTTGCTACTTCAGACCACATGTGTGTTGAGCAGTCATGCTAATGTGATTATTATCATTTTTTTAATATAGAAAAAAAATCATATCATCTGCAGCATATTCTCCCAATTTTGATTTTCTTTTTTCCCCATTTTGAATGTTTGAGTCAACTAGCGTGCCACATTTAAATGAATGGTATTTATTTGTGCTGTGAAAGATTGTTGTACAGAGGTGGCGTGTTTGTTTATTAATGTTATCTGAGGGAAGCTGATGGGCAGTTTCACTGCTAAACTCTGTGGAAATTTCTTTAAATGCCACTTCAAAATCAAAACAATGCTGCCAACTTGAATTACAGAAAGAATGTTAAAAAGAAAAATATTTCTGTACTGAGAGATAATCAACAATTAAATGACCATATCTTGTACCTTATGTTGTTGCTGTTTTATTGTCCAGTTGCTAGAGAGTAGATGTCTATAATGTCCACTGCTGTGAATCGAGAAAAGGCCAAAATCAAGTTGTTAGTCAGTCTGTCAATATTTTCCATTTATACCATGTCTGTGGCATTCAACCACAAGCTTGTTCATTTCTACAAAAGATGTAGATCTTTCCCGAACAAGAGCAAGTTATGCCTTTGTTGAGGACTAATTTCAGCTGAGGATGAATACACATTTGGTTCTCTGGTGAATATTTACAGTAGCAGGATGGAAATTGAATAAGATACAGTGCAGGAACATTACAAGATAACCCAGTGCAATGGTGTGGCTCTTGTGTGTTTCGATGGAGGTGTATGACAGAGGAATCAGACATATCAACTGCTTGGTGTAAGCATTACTGGTGGGATTAACACCTGTCTTCCGAAAAATATTCCCTCATTTGTTTTAATGCTGGTGACTAAGGCGTCAATACAAAATTTCCAATAGATGTTCACTTAAGCTATGGTGATTGTGAAAGCTGTAGCATATAATTTGTGTAGTTTACCTACTCTCTCCTTTACTCTTAATGTTTTTCAGCAGATGTGGCCTCTTCTGTTGTCCAAATGCAAAGTGAACAGCAGAGGGAGCCATCCCATGAGCAGTTCAGTGCTACACTGCTGCCACCACACCCATACAATCAACCTTAACCATGTTACCTTAAAGGTGAGAATCAGATCTGAAGATCCCACAAATACTGTTGATTGCTAATGTAACATCCCAACAGACAGCTGTAACATCTGTATCTGGTTTCGCTTTATCCCCCTCAGTTTAGGACCACGTTTGTTGGAAGCAGAGCGTTTAACAGCCGCAGAGCACCCTGTGGCTTCACCTTGTTCCCTAGCAGTCTGTAAATTTTTTATCATATTACCAGTCCAGCCCACGCAAGCATAGTTTTGACCCAGAGCATGAAAAATAACAAATGTTCACCGCCTCCCAAAGCTCCCACACCTCTGCTTGTGCCCTGTAGCCCATCGAAAACTCACTCTTACACATTTAAGCAGCAAAGTGGATTTTTTATCAGTGTAAACAACAGCTGGAGGGTCTAAATACATGAAGAGGAAAAGAGGATCTTGAATGATTGTGCTCCTGTGTTTTTGAGAAATTTACAGACAGAAAGCAGAAATCATCCATAGGTGAAACTGAGCTTAACAAGCAAAAGAGAATAAAATAAATACCACTATTAATTTTATGAGTTCAAAAACTAAAGGTCTTTTTCGTGATTTTTTTTTCTTTTTTTCTGTGTGATGAAGATCAGGTACCTTAGGCCTATGTGACTCAGCTTCTATCAACACCAGAGAGCCCGAGCCTTTCTCCCCTTCAGACTCCATTATAATGCCATCTAAATAACATGCATAGTCTATTATAGTGATTGGATAAATCATCTGAATGGAAGACATTCAGCACCGTCTTCCAGCTCATCTTTGGCTCTCGGTGGGCAGATGTTAACATTAAGCCCTGAAAGCAGAGGGGAGAACAGAGGGGGGATCGCTAATATGCATAATCCTACCTCCTGATGTTTCTATCAAGAGGCACAGAGTGCGATGTTCGTTATACAACTAAAGCCCCACAACACAGTGAGCAGGATCTTCCCCCAGGTTCCTCGCTAAGCCTGACCCTTGAGTTGCATTGATACCCAGCCTAAAGGAATATCAAAGGAACAAGGCCTTTGTGATAACTTAATAGTTGCAGCCACCCAGGCTCCTTTTTGGTCATTTTGTCAGAGGGAACAGAGCAGCAGAGAGGGTCACTCATGTGCCCTATTTACAAATAGACACCAGTCACTCACCCCAGCAGCACCTGTGAGTTCATAAAATTAATTGGAGGGTGGGGGGGTGGAGTGGGGTTGGGTGTTTTTCTACAGACTGTGAACTGTAGAAGGAGCTGTCGATGAGCAGGTGTCAGGAAAGATACTATGATTTAAATAGCTCACTGGAAAAAACAAAAAACAAAAAAAGGGGGGAATCACAGAACAACATAAAGATTCAGTGGTGCCTGATTGTATTTTGTAAAATGTCCCGCATGCAGGATCCTGAATGCACCAGGAAACATCCTTGTTATGATGTCATTAATTGTCCTTAGTGGGAGGGAAATGAAAGTGAGATTGTGCTTAAATGAAGCCCTGCTGTAATGACTGCTATTGATTGATATAAAAGAAGTTTTATTTGGTGAAAATGTTCTATACAGCTGTGCAAATATGAAGAGGTGCTTCCTTTTCTCTCCATGTCACTGTAAGTTGAAAACCAGCAACACTATGGGCCTTGTATACGAGATGATACAGACAAAATGAAAATAGTTGTTAAACAGAGCCCTAAAATGTAGACCTGTCAACATGAGACAACCATTAAAGTAAGAACAGGATTCTTTATGTTTTTGTACATATTTTGGTTTTCCAATAATTCTGGCTGCATGGTGATAGTTTTTCATATTCTTGTAAAAGTGTGTGTACATATGGATCCTTAGAGACTCCTTTCATAAGGCAGAAGCCACCTAAGTGTCTAATTCCTGACAAAGCTTTTCAATACTCTGATTCTTATTAAACATTGGTACTGTTGATGCTGTGATAACTGATCCTAAGGCAAAACTATCCACTGCTGACAAATATCAAAAGATCAAATATCAAATCTTCAAATTTCATTTAATTCATGGTAAGGGAAAAGAACATTTAGTGTCACCAAGACCACCTCTCTGCTGACTGTGACAGTGCTGCTCAGTTTGCTCATTGTACATCCACATAAATCCAATAATGATCAGTCCAGTGGTTTCAAACCAAAAGTTGCAGCTTTTAAACTTAAAATAAGTGCAAATTTAAATCACTCTCTTGTCCCAGCAGCCTACAACTCCTGCAAAACTGTCAAGGAGGTCAGAAACTATGAGTAACTGTATAATTTGACTATTATGTCATTTAGAGGTAGCATGGAGAGATCATTTATGAAGGCATTAGTTTCTGATTATTATCTCCTAAACTGCTGAAGAGACTTCTGTCCTTCTTCTTTGTCTCACACACCTTCTCTCATTGACAAAATCTTACCTCGACAGGGTTCTGATGTGGTGTATGAGCAGTATATCTGGTTGACACGCTTGGGAGATGGTTAGCTTTATATTTGAGAACATCAGTTTGTCGCAGCCAACCCCTGCTTAAATTTCAGCTGCGGAAAAATGTATAAGATATTCTTCAGAACTCCTCAAAACCTGCCAGCATCTGAGAGGCTTAAATTACTAATGTTCTGTAGTTTTCCATAAGACACTTTACTGGTATGTACACAATGGTCAGAGCCAGTCGGAGGCTTAAGCGAACTGTCTGTTTAGTGCCGCCCATTGTCACCAGAGCCCCCAAGATCACTTTTTTTGTGTTATGTTATGTCAGTAGTAATTACACAAAAAAATGTGATATTATGTTAAGGGGCTGGTTGGCTAGTATAACTGGTTTAATCAATTCCATCTGCCTCTGTCAGAGAAACTCTTGTACATAAATGTGTGTATTAGATTTACAGCAGGTGTGCGAATGATCAAGCATTGACAATAGTCATCAGTATCGGTGGCATCGAGGCGATGGTGGGCCCCCAAATTGAATTCTGCTTACAGCCCCATAAGGTCTTGAGCCGGCCCTGGCAAGTACACAGTACATCATAGATGGTTTGTGGTGCTGATAGCATTCTGTTCTTGTTTTATTTATTCATTATTTTATTAAGTATTCTTTATGCGTGAAGGTTAAATTGTTGAATGTGGTCATTTGACCTATTTGTTGCTTGTTTTATTTCTGAGTGTAGTTACTATGATTTTGTGTTATTGAGTTGATTTGACAAAACAAGCTGCACAATTCTGTGTGAATTTGCATAATTTCCTGTTTGTTTTTCAGAGCTATTTATTATACAATTGTGGCTGTGCAGTTTCCACAGCCCATAGATACGCAACATTTCACTCTTGTTGTTTCCATTGCAAATTAATTAGATGCCAAATCTTGTTCTCACATTTCAGCTCTAATTCAATTAAATCTGAGCTCCTCACCACTGTCAGGCTCGGATGCTCAGGTGAAATCTTTTGCACTCTTGGGGCGCATAATTTCAAATTAGTATTTTTGTATGTGTGTGTGTGAGAGAGAGGGGTATTTCCTCGATCAGATTAAGATTACGCGCTGATTCAGTCCTTCAATAACCAAGCCTGAGCGAAAACCTTTCCTTGAATAGAAACCCGAGTACTTTCCATCGATGTGCTATATCCTCAGCCTCCATATGTTGTATCCGTATGCATCCTTAACCTTCATATAATGTAATTCAGCCGCTCGTTTGGGCCGCACCCTTAACAAGGTCTGAAAAAAATCCACGTCAATTGGCCTCCTCTCACAGTCGTCACTCCACAGCGACCCGCCTCCTCCTTGTCTTCTCCGAGCGGCAGACGTATATAAACACACTGATCCCGTCTTCCTCCAGCCTACCCAGTAACATCACGGTAACCATTACGTGGAGCTCAGATGGGGAGGGCGCACAAGCTCCGATTGTGGCTGATTTCAATAGAAAAAAAAAAAAAAAAAAACCAACAGTGAAAAGAGACGCAAGGCTTGGCCACTCATCCAGGCACACGCTGCATAACATTATGTCGGCATCACCTGTTGTTCCTCGTCGATAAACGGTGAGTCTATCACTTACAGCCTTTTATCCTGGTTGATTTCTTCAGAGCATGCAGTATTAGGGCTGTTTATTTGCAGGATGTCAGTATGTTTGCATTGCTTTCTCGCTTCCTTCTCCCCCCCCCGCACTTCAGGATTGAAAAAACAAATATGATGAAGCGGGGGGGGGGAAAAAATCCTTCGAGCCACAGAGGGAAAACAGAGATAGCTGTGCAAACCCCGACTGCGTCTAAGGGAAATTAAATGACAACCTCTTCCTCCTCTTCCTGCCTCGCCTGGGGTGGTGGTGGTAGTGATGGTGGTGGTGGTGGGGAAATGTTTATCATGTCGTCATGTTGCCGTGATTTGAGAGAGAAAAGATAACCGAGCTTACTTTAGATCAGCGCCGGGGTCGCTACAGATTATATACGTCGCATATCGGAGGTCTTTAGGCTTTTTAACCTCCTGAGAGAAAACTTCGGTGCAGCAACAGGTGGCATGTTTTTTTTTCCCGGGCCGGAATCGAGGCGAGATGCTGAGGAGGAGATGGACGTGGAGGAAAAAAAGTAGGGCGTCATTCAGCACCGAGACACTGGACAGCTCCCACGTCGAGGGCTACTCAGTATCAATTTAGCTGCGATCTGGACGAAGTGACAGGTTTATTTCTCGCCTCTTTTTTTCTTTCTTTTCTTTTTTTCTTGTAGAGCTTTTTATTCAATCACGTTGTCACATGTCTGCTGAATATTAACACAACCAAATGGTCAGCATTCAATTCAGCTGCTGTTTGGAAACTAAATGGGCGGTTTTAGAGTAGCATATGCTTAAATATCAGTCTGCAAGAGCAACAGCAAATGAAGTATTTTGTTTTCTAAACAACAATTTAAACATTAAAATGACTTTAGTGGACATTATTGATCATCTTCTCAGGGGTCTCCTCTTCTTGTCTTGCTCTGCACTCCTCATTTCTCCAGTTTGCACTCAAGGACCCCCCCACCCCCTTTCCCTCACTCCTCTCTCTCCCTTCCTCCTTTCCTTCCTTTCGCTAAACTGTCCCCAGCTTCCCATCCCCCTCTTCCACTGACTCCCAGTCTTGTTGCATAGCTACCAGCTCAGAAACATACTGGAGATGCAGGACAATCTGTCTGTCTCTTTCTCTCTCTCTCCCTCTCTCTCCCCAATTGTGACTTCTTGGGAGAGAAAAAACACAAATCACTGAGTTGCTGTTCACATTTCAATCCTCTCAGTTTTCTCAACTGTGCACAGCTCAGGGCTTTTCTGTTCATTGCATATGGTGAACAGCGTTTATTCTAAATGCTGTGCCATGATCCTCTCTTTCTCTCTCTCTCTCTATGTGTGTGTGTGTTCCTCCACCTCCACCTCCTCCTCCTCCTGTCTCCCTCTTTTGAGAGGAGCTGAAAGGTTGGCATTACAACAACAAAGGAAGGATGGAATGTCAACAGGCTTCAGAGAGAGATGGTTTGAGGGAAACACCGAGATGGGAATCGCATGTAGTGTTTTCCATCTCCCGAGATCTAAAGTTCACAACCCCATCAGCGTGCCACTAACCGGCGGTCAGATGCTCTGCAACACCTGTGGCACATGCATAACCTGAAATGCTCCTTCCCAAATCAATACATCATGTTTGACACCAGCACAATGGAGGGAAGATTCAGACTTAAGCATCTCAATGTTCAGCAGCGTTACAAGCTTGTCTCTTTTTCTTTTTATTACAGATTGGAGCGGTGGATGTGGACGGAAAAGACGGGGGTTTTGGGGGGAGTGTTGGTGGTGCTGAGTGGAAGACTAGTGATTTTGTTGTGACGCTGATCAAAGAACAACAAGTCCCAGTCTGCCTCTCAGCGCAAGCAGTGCTCTTCAGTCTACGTCAGCTTTAACCTGCACGTACATTCACCTCAGAATCTGTTCGCTTTTCCTGTTTATTCAGCGGCAACAATATGAAAGCTGCCCTTTAAAAACGCACTTAAAAATGTTCAGTGTGTCTGTGTGTAGCCTTAATGTTCAGCAATGTTAATTACAAGCAAGATTGCAATCAAAAGCATCATTTAACCAGGGATATTCATTGAACTGAATCATGCACAGTGAAAACTGCTCCAAAACCCATGGGGAAATACTGCATTAATGACACACAGCAACACACTATGCTCAAAACAGACTTAAATAATGCTTTATTACTGTTTTCAGTTCATTCCTAAATGTTCATTGTTCGTTCATTAATATGCTTTGAAACTTCTGGGTGTTATATGTGTATTTCTAAATTTGATCACATCAGCACCAACATCCAGGAGACAGGGTTGGATTGAAAGTCCTCACATACAACACACACTGGATGCAGAGGAGATCCCCCCCCCCCCAACTACACTCTGCTCCTCTCAAACGTATTAGTCTTCCTTTATGAGATGGCCTGCTGCCAGAAAGCTTTACTCAACGCTTTACTATGTGCAACACTTCCAGTAGTTAAGGGACTAAATGCACGTCATCCATCAACAAGAGGGGTCTAAATCCCTCTGTGGACTTAAGTAGCTGCCTCAGTCACTGTAATGGACTGTGGATAGTGCTGTAGTAGTTTCTGAGTCAGAGGTTTGAGTGACCATGTGAATTAAAAAAACAGAGCCAGTTTGCTAGCTCTAGTGTGCAGAAAGCATCTAGTTAAAGAGGTGTGGTGGTGTTTAATACTCACATAATGATAACAATATCATGAAACCGACTCTAAAGGTCTAATTATTAAAAAAAAAAAAAGAAGTGTTGGGTGGCCGGCCTGACTTTCTGAACATTGACTAACACATTGCCGAGCTCCATGGTGCCAAAGAAACCATTCAGTATGAACCTAGTAGCAGTGTTAGGGCCCCATTAGGATCAGAAATAACTAGGGAATGAGTCTTATGCACAAAGTATCCATTCCTGTGTGTAAGTTGCCCTGTATTACATTTTACTGCCAGTATCTGGTCTCTTTATGAGGTGGATGCGGAGCTGGGCCTTTTCTGAGCTTTGATTAATATCAGTAAACAGACCTGAGCAAATATAAGATATCTACAGCCACTACAAACAGTCAGAGGTGTGCTCACACAGCAGCAAAGACACAAGTTCAATCCTGCTCACTGCCGGTTTAATGGTCGATGCCATGTTCATATAAATCACGCCTTCAAATCACACCACATCACCAAGATACTGTAGATTACGTCAAAGTCTACCAGCAGTATAGATATATATATACGACAAGCAGAGGAGGGGAGCACAAATAAAACTAGACACTATTGGAAAAAATGATTGAAATGCTTGAGGCTGTAGACATTAACAACGTGAAAACATACATACTCTGTCTTTTTTCTGTTGTTACCAGGATACCTGCATGAATGACCTGACAAGATCCCATTTTTGTTACGCATGACAAACACGGTGCTTAGAAAAAAATAAATAAAAATCAAGCCAATCTCAAATGAAACAAAGTCACTTTATTCAGGTTAAATCGAATGAGATCAATGCAAGGATTGTAAGGATTGGCGGATTTATCATTTTTGAAATCACAAGCTGACATGAAACCAACATGCAAGTTACATCTGAATGGTGAATCATCTTCATCTCCGCTGACACTGAAGGCAAAAATCAATCATGTCACCATCTCCTGTTAATAATGATCACAGACAATGCGCGCAGCCCCCTTTTCACTCAGAAGGGCTCGCAACGTTTTAATTAAAAATGCATCGTGGATGGTCTCATTCACACTGCACCCTGTAAGTCTCCAGATTGGCGGCATGCTGTTTTTTTCATATATAAAAACCAGGGACTGGCTTGTGTTGCTAAGCAACACAAAAGAGTCAAGTGCATTTATTTACTGGCCAATAAGAATGCAGACAAAGTTTCAAGGTTTTCTAGGAAGGTCCTGTACTCACAGAAATAATGGAGGCGAGGATTCTCTAATAACAGCCTGTCATATATATCATTGAGTGTATAAATAGTGTAATGCATAAAGAAGTTTCCCTCCTGCAGCTTCATATAGCTCATAAAACAGCTTTCAGTCTGTTGGTAAAATATATGGCTGATTGGTTTTAGCCTCATACAGAACATACAAATTACAACTCTCTCATGTGAAAGAGGTTCTATAAATGTAAAAACTACTCAGTGGTCAACAGTGAATATGATCACTTTATAATGCTCTCTGGCTCTCTGTTTTGTCTGATCATGAAGTCTGATCACTTTCAGGGTCCAAGGATAAAGACATATCCACCTTTTTCACACTGCCATCTTCAGCCTTTTAGGCCTCCATGCACCTCTGCCACTCACTTGATGGGGATAGAATCACACATCACAGCATTAACCAGGCACATATGGCCCTTTGTTCCTGTCTGGTTTGCCTGAATTAAAACTGAAATATACTATGACCTTGTGACAAGATTAACAATTAAAGGTATTTGAGTTTGTAATTATTAAGTCTGAACAATAAAAGCTATTGCCAAGAGTCCAAGCAGATGGTTTCACAAAGAAAGAAAAATAGTAGAAAATAGTGATGGATGTGTAAAAGGAAGTGCACAACAGGTGACAAATTGCATCAGACACATTCTCAAGAGCACAGACCTTGTGTAATGCATGTACTCCCTCCTCGTTGTTATTACTATCTGGGCACCCAGCCTGGCGTGATGGTATGCCAACTGTTCCCCGATGTCTGTACTGGCACCCGTCGCCAGCGAGCACCCTGGCACCTCAGAGGGACTCTGGGGGAGGGAGAGGCAGTCAGCAGTCAGCATGTGGCTGCATGTGTGGTCAGGAAGAGCAGGAATCAGGAGAGAAGATGTCTGCTCGTCATCAAGGGCTGACATTTGAATAGCAGACACAGATCGACCCCGTTAGAAACTCCACCTCCTGGCAGATTGCAACTGGCGTGAAATAATTAGAAATATCAGAGCGATGTCATCTCTAATATTATTGTGTTGGTGTTGAGTAATTTACAAATATGAAATAAAACATGAAATGAATTGTAGTGGTAAACAACAAGCAGTCGTGACTAATTATGTGATTGTATAATCATGCTGTCTTAATATTGTTCTGCGTTATAAGATGCACTAATGACTGTAGGACAAATAACTGCTGCTATTATCACTATATGTAATGAAAACAGGAGAAAGCTACTCACGACAAAAACAGAGGCCCTTTGCATGGTCAGTGAATGCAGCATTTTGATTGCCCACTTATGAGGCCCAACTAACAATTAGAAATCAGTAAGGATTCTAATAATGTTTAGCTTATACAGAGTATCTGTTGTTCCAAGGTAAACACACATTTAGATGAGTCTGATCCTACTGTGTAAGTTAATAGCTTCTGTTCCCCTGATTTTATTGGCCTTTAAATACAGAAGCTAATCAGGCAACAGAAAGGTGAAGCAGCAGAACTGGAGGGAAACTTTATCCTCTGAGCCACTTGACTTTTCAAAGTGTGACACACAAGTGTACTTTTTATTTAATAACACTGGAACTCTGGTCCAGACTGAAATATCTCAACAACTAGGTGGACGGCCATGGAAGTCTGTGGAAGTGTTCGTGGTTCCCTGATGATGAACCCTATGACTTCAGTGGTTAACAGTTGGATGAATAGCCCCTCAGGATGAATTCATCTATCATCAGGTTAAAAGTAACATTTGTTACAGCTTGACCAAATACCTACAAAACTTATATTAGCATGTTAGCACTGTCCTTCTGAGCATGTTAGCATACTGACATTAGCATTTTGCACCAAGTACAGCCTCAAAGAACTACTGACTATAGACTCCCAGTGGTGGTGCTTTGTTCTTGTAGCCCCTTTAAAAAAAATTTAACAGCTTTTGCCTAACTTTCCTCTTGTCTCAGACAACTACAGCATTTTTCTTGTTTTGCAGGTGTAAACTTTGAGCCACTCTGCATGATGCAAACTGGCACATATCAAGGTCTGCTCACCTCTTGCCAAGTCCAATTTACTTGTACTCGTTTTTCACATTTACTTGCAGGGAGGTTGATTAAGCCACTGTTTTGTAATTAAATGTGTTTTTCCACAGTAACACTTGAGCTGCATGGTCCTTATAGATTCTATGTGTCTTTTAAGCCACAGCAACTTTCTGAGTTACCTCATTTATGTTAATGACTTTTCTCTCACAATGACTTCAGTATGCTGTGTTAAATCTCACTCACTGTATTTTCTGTACTGTAAGGCGTATATGATTCATAACATGAAACAGTGTTTTGAGAAGTTGGAAGCAACATATATCCAATTTTAAAAACATACATTTTACTAAAATATGTTTTTCAACCATTGCATTGGACAGATGAAGATGGCTGTGAATTAAAGCAGCATCTGTCGAAATATATGCAGAGTCTGGATCTGGGTCCATTTACTGCTCAGAGGTATTCACTGTATTCACAAAAGTCAAGGAGAGATGTCTCTCAGATCATGTAATTGTATAGAGGGGCACATAATAAACACATAAGACCTGCAGTTAATTATGGAAATATTCAAATTCTGAATGGTTGAATTGTGCCACTATTTCAGCGATATACAGCAGTTCGTAAGATCAGAGCCTAGGATGATAAATTATATGTAGCATGCTATTGAGTATGCTTAACACTATGAATTCACATCAGATGGCCCAATAATAAAGGGAAATATGCATCACGTCAGTATTTAACAAAAGATAAAAACATTTTCAGTACTATATGCTAAATCCTAGTTTTGCTGGACCCAACTTTTAATCATTGTGTTTCAGAGCAGAGCTGCTCACGTTCCTAATCTAATAAAATGTGTTTACTGTTTGATTAAATTATTATATTTGTATTTCTGAACACCACGGTGGAACACTTTCATCTGCATGAACTAAACACCCACTGCAACACAAACAGCATTTAACAAATAAGTGGACAAGAAAATCATTTTCAAGCAGCTTTGTTTTAACGTTCATAAAAATGTCTCAAGGTTATATTTACAGAACAAAACATATTTAGGGTCACAAGGAACGATTTTTTGAGGCCTGAATATATCATACCACATCATTCATTTTTGGCAAATAATAAGGACTTCAGTCCAAAATACTAAACAATGTTGGTGGCCAATTTGAACTACATAAATAGTGTGTAGCACAAACACCACTGAAACAACTTGACATCAACATCGGTATTTTTCATATATTATTATTATAATGTAAAAAACAAAACAGAAATATGATACATGATATTTTAGATTAATCTGTGTTTTATATCCATGATTCGAGACGCGGTCGAGTCTCATCGGTGCCTATACACTTCAACTGAAATCAGGAGTTGGCTGCGATGGTAAAATTAGCACACTGGTCAAATGAATATTACTTCTATATTCAACAAACTGAGGTCTACCCAGTGACACACAGAAAGCACAGCAGATGAGTTTTGCCAGGATATTACCAGCAGCTCAGCCAGATATTCCAGATGAAATAAATAGCACAGGTATATAAATGTGAAATGATGAGTAAAACACAGATCTATAGGTAAGAAAGCTGTTTGTTTGTTTTTTTAGTTTGATGTGTTGCTTACAAAAAGTATGAATTTGGAGTTTGAATGTTGCACTATACAAGTATGATTTAATATGATTTAACCAAAACAAACGTCTAGCTCCATTTCATCTGCTGGGCTATACAACCGGTCTCAGACCTGCTTTATTTACACTGAAGAGGACCTATTAGTCATACATAAAGGTCAACATAAAATCTTAAAATTGAGAATCCAAGATCAAGATGTTTGTATTGTGAGAATGACAGAAGCCTGCGGAGGCTAAAAAAATAAATGGGGTGGGGTGGATCTTCGGCACATTGCCTCCCAATGGGAGAAGAACTGAAATCTCTAACACTTAAACAGGTAACGACTGGTTGGGACAAAGATGAGCCGTCAGCTGAAGATGATGAAACCAGACAGTCAGTACTAGGTGGTCTTCACCAGGTCGTAGACGTGGATGTGAACATCATCGTCATATTTGATGTAGTATACTGTGGGCTTTGCTGGGACCTGATAGATGACCAAGCCCGTCCTCTTTAGGCCGTTATCTGTGACGTACTCCACCTGTTTACCCACAAGGCTCTCTGGCTCCTCACCAGGCTTCCTGTCTGCCGGCAGCAGGTGTTTGTTCTCTGGTTGATGAATGAATAAACAACAGGAAAAATAAGACCAATGTAACAGGAGCATGCGATTCCTTTTTCTTTTTTGTTTAAACATTTGCAAAGAACTGGAAGTTTAAGACAGTAAATTATCTACAGCCTGAAGCTGAACCTTAACCCGTACCAAACATGCTTGACCCAGTTTATTTATGTGTCTGGCCTTGTCTCCCCAAATTCCTTCAAGATAATATTGTCTCTTCATGATAAGAACAGGCTCTTTCACCACTGACTCAAGTAGGAACTCTGCACGCCATGTTTAGAAAAAAAAAAAGAGCAAGGCAGAAACATTGGAGTGTTTCATAATGCTATGTAAATTTGTTCTATTCTCCTCCTCCCACCTCTCCAGGAGAATAGAAAATAGGAAGCATTGGCGGTTTTAGGCACATCAAACATAAAGCTCTCGTTAGTGTACCTGACTCCGGCAGGACACGTAGATCTCCGTCCTTATAGTCGTCCCACAGCTGGTACATGTACAGCACCGGGTCCTTCTCGTAGGTGATGTAATACCAGTGGGTCATGATGGGGGCTCGGGAGAGCACCATGCCTCGCCACTCGTTCTTCTCACCATCCTCCTTCTCGAACAGATGCTCCACAGCTCGGCCCACCAGCTCCTCCGCCCCGGGAGGCACCTTGATCTTATTATTCACTGCAGGAGGACAAGACCCTCTGATTAATGGGAAAACTTTATAGATCCCACATGATTCTGTATATTGGGACATTAAAATATCACTGCAATTCTGACAAAGCACCAGGATCTGCACAAACCCTTGATAATCAGTTGTGCTTACAGCAGCCCATTGAAATAAGGGGGTGTCTGACCATGACAAAAATTATTCTAATTATGTCACACAGTAGACCAGCAGATTTTGAATCAACATACAGTTAACATAAGTTTTTACATTGCAGGTAAAGCCTCAGGCAAAACACTGTGCTACATTTCATGTGTCTGTCAGCAACAACAGCAGCATGAAAAATGGGTAGTTAGTGTCAGCAACAATAGTCACTACACTAGAACTGAGTAAGAGAAAAACACCAACTCAAGTTTTAACAGAAATTTCCAAGAAAAACGCCACAAACTGCTGTTTATTTCATTTCAAATTTTAATTAATTTAAAACTGAAGTGCTAGGCAACACACTGCAAGACTTCAGTACTTTACTGCGCACCTAAGCAAAGCTAAACTATGTCCAGGATTAAAGATACACACGTCATCAAACTCACCAACTTTCTCTGACAACACCTGCAGGTTGGACACCCGGGTGTCTTTGAAGAGCTCGATGCCATACACGCAGTCAAAGCCATCATATTTGACCATGTAGAGGGAGCTGTTGACAGTCAGGCGCTCCAGAACAGTGCCTTTCCACTTGGTCACGTTACCCTTCTCCCTCCAGGTGTGCTGGATCCTGCGGCCCAGCAGGTTGTCAGGGTCTGGGCTCAGGGTTGATGCCGAGCTCTCACTCAGCTCTCCACTGCTACGCTTCCTGTGAACATGGAGGAAACACGGTCTGAGTTAGTATTAATATATTAGTTAAAGGTTTGAAGTATCAGTAGTTCTTTCTGGGGTATTTGTTTTGACTGAAGTGATTCTTTGACTGACAGTGAGAACTCTGTTCTATGGAAATGTCACATACGCACACTATGGTGTGAGCCTGTCAAACATTTACATAGTAAAATTAATATATTAATATGTCACGCCATCAGAGAAATAGGTGCCTCCACTTCAAAGTGCTGCAGCTAATCCAATTTCTGTCATGTGTAGTCACCTTCCTACTAATGAAGGCTTGCTTTAGCACCTCTTAACATTACAAACATGGCAGTGTAACTTCACTAAGTATCTTCAAATATAATAACTTTAACCTCATGTGGTGTGAACAAACATAGCCCATTATTGTCCAAGTGCAAGGGCCAAACAGACCAAAACGAACTAAAAAGAGCTAATCATAAAATAAAATACTGAATTCAAAAATACTATTAAATGTAATACAAATAGAGCTGAAACAAGCAAATGTAAAAGAATGAAGAATATAAAAATTACAAATTTAAAAGCTGTCAAATGGTTTTGGGCCTGGAAACCCTGGGGATTGATATTATAAATGAAAGTTATAAGGTTTGAGGGGGATTCAATTTACAGAGTAGATTAGAATATTTCCTGCTGTGTCACTCTGTGTGCACAGTGAAACATACGGTTATATACTACATATACACCAGAGGCAAAAGAGTTTAACCAGACTTTAGTTTGAGCCTACCTGCCCCGTTTCTTCGACATGTTTCCATAAATTCACACAGCCCTGTGAGACACAACACAAGTCAGTGAGTGAACATAACAGAACCAGCTGACGCTCTCATTCCTTCCCAACCTGACACCTTCATTCAAATTAAATAAAACAGTATGTGACATTTAATGTACAACAGACAGACGTATATTACCCGGCAGGTCTGCTGCCCAGATCTCAATCAACAACAGCCATGCAAATTTGCTAACAGACCCGCATTACCGGATGTAAACAACATAACTGCGACAAGCCAAGCGCTAATGCTAACTAACGTAGCTCAATGCTAATACACACTACAGGTCATTTATTTATACAGCTAACTATATGGCTAATAAATGTGTAAGTTCACCGAGGCTAGCTGAATAGATGTCGACGTGTCGGATATCGTCTGTAGTGTTTAGCTACAGTACAGTATGTCTAAAATAGTACACAGCTGACGTTAGCTGACGTTAATGAGCTTTTCCAGTCACTGTTTGTTGTAAATGATCAACATTCCTGAGAATTTGGCTTCTGCATTTCTACACATAAGCTAGCTGAACAAAAGGAAATGCATCGCCATGTAAGCGCTGATTTTGCACCCTGACCTGTAGCAACTAGATTTACCCGATAAATAAGGATTGTCCATTAGAAATTAATCTATATTTTGAATGTGGTCGACAAGTTCAATAGACGGGAGCCGGCAGAATAAGCTGTTTGCCCTACCTGATCAATAATTTCACATGTGTTTTTCTTTGCAGGGCAGATTCCACCAAACGTAGGCTAGATACACGGAAACGACTCTCATTTGTGGACTACAACTACTAGAAGGCTCTCGCAGCTCTCAAAGCACTCTGGGACTTGAAGTCATCTTTATTTACTTCCTTTCAATTTAGTTCAGCCGCTAACAACTTTGGAGCGAAGCAAATCCACGTTCACACAGTTCAGTGTTTTCTGTATTTCTGACGAGTTGTAAAGTCATATTATCGATATTTGTCCTTTTGTAGGCATTGTAGATATAGTGAATAAACTACATTTCCCATCGTTCTCCATAAATTAATTCCACATTTCTTCTCCAGACGTTGACTGCTGCAAAATTCCACATTTCTTCCCATAACACCACCCTGTCCAGTCAGTATCAATCACTTAAGGTGACAGGCCTTTTATAGGAAGTCACTGAAAGCTATTAAATGTACAGGGACAGTGTTGGTTAAGCAGTAACTTTTAATTTAAATTACATTATTTTAAAACAAACAATTAAATCTTTACATGTAATTTAATTAAATTGTACCAGTGCATGTATTATATCTTTTATATTTTATATATTCCTTGGAAATAATAATAATAATAATAAAAACAAAATTTTTTTCAGTGTAAAACACAATTTATTTGAATTTTGTCTTAAAGTGGCTTTGTGTTAAAGCCATCGATTTTGTTTTGGGCTCAAATATCTTCTGTAATTCCATAGTTTTATGAGATTTTACAAAACTTGTTCTTGCATTCACAAAAAACTTTTCATGACAACTTATTATGCTAACTTATAACTAGATACTTGCAAAATTTTGTGAAAAGCAAATATTTCAAACATATTAAAATATGTAATCAATTTAGTAAAAGTGCTTTAATGTGTATTCTATTTGAAGTATTTTCTACCATGAAACACTGGAGGTAAACCAGTCTTTGTTGTAGCTGAAATGCTTATTTGTACCACAAGATGTCATACTAAACACAAAATCTCTGCCACTGGCTCTTTTAACAGACTTCAGGTGATGGACTGGCCAGTGTGGAGAGTGAATGATGCAGTACCCTTGAGTGCCTGTCTGACAGCTTTTTCAGGGTGAAGGCTTTTGGTTTTATCTTGTGCCAAACCACCTGTATGTGCATGACTCACCTGTGATGCAGAGATAAAAATGGTGCATAAACCTTCACCTCCTGTTAAATGGTAATCACAAAGAAATTAGCTGTGATTATGCACTTGCATTTATGACTGTGGCTACATTGCTTAAGAAAAAAACTATTTTCAGTGTTTGTTTAACTCTCATGTGTTACACAACCTTATTATTCATTCATTTTTTACTTAGATATGTTTAACTCTCATTTCACTGTAAAATACCAGGACTTTGACACACAACCACCAATTTACCTTTCATAATATGCATAACCAAACTGAACAGTAAACAGAAAAAGACTCTCACCCTTTTTTGAAAACAACATATCATGTAAGATAAATATAGATGGCAAGCCTGTCAAATAACAGTTGAAACAACCCGTGTTGATGTTTGCAGTTTACTCATGTAATCATGATTTTGCCCACACACACAACTGAGGTCACTGAGGTCATGTCCTTGGTTTTATCTTCTGCCAATTTGGGAGTTTACATTTTATATTTTAAAAATGTATAAACAGTGAGTGTTTAAAAGGCTCATTATTGTCTTTATAGACTCATTATATTTAAATTGGAAACGTTGGGACTAAAACAGAAATAAATGATGCTGTAGCCCAAATCTTATACCTGGCAGTGCAGAGCTTTACAACAACATTTAGACCTGCATGTTGGGGTATAAGATTTATAGGAACTGAATGATGATGATCTTTATATTGCCTTAAAAGTTGGCTGGACTTCTCTGCAAAACCACACAGCTTTATGTATTTTTGTTCAGTTAACATCACTTATACTCCTTGAATTTATCTTCAGTTGGCCATTGAGACTCATAACTCCACCGTGGTATGTCATAAACTGTTATCTCTCAGCTAGATCCTTTTATTAAGTAACTTTACTCTCAGAGATGCATTTTCTGTCTTTCATTAGCAGCTATTTTGGTTTGAGTGGTTACAGCCTCAGTTCGCTGTTTCTAATAATGAGATTATGATCCTGAGTCAAAACAGTTTGACCACAGATATTTCAGATCAGTTCGCCACAGACGGAATTGCTGTGAGGTGTGAGTCAGTGTTGGTGCGTTGTAAGGCTGACAGCCTTCAAGAGAAAGCCAGTATTGTATCGACACAAAGCTGTCCGGCATCCAAGGTTGCCTCCTCTTGTCCTTGTTGTTGTCACAGCAACAGAAAAGGCCTGGATGTTCGAGAAATGGGCCTGCTTCTTTTTTTCTCTCTCTCTCTTTTTTGGTCCCACGATGCTCTACAGTAGGAGTTCAGTGAATCAGTGGAGGTCACTCAGTTTTCAGGGCAAAAGGAAGAATGGAGTGAGACTGCAACTCAGCACATTCCCAAAACCAGTTGTTACATCTTTTCGTTCAGATCTAAACTGAGCATTGTGCTGTTTCCCTGTCTCAAGGCCCCAGAGTATGAATCCTTTATGTTTACTCTCCTGTCTGACAGACATCTTCTGCAGGTTTCTCCAGCGCTGCCATCTGAGGAGGGGGAGCCCACAGCGGCCCTCTCTCCTGGGACACCATGAGAATACCGTCTCCAAAAATAGAGGTCTCCTCCTCTTCTTCCATCCTGCTCTTCCTGATTATCTGTCGCCTCACTTTGCTTCGCTGGATGGAGGACACACACACACACACAGATCATTCTCACACTCCTGCACAGGAATGTTCTGCATCCTGCTGAGAAATGCTGGTTGATGGTTTTTGTCAAGTATTGCTGGAGGATTGCATAGCAGAGTCGTAAAGTCAACCCAAGGTTAGCGTGCATGTGTGTGTGTCTGTGTGTGTGTATCCATTGATTAGATATCCTTATAATTAGCAACATCTCTATGCAACCTGAGCTATGGAGGCTTTAAAGGGATGGTGTATCATGGCTGTATCATGCATGTCAAGAGCTGAGTCGAACTTGACTGTGGTGTGTGTGTGTGTGTGTGTGTGTGTGAAGCAGGGTGTTGGAGCTAAAAGAGAAGTGTGCTGCTGATGAGCGTTTTCAGCAACTTAAATTAGCAGAGCTCTGTTTCTGTCAGGATCACAGCTCACCTTTCTTTTCTGAGGGTGAAATGGCAAATATCAACACGTTCAACAAAACACTGTGAGCCAAATCAAGACCAAACATGAAGACACAGTATCTTGAGCAGGCTGTTATAGTTAACACTTTACTTTAACCCTCCCCACTCAGCATTTATAGTCAGCATATAAACATGTAATACACAGTTTATAACACAATATAATGGTGTTTTCCAGACATCGTGAGGTCACCAGATGCAGAACAACACCACGCGTGTTTGGCTGGCTGCAGGCTATTCCTGTGTTTTCTTTCATGTTTAGATGAAAGCTATTTTCCTTTCAGTGCTGACACTCTTTTACATGTTTGATACAGTTTTCAAACAGTATCTGTCCCATGGGAACTGTCATCCTTATAGAAGTGTGGAAAAATGTTCTCTTGTAAACGTTTTCATGGTGATGAATGAGGTCCACAGTGGTTCACACCTGCCTTTGGCTTCCAGTAGCCCACTTTCATATGTTCAGTCTAATAAATTTAAATCCCCAGAGTCCAAAAAATTTATTTTTTTTAAATCACCATTCCTGGTGAGAGAACGAATCACCTTTGGATGCCATGTGTATAATTTAATCTCTTGGAGAAAGCGATGATGAAGTGCTGCATCGTCAGGTTGACAGTTCTGGTCTCCCTGAGGTGTTTTTCTCATCTGTTCTTCATCTCATCTTCAGCTAACGTGTGAACTTGTGAGCTGACTGGATTTACTGGGCCTCGTACGTACCGGGGACAGAGAAGTGGTTGGTGTTTCGGCCCCGTACAACCATCTGATTACACATGCTGGTGATTTATCTGGTCTGATTGTCAGCCAGTAGCAGCAAGGTCCTTGCCAGAAGTTTTGCATTTCCAGCGGGGAGTCGATATCTGTAAGACAGATGGAATAAATGGAATCTCTCTCTCCCTCTATCTATCTATCTATCTATCTATCTATCTATCTATACTTGTCAGTGGGATGTCTTAAATAACAATAATTGATATCACAAAGTATGAATAAAGTGCAGCAGAAATAACTACATGATTAAGAACGCTCCTTTCTGGGAGATAAAGGTAGCTGTGGCATCTGCCATCCAGCACTTAACCATAAGACTAAATGTTTCAATGTAATTATATCCAGTCGGTGTGATAATAAGTAAATCCTCTCATTAATTGAGTCTTATTGTGTAGCGCTTGCTGTCACAGCTAATTGACCCCAAGAATGAGGTGGAGTACATCTGCCTTCATTTACGCACAACTCTAATTAACACCACCAACAGAACCAGTAAGTAAGGGGCTCATGTGTGTGCATATGTCTGTGTGTGTGTGTGTGTGTGTGTGTGTGTTTTTGCGCTCTTGCAGGTGACATGGAATCTCTTGACCCCAATCAACCACAAGACCATATGGAAAAAGAAGGTACAGTTTACATTTTCAAATACTGCATATGAAGATTTACTGTTTTCATATTTAATCTTTCATAATGAGAATATTCATGTCAATATTCATGTCATATAACATTACAGCTTATAACGCTATAAGTGTTATTGCTCTGTAAAATTTCACCACATATAGAAAACACAGTGGTTGTGGTGGATCTGTAACATAACATGTATGAATCCATACAAGACATAGTGATCATGTTCAACTATGACTGTTAAGGCTTTGAAGACTTTTTTAATGTTTCTCAGTAGATCTGGTGAAGTTTGCATTTGTTCTGCTACCACTTAAAGTTTCAGAAGCTTAAATGTCATTCATTTATCCATGACTCTTTATTAACAATCTTCACTTTTTTGCTCACTCACTAACTAGTTTTCAAGTACTCTCAGTCACACCGCTTGACTCAGGTTGATGGGAACGTAAGGCCTGTCCTGTGTAGTCAGCCATAAACTTGCAATAACTGATTTTGGCAGTAGGCGCAATGTAAACAAGTTGTGAAAACAACATTGACATTTTCTCGTCTTCTAAATTGATATGGAAAACTTGTGAGCAAACAGTGGCATGTTTACACATCCAGCAGCGACTGAGTGACATTATTATTCATTTGGAGTCATGTTTGTGACCATATGACAAATGTAGGTCCAATATTCATTATGTTTTTGGTTCCACAAACTCTGGGGGGAAATATCTTCAGCTGCTCAACTATGTTTGCCACTTAGTTGCTATCTGTGTCTGTCTAAATGACCCTTTGACTTAATAGTCCTGTAACCCATTGTTAATGATGATTACAATTGCATAGGTTTTTTGTGGGGTACAACTGTGCTCTTTTGTTATATTATGTTATAATAGAAATATTCCAAATGTACCAGCTGATCACTGTTTCTTAAGAAACAGTGATTTTTCAAATTGAGTTACAAGTCCATTTACTTGTTCCTATCCCAAGTGACTGAAGTAAATGGGAGGGGCTTAGCATCTTGCTCAAGGACACTTCAACAGGATTCTGTGTTATTGATGGGCAGAGAAACTGAGGTGGAGATGTAATCTGACACTGTCTGCTTACGGGATGGCCTCATTCACATGGCAGCCACCTCAGAGGACACAGACATCTTCCCATTCACTCCTCACATGCTACGAAATCATATCGCCCCACTGAGATAATAAACAGTGTTGACTGTATTGATTATCCTCCAGAGGTGCTATTACATCTAATGTTGATTACAGTTTATTCTTATGAGTAACAGTGCTGTGTTACTCTCTGTAGTCTCTCCAGCGGGCTTCTGGACTCTTAGTGGACTCTCTATCTGTCTGCCCACGCTTTCTCTCCCTTGTTCTTCAATCCTTTAATCTCTGCATAAACCCACTCTGACTTCATAGCCCTGAGTCATACTGTATCACATCAGACTCCTCTCCTCTATTACACAGACAGCAGGGGGTGCAGAAAACTCTTGAGCAAACAGCAAAGACAAACAAATGCTTTTGCAAAATTTGTTGTTCATTCATAACATCAGTGAAATATTTCCATTTTAATGCAAAGTAAATTAAGTCTGGCTACAAAAAAAAAGATTGCAAAATCCACAAGGAGCACATTACAGCTGCAGGAGTGAAAGAAGTATTCCGATCCTTTACTGAAATAAAATGAAAAATACTGAAATTTAAAAAGTCCTGCATTCAAAATCTAATTTTCTTAAGTAAAGGCACCTAAATATTGACAATAAAATGTATGTTAAGTGTCAGGAAGAACCCATAATGCAGCTGAATTGCCCCTGTCAATATATCTCATTACATATTTATCTGGTAAATAAGCAGCATTTTAATGTTGTAGTTGGTGCAGGTGAAGCTACTTTAATGACTGGTTGTCATGAGAATATGAGTCTTAGTTTGCTGGCAGTCACTGGGACTTCAGCCTGCCTTTTTCTCCCCAACTTGCTGCTGTTGTTATATAGTCACTGTTGGTAAGTACAACTATAAATATAATCCATCCTGACCAATCACATAAATGCTTTCTGCCCACTGAGCAGTGTAATAGATAGGATTATCAAGCTTTGCCAATCACCGATTTGCACACACTAATTTCTGCTCCGGAGTGCTGCGGCTTTCCGGTAAGTGAAGCATGTGACTCTGATTTTTATACTGAGTCAGAGGTTTTCCAACCACAGCACAACATATGGGAAAGATATGTCGATCAGGGCAAATGCCAAAGCTCGCTTTGCGTAATGCAGAAACAAAATGAGGATACACGCAATGGAAATGTGGTCAAATCCCACAAAATGCCATCTGTGACCAGAGGCTGTGACTGTTAAAATGGCATTAAATCTCCAACCTGCCTCTATTTACTGCAAGCTGCAGCAACGTGAGGACCGTTTGTGATGATGCTTCTCACAAAAAACATACCAGGATCTGATGTCACATACACGTCATCTGACCACAAGGCCTCCAATCTGTTGGTTTAGTTTTAAATAAATAGATATTTTTTTCCCAGTTACTGCGATCTGGTTTGTTTTTAATGACGAAAGCACAGCCGCTAACGACACCACAGGGAGGCTGCGGAGTAACAATACGCCTCATCCTCTTTCCTGAGCCCATCATTCTCTTGTGTGTGTGTGTGTGTGTGTGTGTGTGAGTGTAAGTGTGTGTTTGGTG